>OU015772.1:12950158-13023522 GCA_907173295.1 Fagus sylvatica | reverse complement strand
TCTTTGAGGCTTAAATGATTGATTTTGGAGATTGTTTTTAATGTGCTTATGAAGCTTTGTCCATGGGGAAGCTTTTCCATTAAGATTCTTTTTATTGTTAGCATTTTTGGAGATTCTCATTGTGAAGATTTTTTATTCTTGGAGATTTTTTCATGGCGGTTTTTTTTTTTTTCTTTGAGATTGTTCCATTGTGAAGATTTGTTCAATTGCTCATCTTTGAGGCTTAAAAATTGTTTTGGTTTGCTCTTGTTGAGGCTTAAAATCTTTGTGTTGGTTATTTGACTCAAGATCATTGGCTCATGGTCGGATTTCAAAATGGATGCTAACTCAGGGTTGGAGCTTGGAATTTTGATTGACTCAGGGTCAAATTTGAAGTTTGAAATGATTTTTCGACTTTGGTTATTTATTTGGGTTGGCTTTTCGCACAATTGAGTTGATTTTGTTGTTTCTTAATGTGTCTCTGAAATTTTGAGTTTGGTGATTGCTTTGTGATCATGGGTATGATTGGGTTTGATTGATTGAAATGGGTATGGCCAAATTCGATTGATTTTGCTGAAATTTTGCAACTTTTGAGGCCAATGTTTTTTTTAAGAACTTTGTTTTTTTAATTTTTTAGCTTGGTTGATTAAGTTTGAGATGGATAATTGTTTTGGATTTGCTCCATTTGGTTGAGATTTCATGATTTGTTAACTTGGTGCAGTGGTTCTGCTTTTGGATTGATGAATTGATTCAAGTTTAAAAGTTTTGTTTAAATTTGAATTTGTTTGCTTTGAATTGGAATTGCTATATGTGGTGATTTTTAATTTGGTTGGTCAATTTTAAGTCTTGATTATGTTGAGTTAAGCTTGGCTTATCTCATGATTTCATGATGGTGTTTGATTTGATTCTTTCTTTTAGTTTTGATGGCTTTTTTGTTTATGTGTTAGGGGTGTTTAAGGAATTAATCCTAGGAAGCAGAAGTTGGTTTGGTACGCTTTGGATATTGAGGAAGTTGAATTTGATTTGTCATAAGACCCTGAGTGTCATGGATTTCGTTGTGTGAATGTTGGGGTGTTTTGTCTTGCTTAAGGCATATGTGGTGAGAAACACGTACCTTGTTTTTCAGTGCTTACCTAACCTCCTTCTCTTTTGATGATGACAAGCTTATTCCTTGGAGGATTGGGGAGTATTTTTAGTGTTCAACATTCATGGGTTGATGGAATGGTCCAATGGGATGACTTCGATAACCTGTAAGAGACAACAAACAACTCTTCTTTTGATTGTCAGTTGGGCGCATGCCCCTAGTTTGAGCATATTTGGCAAAAGAAGATCATGTTGACAAATAGAACAGAGGAACCAATGCCCCTAGTGTAGCATGCTTGCATACAAAAATGTTGGGCCAATGCCCATAAATTAAATATGTTGTGAAAACATTTTGTGTAAGTGAACTATTTTCAAGTCAATCACTTTGAGTTCTCCACCAAACCTAAGCTTAGGCTGTTTGGGTGCTTGGACCTGAGCCTTTAATAGACTGCCTACGTACCTCTTTTGGGAGGGTCAGGTCCAAACGTAATTCAAAAGTTGGACCTATCCGAAGGTCATGCAAAAGTTTCAACGTACCTCTTTTGGGAGGATTAGGTCCAGACGTAGTTTAGAAGTTTGACCTATCCAAAGGTCATGTAGATGATTAGGATCGAGTCTACAATATATTGCCTACGTACCTCTTTTGGGAGGATTAGGTCCAGATGTAGTTCAAAAGTGAGACCTATCCATAAGGTCATTCAAATTATGTAGACCGAATTTGCTGGACTGCCTATGTACCTCTTTTGGGAGGATCAGGTCGAGACGTAGTTCAAAGGTTTGACCTATCCAAAGGTCATGTAGATGATTGGTACCGAGTCTTCAATAGACTGCCTACGTACCTCTTTTGGGAGGATTAGGTCCAGACGTAGTTCAAGAGTGAGACCTATCCATAAGGTCATTCAAATGATTGAGATCGAGTCTTTGCTGGACTGCCTATGTACCTCTTTTGGGAGGATCAGGTCAAGACGTAGTTCAAGGATTTGACCTATCCAAAGGTCATGCAGATGATTGTGACTGATTCTTTGATAAACTGCCTACGTACCTCTTTTAGGAGGATCAGGTCAAGACGTAGTTCAAGATTTATTGGAAGACACTTGGTCAACCATGGTGATGATAGAAACCTCTGATCAAGTCTGCATGATGATTTCTTTTCAAATTTGAAAATGATCTGAATTTTTCTTTTAAAACATTGTGGTGTAGAAACATTTCTTTGCAATGTGGTGTTCTTATCAATTTTGAGAAAAATCATTTTTTCCTTTTTCAAATGAGCAAAATGTAGTCCCTTCGAATAGGTCTTTTGGCTGATCATGACATTCGATAGCCAAACCATTCTCTTTTATTGGGAAGGATTAAGGTCATTGAATTCAAGTAAACAACCTTGCTTTTTTACTTTGAGCATTGTGAGATTGAATCCTTAAAGGCAATCAAAGAATGTGCATGATAGTGCTTGAAGAATTGAAGGTATTCATTGAGAATAATCAAGGGGAATGCCTTTGATTTAGGAATTCTTTTCATTTGAGATTAAACGAGGGGAGTGCCCCTAGTTTGAGAATTTTTATCTGAGGACAAATAAGGGGAGTGCCCTTAATTTGGGAATTCATTTTTGTTTGATGACAAACAAGGGGAGTGCCCCTAGCTTGGGAATTTTTTTTCTGAGAGCAAATAAGGGGAGTGCCCCTAATTTGAGGATTTTCCTTTTTAAGATCTTTTGCCAGTAAAGCTCAACTACCTCGAGCTTTCTTTCTTTTCAATCTAAGAGGAATTATCACAAGAGTTATGCCTAAAAACTACCAAGACTTCTAGGAGGTCTTTATTCATAGGTTGTAATGTAGGCCAGGTTCAGGTATTTGAAATGAAGGATATATAAAAGGCTCAAAATCCCTTTTTGGATTTTTCCCTAAGTGTGCATTACTTCAAACTCAGACATTGGAGAGCTTTCTCCTTTTTTATTAGTGCTTGCTTTTGAATTGACTTCTTGAAAGTCTTTTCTCATTTGTCTCTCTTTATTTCATTCAAGTTGTTCCTTTGTGTGAGCTTATTCTTTTTATTCAATTCTCTTATTTAGCTCTTTAGCTTTGATGGACACCCATTTTTGGCTTTGAGGGAATTTCATCTTCCTTTCTCTCTTCAAACTTTCATATCTCTTCTTTGAGTTTTTTTTTTTTTTTTAATGAAACCCTAACTTTTACCTAGGCCGCCCTTTCGGGTTTTCAACCTACTGGGTTACCCTATTTTTTGCCTAGGTCGCCCTTTCGGGTTTTCAACCTAGCGGGTCTCTCTTCTTCTTTTTTGAACTTTTCTTTCACATTATTTGCTTTTCTCATACACTCATGTCGCTCATTGTCAGAATAGCTTGTTGGACTCTCATGTGAGCTTAACATGAATCTCTCATAGTTGGTGAGAATTAAGATTTTAGATTCGACCTTTCTTCAAGGTGGGTCTTGAACATGCCCCTAATCACCACACTTTCTTTCCAAACTTTTGGTACACTTGTACCTCCTTTGTTGGCTCTTTTTCAGACGAGCATTGGGTTTGACTCCTCCTCAGAATGAGTTTTGAGTATGTGCACACTTGTTTTTTCCCACCCTTGGGTTCAAGTTTTTATTATTGGTTCTTGAAAAAAAAGGCTAACTGTATAGGCTCAAATGGGCTAGCAATGGATTAATTTGTGACAGGTTAATTCTGGGATGATGTGATCTAGCCAAAGATGGCCTCCAATCCCTAGTAATGCTAGTTTATCAACATAAAGATATGATCTCTCTTGATAAACTTCTCTTAGAGTAAAAAGAAGTAACAATCTATTGTTGTGACATCAAAATTTCTCAAAACTAGATTTTGCACTTTAATCAAATGACATGTGATTCTTCCCTTGATTGCATTTAGGACCTCTTTCATTTTTGTTCTAAATTATGAGCAAAGATCCTTACATGAATTAAATGAAGTTAATCCCCCTTTATGCAAATTGATCGGTAAGGTTACGAAATCTCATGATTTGCAAAAAGATTTTATCAAAGATATTTTCTTAAGCACAATTTGAAAAAATGTTTTGAAAATTTTGAATTTTACTCATTCTAGAAGAAGAGCGATTCTTGATATTGAAAGAACACTTTCTTTTGAAAAACAATCCATAATATTTTTTTTTTCTTTTTGAAGATGCACATTTTGAAAACCAGCAGTAGTTGGAAATCATGACCATTGAGTATTAGATGAATGGATGAACTCTTAGGCTTTGGGCCTTGAGGAGATTGGGAGTCATCAGGGGTCCATGCCCATAGTTCAGGACTCTTCATTGAAGGCAACTTAAGGGCCCATGCCCTTAGTTGGATAGAGAGATTTTTTTTTGGCTTTTTTTTTTTTTTATTTTTTTTTTTGAAGTGGAAAATGTAAACAATAAATTCAAACAAACAAACATTTCTATGATGAGTTTACAATCAAAACCTAAGCAACATGTTCCTAAGAATTCAAATGAGCAAACATAATGAACTTAAACAAAAGAAAGATAGAAAAAACCCCATGGATGAGATCTTGGCTTGGGAGCTTGTGGAGTGATCACTTGGCTCAAGAGAGGTTGAATTGGCCGCCTGGTGAAGATAGAGCAATGGTCTTTTGGTTAATGATGTCTTGGATGGCATGCCTCAGTGCGATGTATTCATTCATGTCATGATCGGTCCTTAAGTTCTCCATGGCAATGTTGGAGTCTTCTTGGTCCATTGAGAAATTTGATGATGAACAAACTAGGCTTATTTCGAATTAATCCTTCAACAATTGGGCTTGATTCTTGTGGACCTTGGAGCAATGATCTTGGACTTTTGAGTGTCTTTGTGAAACAAGCCCTTTTGTCAATTTTGTAGCACAATTTGAACCTACATTGTGTGCACTTAAGACTCATTAAGTTCAATAGACCGTGAGTTTCAAACTTGGGCCTTATTTCACAAAATATCATGGGTGAACCATTGGATTTGGGGCTTTGATTCAACAAGGTCCAAAACCAAAAGAGTTGGAAACAATGGACTTTGGGCTTTAATTTGAATAGGATCATGTGAAACTCAAGCATTGGACTTAGACTTTCATTCAAGAAAAAAGCCATGTGCGCCTCAAGTTTTTGGGCTTGGTCCTTTTTGTTTTTCAAAATGATTGAATGGGTTCCAAGCGTTGGACTTGGGTTTTGAATTTATTAAAGTCATTTGGGTCTCAAATATTCGACTTAGGTCTTCATTCCAACAAGGTCATGAGAGCCTCAAGAGTTGAACTCGAACTTCAATTTAAGCAAAGTGATGTAAACCTCAAGCCTTGGACTTGGGCTTTAATTCATGGAAGGTCAAGTGAGCCTTAAGCTTTGAGCTTGGGCTTCAATTCAAGTGAAGTCATGTTGGTCTTAAGCCTTGGGCTTGGACTTTTGATCCAATCAATGTCTTGTTGGGTTAGGTATCATTTTCTCAAAAAATGGGCCCAAGCTTTGGACTTGGACTTTCACTTCATGTTATTTTGGATTCCTAAACCATTCTTTAAGGATAGGCCCAAGAGTGGAACTTGAACTCTTTCTTTTCAAAATGACCAAGTGGGCCTCAAGTACAGGATTTATGCTCTTTTCTTTTCAAGATGAATAGATGGATTCTAAGTTTTTGAAATTGGGCTTTGAATTTTCTTAGAATCATGTGGCTTTTAATCTCTTTAAAGTCATGCTGACCTGAAGCATTGGACTTGATTATTTTTTCCTTAAAAAAGTGATTGGTTAAGAAACTTTTCTCTTTTGGGCCTTCGATTCACTTCAATGATGGATTTAATTCTCTTAAGTTCACGTGGGCTTCAAGCATTGGACTTGAGCCTGGGTTCAAACAACATCCAAGTGGGTCTCAAGCATTGGACTTGGGCTTAGGTTCAAACAACATCCAAGTGGGCCTCAAGCATTGGACTTGGGCCTATGTCCAAACAAAGGCAATCATGAATGCACGTTTTATCGGGTTGGGCTATCCTAAAGGAAAGATCTAAATGGGCTTTTACATGAGGGTAAAAGGTAGGCTAAAAGGTTCCCCACTACTTGGGCTCAACATACCCACCAATCGCATGCGAGGGGCATCGATGGTTCTCAGTATGTTTCACCACTTTATACCAACTCAAGAGGGTCGAGGGTACATATTCATGGGGTGGTAGGTTGGCCAAGGGTACTCGCATCCGAGGGGGACCGTGATCCAAGGCTACTACTACCATGGCTTCCAGGCTAACAACAGACAATGCAAGATCACATATGCAATGCATGACATACAAGATGACAATTATCAAAGTTGCATATCATCTTCCTTATCACCGGTCTCATGCTTGAAGGAACAGTAGTGCACTACACAGATGGTAATTCGAAGCTGATGAGCACCACATGTTCAAGAAAAAAGGCTTCTCAACCAGGGGTAGGGCTAGGATTTTGTCTGCTTAGGTCGTGGGAGCAACTAAGAACTCATTAATAATATCAAATTTGTAAAATAAAATTTACAAAAAACTATATTTTACAACATGTATCTCAAATAAGTATCTCAAATAATTTAAGAAAGATAATGAATCGCATCAATACATATTAACATCATTATAAACATTAAAAAATTCAAAATCTACAACCAAAATTACTTTGATATGTAAATATTAAAAACAAAAAATTTAATTCTAACAAGAAATTTGCAAAAGATAGAATCAAGATCATACTTTTTTAGTTTTTTCCTTTGTAAAACTCAAAGCTAGGAGAGTAAATAGTGATGACACATGAAAATATGAAAATAGGGAATTCCGTGGGTCACCACATAGTTACCCTTAAAATCCTTTTATAATGAAGAAAGTCACAAAATAAAGGATTCCTCTATAGTTGACCAAAGAAGTATCAAGTAGGGTAATTGTGGAGAACACAGGTTGTAAAACTTTTTGGTTTTTTCTCTTTTGGCTTCTTTAGCAAGCCTTAAGTATTGAGCATACGTGACAAATTCATATCCAAGTATTGAGCATCTTTATTTTTTATTACTTTTTTCAAATGTTCCCAACAATTTATAAAATTCTAACGTAATGTCACAGTCTTTTATGCAAATAACACAACACGGACAAGTTTAAATTTTTTTACAACTTATAAAAGTTTTACATTGACCCAGAGTTTTTTTTATTTTTTTATTTTAGAATTCGGTAGAGCAAGTGCCCTCCACTGCACCCATGCTAAATCCGCCCTTGTTCTCCACAAGCTCTCCTCTAACTGTGATGGTCCTCCACAAGAAGCTTCTACGCTTTCTCATATCAAATTCGTTAACCAGCTACAACATGGGTAAAATAGCCATTGTCTCATGCCCACCCATTCTCCTCCTTGTTTTCTTCATAATTTGGGAGGATAAAAAACTGTGGACCCGGGTGGATATATCATTTTCTCCCCACTTTTCCTTTCTCCACTTTCTTTCCTCTCTAAAATCACCCAACCAAACAAAACCCTAATGTGGAATTTCTATTATGTTGTCCTGACTTTAAATATTTGAATCTAGGCCACCTGCTTTGAAGAAATAGATCCATAAATTCATCAATTTCCAGGAATTTTCCTTATATTAGTCCAGCGTCTCTATTCCAAACTTATGAATACCGTACGAATATCCGTTTTAGATCGATCAAAGAAGCAAAACTTTGGTATTTATTCAAGGGTAGCTCAACTGGTCCGGCCTTGGGTTTGCTCCCCAATGGTCACTAGTTCAAGTCCCTTCAGGGCCACCTACCCAAGGCAAAGCCTAGGTTATTAAAAATATATATATATATCGGACAAGTGAGATGAAATTTTCAAAAAGTAATTTTTAATTTCAATCGTCCTAATGGATATTGCACGCTGTATACATGTGAATGATCATTTGAATCGTCATGTGTAAGGGAGTGGTCCCTAAAAGGTCATTTTCATTAACAAACGGGCAAAACTAATAAGTGGCAGCGCAATGTCACATGTGCCCAAGGGGTAGAGAGGAGCAAAGTTGTCATGTGTTATGAGAAAGCAACACATGTCCAATCATTAAAGAAAAGGCGATTATCGGTAGACCCAGTTTATTTTTGTTGTTGTTGCTTTCTTGACCTTAGTGAACAGGTGGGACCTAGAGTGGAGGAGGGGGCAAATCTTCACTAAAGTGATAAGAGTGTGGTTGGAGGGAGGGAGAAGAGAAAGGAGTATAGGAAAGTGGATAGAGTTGGTTTAATGAACCTTGGATGGTGGAGAATGAAGGGTTTGAAGGGATTTGGAGGGGTATTTTTTACCTTTACAACCCCCTTATTTTTAATTCCACTAAATTGGGGGAATTTGGGGGAACCTTGGATGTTAAAAAGAAAAAATTTGTTAAATTTTTCCTTATGGTATCAATTTATGTATTCTCTTTTAATTAACAAATGAGGATCATAATTGTAAGTTTATATGATTATTCTCCTCTGCTCTCCTCCCCTAAAACATCAAAATAAATGAGAGATGTATCTATTCTCATTTCCCTTTAATTTTTAAAACATCCAAATAAGTGAAAATGGGAAACCACACCCCTCCACTCTCCTCTCCTTTCCTCCTTTACCCTCTACTCTCATCTCTCTCCAAACTTCCTAACACACCCTTACCCTATACTCTCCTTTGCCTCTAAACTTCAAATACACCCTAAAACTTGTGACGACATAAAGTAAGTAAATTAGTGAAAATGGTGTGATTATGAACTTATTCTGCGGGCTACTTCAAACACAGAGGAACAAGAGGTGGCATTAAGCCCATGGAAAATTTACATAGCATTTTATCTTTTGAAAACAAAGGTCGATTGGTACATACAAACAACCTCTGTAAGGCCACATAAAAAAAAAAACCATAAATTTTGCCACAATTTGGAATTGTGGTAATATGTGAGTGGTCAACAATCAGCATAACATACCTCAACTAAGGGCGGAGCTAGAAATTTAATTTAGAGTGGATACCTTTTGCCAAGGGTGGAGCCAGCAATTTAATCTTTGGGGCACCATAATTGTGAAGCTATATATGTGTTTTTCATCCATATATATAATTTATATAATTCATAGGGTTTTATCAAAAGAAATGAATTTTTTTTAGAACGGAAAGTTGGCAGGCTAAAGAAAGGAATAGATCTTAGCAAAAAAAAAGGAGGGGGATAGACTTTTGGTTTTGATAAAGTAACGGGATGTTAGGTAATTTAATTTATCAAAAAACATTAATGGGAAAGATTAACCTGTTACTTAACTACATGAGAATGGATTATTGTTTCATTTAAGAATTATTTTATATGAAAATATTATAATAATATAAAAAACTTTTTTGCTTTCTCTTTTATATGGGTTGTTATTATTAACTAAAGGGATGATGTTTGTCATGGGAAAGAAAAAATGGAAAAGTTTAAAGTAACAAATGGTGGGTACATGAGATGATGTGATGGAGGAGTAGTCAAGTGGGTCATCTATATATAATTTATATAATTCATAGGGTTTAATTTTCAAGTCTAATATCTATATAATTTTTTTTTTATTTTTTATTTTTTTTTTTTTAAAGTAAGGACATTTTTGGGGTTGGGCTGAGTTATGGTTAGAAACTTTTTAAAATTGAGGGTGGACACATGTCCACCCTGATCATAGTGTAGCTCCACCTATGACCTCAACAGCTTGTGCCAAGAATTATAGTTTTTTATGTAGTCCTAGACTTTTTCACATACAAAACATAGCGGAGTCAACAAGAAAAATGGAAGCATCATACCGGTAAGTAATTTAGTGAATGAATCAGGAGAAAACTTGCATTCGCCAAGCCTATATGATCTTCAATTAATGATGTAGACCTTAATGTGGAATTTCTAAGATGGTGGGTCCTGACTTTGAATTCATACATATGGCAAGAAAAATGGAAGCATCATACAAGTAAATAATTAAGTGAATGAATCCACACAACACAGAAAAAAGAAAGAGAACGAGTCAAGCAAAAACTTAAGTTGGCCAAGCCTAATCTGATGTTCAATTAATGATGTAGACTTCAATATAGAATTCAAGATCCTCTAGAGTTCTTAGAGAACTCTACCACATAGAGTTCCCTTAATCCTAGCCTTTTATTTAAAATAAATGACTCAGATTAATGCCAACTCATCAATCCACTAACTAAACCCTAAAAATAAGGCTTTTTTTTTTTTTTTAAATATATCAATAACCTAAAATTTATCATGTAAAAAGTAAAACTAATGCCGTTAGAGGGAATAACTAACATACTAAAAAAAAAAAAAATGTGGTGAAAAAAAATAGAGAAACGAAGATCTAACTTTTTGAGTCATTGTTAAAAGAAAAAAAAAAAAAATCAGAATTTCGACAGTGGCACAGATCAATGAAAAGAAAAAAAAAATTAGAGAAAAGAATTAGATATATATGAGTAAAACCTCATATCTCCACCGTCCCAAAAAATTTGTATTATAGAAGAAAAATAGTTTAGAGAGAGAAACAAAAATATGTAAACATACCGTACCCCAAGTCAGATAAATTGGTGAAGATGATAAAGAAAGTGCAAAAGTTATGAAATTTTTTTTTTTTGATGATCCTAGATGGAGTTTGGTGGGATTGTGTTTTGAGTTCTGTCTCTCTTTGCAAATTAACGTGACTATTTTTTTTCTCTAAACGTTAACGTTAGTAGATAGAGTCTGTTAAAGTTATTTGTTTTGTTTCAACTCTTTTTTAGGGTTTAGTTAGTGGATGGATGGGTTGACATTAATCTGAACCATTTAATTTAAATAAAAGGCTAGGATTATGGGAACTCTATAAAAACTCTAGAGGATCTTGATCTTGACTTTGAATATTTGAATCTAGGACCTTAATTATGTGGGAGATATAGATGCATGAATTTCCATCAATTTCCCTTGTATTACTTCAAGGTCTCTATTTCAAAATTCAAACTAATTAATACCTGACAACATGAATTTCCCCATCTATTTCTTGGAATTTTCCTTCTATTACTTCATGTTCTCTATTTCAAACGAATTAATACATGACAGAGAGTTGATTTGGATTGACGAAAGAAACAATATTTTGATTCATGGTCTCTATTTCAAACGAATTAATACATGACAGAGAGCCGATTTGGATTGACGAAAGAAACAATATTTTGATTCATGGTCTCTATTTCAAACGAATTAATACATGACAGAGAGCCGATTTGGATTGACGAAAGAAACAATATTTTGATTCATGGTCTCTATTTCAAACGAATTAATACATGACAGAGAGCCGATTTGGATTGACGAAAGAAACAATATTTTGATTCATGGTCTCTATTTCAAACGAATTAATACATGACAGTGAGCCGATTTGGATTGACGAAAGAAACAATATTGTGATTCATGGTCTCTATTTCAAACGAATTAATACATGACAGAGAGCCGATTTGGATTGATGAAAGAAACAATATTGTGATTCATGGTCTCTATTTCAAACGAATTAATATATGACAGAGAGCCGATTTGGATTGATGAAAGAAACAATATTTTGATTCATGGTCTCTATTTCAAACGAATTAATACATGACAAAGAGCCGATTTGGATTGACGAAAGAAACAATATTTTGATATTGGTCAATATCAATCTACTAGTATTTTACAACCCACATTTTTTATTTAAGAGATTTTTAAAAATGAAAATCCATATTCCAATTCAAATATAATTTTCACTACCATCCCTAATTGATCAATATGAGGAAAAAAATACATAGCGGAGAAATGAATGTCCACCTAGAGACATTCATTTTCATTATAGGTGGAGGAAAAAAAAAAAAAAAACCTCTTATTAGTAAAGAACTCGAAAAGGTGGTGAAAAAAAATAGAGAAACGAAGATCTAACTTTTTGAGTCATTGTTAAAAGAAAAAAAAAAAAAAAAAAAAATTAGAGAAAAGAATTAGATATATATGAGTAAAACCCATATCTCCACCATCCCAAAAATTTTGTACTATAGAAGAAAAAGAGTTTAGAGAGAGAAACAAAAATATGTAAACATACCGTACCCCAAGTCAGATTAATTGGTGAAGATGGTAAAGAAAGTGCAAAAGTTATGAAATTTTTTTTTTGATGATCCTAGATGGAGTTTGGTGGGATTGTCTTTTGAGTTCTGCCTCTCTTTGCAAATTAATGTGACTATTTTTTTTTTCTCTAAACGTTAACGTTAATAGATAGTCTGTTAAAGTTATTTGTTTTGTTTCAACTCTTTTTTAGGGTTTAGTTAGTGAATTGATTAGTTGGAATTAATCTGAATCATTTAATTTAAATGAAAGGTTAGGATTAAGGGAACTCTATAAAAACTCTAGAGGATCTTGATCCTGACTTTGAATATTTGAATCTAGGACCTTAATTATGTGGGAGATATAGGTGCATGAATTTCCATCAATTTCCCTTGTATTACTTCAAGGTCTCTATTTCAAAATTCAAACTAAATAATACCTGACAACATGAATTTCCCCATCTATTTCCTGGAATTTTCCTTGTATTACTTCATGGTCATTGTTGTTTTGTTAAAATCTCCTCTCTTCTCTCCTTCTCTTTCATTCATGTGTGTACACAAAAGGATTCATGTGCCGAATGTGTATTTAGCCTATTTAGGCTTTGTCTTCATGTCATGTGGACCTATTTATGGTGGACACTCCTTCTGACATACATACCTCTTCACATGCTTATGTTAATGCACATCATGATTCATGCATTGCATGGTGTGAAACACGGCCATTTGGACTAGGTCCTTCCCTTCTCAACTCAAGGCAATGCTTTCAACTACCCAACTATGATACTAATTGAAAAAGACCTCTGCATTGACCCAACAAAGCCTTATAATTGAAGTAAGCAAAATTGCAAAAAATCGATATTATTTCTCCTTCATAGGGTGATTATTGACCATGTCCACCACGCTTTGGGATTTATTTTTTTATTGAAAACTTAGTTAATTTTTGTTTTCAATGCAAATCAAATGCACTCTTAAAAATTTGACCAATTCTATAGCTCCAAATTTTCTTCTTTGTAAAGATCACGGAAACGCAAACCATCTTTAAAGGTCAAGCGTGCTACATCAAGGACCAATTTATTGCATTTGCTCATCTTCACATATAGACCTCATCAAAGGCTTATATGTAAATTCACATCATATTCAGCAAAAAAAAAAAAAAAATGTAAATGCAGTAAAGTAATGCATCAGTGTTGATCATTAACCAAGATTCTTTTTCCCACTTTCTCGAAAACAAGCCTATCCTTGCTCATATAGCACATCCAACCATAAAGAGAAAAAAGCAGTATACAAGATGTATAGGGAATAGCAAAAACATAAAGAGAAGGAACAACTATCAACAAAACATTCTAGTTAACCTCCTTTGGATTTTGATCTGCTATACAACAAAAACACTCAAACCTTATTCACAAAACTTTGATGGATCCTCTACAAAATAATCAGGATCGATCATAGTATTGTTTGACCATCAATCCATCTTATCTAAAACCATACACTTTGTCACCTCCTTAATTAATCTATTATGCAAACCATAAATGTCCATCTCCAAATGCATTTCTTATCAATGATTTAAAAATAAAGCATATTTGATTTAAACAAAGAGAACCCAAAAATCAAATATGAAAAATTGATGATTCATAACAATTTTGATCATAAAATAAAAAATATACAGAATCAATCTGACAACAGCTCATAAATGATAAAACCCCTTAAACCCTAAACTCCAAAACCCAAAAGTAAATAGAGAGAGAGAATTAGATGAGCTTGAAAGGAAGTGGCCAAGGAGTGGACCTGGGGACCTCAACCCTGTCCTTGATGCGCTCAATCTTCTTCTCCTTCTTGGGTCTCGCGTTTCCATACGATCCTTTGAATCTCTTTCCCTTCTTCGTCTTCTTGTCCCCACGCCCGCACACGATCGGCACCACTCCTCCTCCTCCCATTGATGATGTTGGTGTTGGTGTTGTTAGCGAACTCGAAGCAGGTCGATGCGTCATCATCACACGCCTCACTACTGTGCCGCACCACTGCATCATCGCCATTCTTTTTGCTCTTTCCGCTTCACACTTCACACACTCAAAACCATTGTCCACACTCTGATGCTGAAAATGAATTGGTAGGGGTTGCGTTATGGGCCGGGCCGGGTCTGTCCTTTCCTGGAACTACATTTTTTTTAATTGACACCATAGGCCTAACCCAATTCTATAACAATGTTTTTTATTTGACTAAATTACAAATTACACCCTCTAAGATTGCTCGAATCTCAATTCAGTCCTATAAATTTTAACCATTTCAATTTAGTCCTCTAAGCTTGGTTTGGTTTCAATTCAATCCTCTAAATTTTAATCATTTCAATTTAGTCATTTAAATTTGTTTTCGTGTCAAAGGGAAATGATCTCACTTTAGCAAGTTTTCGAAACGAAACCAAACTTAAAGGGCTAAATTAATTTAGAGGATTGAATTGGAATCAAATCAAACTTAGAGGACTAAATTGAAACGGTCAAAACTTAGAGGGTTAAATTGAAATTTGACAAAGCTTAGAGAGTGTAATTTGTAATTTGGTCTTTTGACTTTTGACATGCCATTTATGTAAGGTTTTATTTATTTATTTATTTTTTATTTAGGAGAAAAAGCACTAGGGAGGTAAATAATCCATCTATGATAAAAAGCAAAATGCCCCCTCATAACAAAAACTAAGAATAAAATCATTAAAGTTATGTTACTTCATAAAAGATGGCTAACTAGTTGTTGGTCATCGTTATCTTCTATACTAAGTCATATTTCTCTTCTCTTCCATTTAAAAACAACTATATCATAAAATGTAATATAATTTCTCTTTTTTAATTAGTTAAAAGTATCAATTTGTAACTAGTGCGATCATAGCAATATTTATTGGTTGAGGTACCAATGTCCAATAGTCCAAAACGGGGATGAGAGCTCACAAAGACTCGATAGGGATTCAAGCCTGTAATTTAATCTCATCTTGTCAAGCTCACAAAAATGACTAGCATTGGCATATAGGCTCTCTTAGCAAGAGTCGAGAGAGTGGTTTGGTCCAAAGTCCAAACATGTACCTCTCTTGGGCTCCTTGCCTCATGACTTTTGCATGCTTTTGTCCGGCGGCTATCGATGTTTCTTTGCGCATTATGCGTTTATAGATAAACGATGAACGGGAGGAGCTACCTACTAATTTAATTAAAAAATCCTTAGTCAAATCCAATTGATTGAGATGCATCTCGAATAACGCCAATTGCATTGAAAAGTCATACAATAGCTTATTGCCCAAGCAGGAGGTGGAATACATATTGGCCACTATAAACAAGGACTTGCCCGGTAATGAAGCTTTCACATTGCTCTCTCAAGAATGGCTGAGGTGGAGCTCTCCACCTGGTGGGAATGGTTGAGGCCCATCAACAAGGAATTATTGGACAATGGATCCCTCTGATGACCATTTAAAATGGTCTCTTTGCCAAACAATTGGGAAGTAGCTATAGAACTATTGTAGTACGGTAAAATTAGGTAAAATCTACTTCTAACTAAATTTAATCATGTGGTTGTATTAATTAATGTAAGAATGTATCTCTTGTAACAATTATAACAAATCATACATATAACAACGCGATGAGCGGATAGCATATGTGAAGTGCCAAAAGAGTTTAGAATTGAATCACATTGTATTCAATCATTGGGTTGTTACATCATACATGTGTCTTGATATAATTATTACAAGAGATCTTTCTCAATACATCACGAAATATGAACAGTGAGTTCCTCACTAATTAAATTCATTCATGGTGGGATCCACCACTCTATGAGAGGAGGGAGTACACATTTATTTGTACTCGGAATAATTTTCCCACAAAATGTGCATTGAATTTAATGGAACCACATTATTGAATTTAATTATAAAACCTAAGACATAACACCTTAAGAGAAAATTATTCAGTAGTTCAGTCACATGAATTTAATTAGTAGGACCCACATTTATATGGTGGGACTCACCACGCATTTATTTGTAGTACTGGACTATTGAATAATCACTCCACCTTAAGAACTTAAAAAGTATAGAATTTAATGATATAACATTTTTTTTTTTTTGCTAAAAATTTAATGATATAACATAGTTATTGATTTCCCTCAAACAATCGTGTGGTTACTTTGAGTCCGTGACTTTCATACAACTAGCTTTACAATAAGATAAGTCCTATGGTTACATATATACATTAACTAGGAAATATCTATAAGAGATTGAGATTAACTAGAAGATTTCATAGTTATCTTTATCTTACTAATGATCTTCAGTCTTGATAAAAAATAATCAAATCCAATTAATTGAGATGTGTCACCAATGACGCCGATTGCATTAAACAGTCGTTATGCCAACACTATTTGAGGAGGCGGTATCTCGTATGACGGACATATATGTTTGTAATAGGAGATAATTTTTCCTATTTGAGGCCATGCGGGCTAGTTGTTTAATCTAAACTGTACTAATTGTTTAATCATACCAAAGCTTCTGCCGAAGCTATAGACAACATTGACCACTATAAAATGACTATTGGGATTTGGGAAGGTAAACAAGCTCTGACATTTCGCTCTGAAGCATGGCTGAGGTGAAGCTATATGGAACATGGTTTAGTCCATTTGTTTACGAAGACATATGGGCATTGAAACTAAAAGGTGTCTCATATGAATACATTGAAGAAGATCTGGACAACAAAAGTCCTCTGCTTCTACAGTACAATCCCGTGCACAAGCAAATCCCAGTACTTGTTCATGGCGGAAAACCAGTTTGTGAGTCTATGATTATCGTTGAGTATATTGACCAGACGTGGCCACAGAACCCCTTGTTGCCCAGTGACCCTTATGAGAGAGCCATAGCTCGGTTTTAGGTAAAATTTGCTGAAGACAAAGTATATTTATATGTTTTGTATTTACATCTTGTAATATTGTTAGCTCAAACACACGATGAGTCGAAATGCTCATGCCAAAAGTCAATGGTCACCTCGTGTCTTGTTTGCCTATTTTTGCGAAATTAGGAGATCATTTTTCTTGATTCTAGCTAAAAAGAAAATCATTTTCAAAATGTTAGTTTGGCATTGAAACCAAATATCACGATAATACGCCACACATCTTTATTTTACATTTCAAATTTATAATGCATCCCAAAATAGCCAATCAAACATATATCTACAGAGTGCCCAGAAGTCCGTGTTACCAGCAACTATAATCTTAAACATGCAATTGCATTATACAACATAGAATTGAAGGATTGTATAGCATTCCACATAATTCATATCCTTGCTTGTCCTGGTGAGACTTTGTCTGGCCCTAGGAAAGTGCACTTGGGGTTGATAACAGTCGAGAAACCATGTGCATAGTTGGTCTACATTCTGGATTAGCATGCAAACATTCAATTGCCAACTTTATGACAACTATAAGTTGACTCTCAACCTGAAGTGTCGGAGGTGGAAGTCGTATGTCTAACAAATCTTTCGACAATAAATTCTCCTCCACAAATGAAGCAGATAGAATGGAGATGATTTCACCAGGATGTCTTCCTTTGATTACTTCAATAGCCAAAACTCCAAAGCTATATACATCACATTTCTCAGTTATCTTCATTGTATATGCAAGCTCTGCAAAAGAACGAAATATTATGCCAATGTGTTCATGTGCCTTGTGTTCAATATTGATTAAAAAATTAAGAATATTACCTGGTGCAATATATCCATATGTGCCGGCAAGTGAAGTCCAATTGGATGAGTCACGATTAAGAAGCTTAGCTATACCAAAGTCTGAAACATGAGCCTCATATTGAGAATCCAACAAAACATTTTTGCTTGATATGTCCCTATGAACAATTGGTGGTGAGCACTCATGGTGCATGTAAGACATAGCGTGAGCCACACCTTTGATGATATTCAGCCTCTTGTTCCAATCCAATTCTTGAGATCCTTCATCATTGCTTAAAATTGTGTCCAAGCTACCCCTTTCAAGGTATTCATAAATCAAAAACGAGTGTCGTGAATGTGAACAAAAGCCATGCAATTTTACAATATTTCGATGTCGGATTTCTGTTAATGCCCTTATCTCATTGAAGAACTCTTTTTGTTCTGCAACCTCACCATCACATAAGGATTGGAGTTTCTTCACTGCCACTATGTCTCTTGATGTTAGCTTTGCTTCATAGACAGTTCCATGTCCTCCCTTCCCAATGCAGAACTTATCATCAAAACCCTGGGTCGCTTCAATGATTTCCTTGTACATTTCCTTTCCATCGAATGTTGATATCGAAAAAACCTTTTCATTCTGCATGTTATCTGTTTGGTCTATATGTGGGTGCTTCCCTTTTCTTTTTAAAAGGAAGAAAATTCCAAGGAAAACCAATACAAGTGAAAGTGTTCCCAGAAAAGGGAAAATGATTTTGTATCCCTCTTTCGAGGTATGACTTCCTACCTTACAGTGTTGCAATATTGTAACATTTCCACACAACCCTTTATTACCTTGTAATTCTTCTATGCCAGCATCTTGAAATGCGTTGCTATTGGGAAGAGGACCCTCCAACTTATTATAGGATATGTCCACAAACGACAAGGCACGCATTTCTTCAAAAACATTTGGAATGAAACCAGAGAGATTATTGTGGGAGACATTCAACATCTCCAAACTTTGCAGATTGCCAATTTGTGAAGGTATCTCTCCTTCAAGCAAGTTATGACTCAAATCTAGCTGGGACAAATGAGCTAAATCACACATTTGAACTGGAATGTTGTGGCTAAGCTTGTTGTTGCCCAAATTCAAATAGTGTAGCTTTTGAAGGTTCCCCATATTTATTGGGATCGACTTGTCGAATCTATTACTGGATAGATCCAGATACTCAAGATTCGTTAATGATCCAAGCTCTGGTGGTATAGCACCAGAAATTTGATTTCCATTCAACATCAGCTTCAATAAAGAAGTCAACTTCTGAAATTCCTTTGGAAGCTTCCCAATTAATTGATTAGAAGAAAGATCAAGTATTTGGAGTTGAATGGAGTTTCCAATTTCAGGCGGTATGCCACCACTGATATTATTCCCAGCAATTTTTAGGGTACCTAGTTGTGGGCACTTGCTCCAATTGTGTGAGATTTCACCATAAAATCTATTGTAGCTTAGGTCCATGAAGTCTAGGTTACTATACACACCAAAATCTTCAGATATATTTCCAGAGAGTTGGTTTTGGTCAAGGCGGACTCTAATCAAGCTTTTGCAGTTCCTCAAGGTTTTCGGTATTGGACCTCTGAGATTGTTGTCGTTTGCAGTAAAGTTTTGAAGAGAACCACTTTGGCATAAGTTTCGAGGCAAAAAACCAGTGAAGTGGTTTGTATCGAGACTTAGGATAGTCAACTTCATCAAATTTCCTATCTCTGGAGGAATGGGACCAGAAAAGTGGTTATCACGGAGGTATAGAACTTCTAAGTTGCTCAAATTACCCAAGAAAATTGGAAGAGTGCCATTTAACTGATTTATGCCCAATTCAAGATCAGTTAAGGACTTCAAGTTTCCTAATTCTTTAGGAATGGTGCCAGAAAGTTGATTGTTGTATAAATGTAAGAGAGTTAGGTTGGTGAGAGAACCTATTGACGTGGGAATCGAACCAGAAAGATTATTTGTATGAAAGCTTAAAATTTGGAGAGACTTCAAATTCCCTATTTCTAAGGGGATGTAGAAAGAGAGCTTATTTTCATACACTTGCAACGATGATAGCTTTTCAAGGTTTCCAATACTAGAAGGGATGGGACCTATTAGCTTGTTCTTACTTATATCAAGCTCAACTAAATTGGTAAGTTTTCCGATTTCTGGGGGAATGAAGTCAGAGAGTTGATTATCATAGAGGTACAAATAAGTCAAGTTGCTTAAATTACCAATTTGTGGTGGGATTTCCCCTGATAATTTATTAGAGGACAGATCAAGATATATGAGTGTGGAGAGGTGACTAGTTTCAGTAAGGACTGTACCAAAGAGTTCATTTTTGGCGAAATCAACAGATGCAAGATTGGGGAGAGATGAGAATGGAAATTCATGGAACGTACCTTTCAAGCCTGAGTTTGTAAGGTTTAATCTAATAACACTTCCTGCTTTGTTACAAGAAATGCCGAACCAACTGCATGGGATTGAAGAATTGGTTGCATTCTTAGGAAGAGTCCATGAAGGCAGGGGTGAGTGGGTATCATTTTGAAGAGTGGCTTTCCATTTGAGTAGAGCATTTGCCTCTGCCTCTGCCTCTGCCTTTTCATTCACAGAAAGAGAAGCAACATGGAAATGGAATGAGGAATGTAACACGGCCAACGTGGCCAGAGAAAAGAGGGAAAGTACTTTTTTCAAGCTAGACAATGCCATGGTCTTTGTTTTACAAGTTGCAAAAGGGTTCAAAACTCTATCTTTATATGTCAAAGCCACCCCGTTAATTTCTTGCTGACTATATACAGGTGCAAGACTTGGATGTTTCCTGCAATCAATTTTCGTCCTTAATTGGCAACAGAAATAGGGAAAGCAGAAAGTATCCTTTACTTTAGGTCGAGTAATTAATTATTTTAATATAATTTTTCATAGTATTTAATGTTTTATTAAATAATATATCATATTAACAAAATAAATATTAAGATGGATACACGTGCCTATCATCTGCCAGGCTCTCACTTGATACTTATAAATTTGTATATCATTTGCAGATGACTCTGTATAGACTTCCGTTTTTTTGCCTTTTTCTTTATCACAAAAAATTTCCACAAATATGTAGCTGCATATCATCTTCCTTATCACCGGTCTCATGCTTGAAGGAGCAGTAGTGCACTACACGGATGGTAATTCGAAGCTGATGAGCACCACATGTTCAAGAAAAAAGGCTTCTCAACCAGGGGCAGGGCTAGGATTTTGTCTGCGTGGGTCATGGGGGCAACTAAGAACTCATTAATAATATCAAATTTGTAAAATAAAATTTACAAAAACTATCTTTTACTACATGTATCTCCAATAATTTAAGAAAGATAATGAATCACATCAATAACATATTAACATCATTATAAACATTAAAAAATTCAAAATCTACAACCAAAATTACTTTGATATGTAAATATTAAAAAAAAAAAATTTAATTCTAACAAGAAATTTGCAAAAGATAAAATAAAGATCATACTTTTTTACTTTTTCCCTTTGTAAAACTCAAAGCTAGGAGAGTAAATAGTGATGACATGTGAAAATATGAAAATAGGGAATTCCATGGGTCACCACATAGTTACCCTTAAAATCCTTTTACAATGAAGAAAGTCACAAAATAAAGGATTCTCATCCAAGCTCTATAGCTGACCAAAGAAGTATCAAGTACGGTAGTTGTGGAGAACACAGGTTGTAAAACTTTTTAGTTTTTTTCTCTTTTGGCTTCTTTAGAAAGCCTTAAGTATTGAGTATAAGTGGCCAATTCAGATCCAAGTATTAAGCATCTTTATTTTTTATTACTTTTTTCAAATGTTCCCAACAATTTATAAAATTCTAACGTAATGTCATAGTCTTTTATGCAAATAACACAATGGGGACAAGTTTAAAAATTTTTACAACTTATAAAAATTTTACATTGAACCAAAGTTTTTTTTTTGGAATTCAGTAGGGCAAGTGCCCTCCACTGCACCCATGCTAAATCCGCCCTTGTTCTCCACAACAAGCTCTCCTCTAACTGTGATGGTCCTCCACAAGAAGCTTCTACACCTTCTCATATCAAATTCGTTAACCAGCTACAACATGGGTAAAATAGCCATTGTCTCATGCCCACCCATTCTCCTTGTTTTCTTCCTAATTTGGGAGGATAAAAAACTGTGGACCCGGGTGGAAATATCATTTTCTCCCCACTTTTCCTTTCTCCACTTTCTTTCCTCTCTACCAACCAAACAAAACCTTAATGTGGAATTTCTATGATGTTGTCCTGACTTTGAATATTTGAATCTAGGCCATCTGCTTTGAGGAAATAGATCCATAAATTCATCAATTTCCAAGAATTTTCCTTATATTAGTCCAACGTCTCTATTCCAAACTTATGAATACCGTACAAATATCCGTTTTAGATTGATCAAATAAGCAAAACTTTGGTACTTATTCAAGGGTAGCTCAACTAGTCCGATCTTAGGTGTGCTCCCCAATGGTCATTAATTCGAGTCCCCTCAGGACCACCTACCCAAGGCAAAGCCTAGGTTATTAAAAAAAAAAAAAATTATATATATATATAAGTGAGATGAAAATTTCAAAAAGTAACTTTTAATTTCAATCGTCCAAATGGATATTGCACACTGTATACATGTGAATGATCATTTGAATTGTCATATCTATGTAAAAGAGTGGTCCCTAAAAGGTCATTTTCATAAACAAACGGGCAAAACTAATAAGTGGCAGCGCAATGTCACATATGCCCTGGGGGTAGAGAGGAGCAAATTGGGTCACATGCTATGAGAGAGCAACACATGTCCAATCATTAAAGAAAAGGCGATTACCGGTAGACCCAGTTTATTTTTGTTGTTGTTGCTTTCTTGACCTTAGTGAACAGTGGGACCATTCTATTCAAGGGTGGTGGGACCTAGAGTGGAGAAGGAGGGGGCAAATCTTCGCTAAAGTGAAAAAAGTGGATGGATGGAGGGAGAAGAGAAAGGAGTATAGGAAAGTAGGTAGAGTTGGTTTAATGAACCTTGGATGATTTTTAGACGGTGGAGAACGAAGGGTTTGAAGAGATTTGGAGGTTATTTTACCTCTACAACCCCCTTATTTTTAATTCCACTAATTTGGGGGAATTTGGGGGAACCTTGGATGTTAAAAAGAAAAAATTTGTTAAATTTGTCCTTATGGTATCAATTTATGTATTCTTTTTTAATTAACAAATGAGGGTCATAATTGTAAGTTTATATGATCATTCACCTCTGCTCTCCTCCCCTAAAACATCCAAATAAATGAGAGATATATCTATTCTCATTTCCCCTTAATTTTTAAAACATCCAAATAAGGGAAAATGGGTAACCATACCCCTCCACTCTCCTCTCCTTTCTCCCTTTACTCTCTACTCTCATCTCTCTCCAAACTTCCTAACACACCCTTACCCTATACTCTCCTTTGCCTCTAAACTTCAAATACACCCTAAAACTTGGGACGACATAAAGTTAGTAAATTCGTGAAAATGGTGTGATTATGAACTTATTCTGTGGGCTACTTCAAACACAAAGGAACAAGAGGTGCCATTAAGCCCATGGAAAATTTACATAGCATTTTATCTTTTGAAAACAAAAGTCGATTGGTACATACAAACAACCTCTGTAAGGCCACATAAAAAAACCATAAATTTTGCCACAATTTGGAATTGTGGTAATATGTGAGTGGTCAACAATCAGCATAACATACCTCAACCAAGGGCGGAGCTAGAAATTGAATTTAGGGTGGATACCTTTTAACAAGGGCGGAGCCAGAAATTTAATCTTAAGGGCACCATAATTGTGAAGCTATATGTGTGTTTTTCATCCATATATATAATTTATATAATTCATAAGGGTTTTATCAAAAGAAATGAAATTTTTTTTAGAACGGAAAGTTGGCAGGCTAAAGAAGGGAATGGATCTTAGCAAAAAAAAAAAAAAGGAGGGGGATAGACTTTTGGTTTTGATAAAGTAACGGGATGTTAGGTAATTTAATTTATCAAAAAACATTAATGGGAAAGATTAGCCTGTTACTTAACTACATGAGAGTGGATTATTGTTTCATTTAAGAATTATTTTATATGAAAATATTATAATAATATAAAAAACTTTTTTGCTTTCTCTTTTATATGGGTTGTTATTATTAACTAAAGGGATGATGTTTGTCATGGGAAAGAAAAAATGGAAAAGTTTAAAGTAACAAATGGTGGGTACATAAGATGATGTAATGGAGGAGTAGTCAAGTTGGGTCATCTATATATAATTTATATAATTCATAGGGTTTAATTTTCAAGTCTAATATCTATATAATTTTTTTTTTTTATTATTTTATTTTTTAAGTAAGGACATTTTTGGGGTTGGGCTGAGTTATGGGTAGACACTTTTTAAAATTGAGGGTGGACACATGTCCACCCTTGATCATAGTGTAGCTCCACCCATGACCTCAACAAGTTGTGCCAAGAATTATAGTTTTTTATGTGGTCCTAGACTTTTTCACATACAAAACATAGCGGAGTCAACAAGAAAAATGGAAGCATCATACCGGTAAATAATTTAGTGAATGAATCAAGAGAAAACTTGCGTTCGCCAAGCCTATATGATGTTCAATTAATGATGTAGACCTTAATGTGGAATTTCTAAGATGGTGGGTCCTGACTTTGAATTCATACATATGGCAAGAAAAATGGAAGCATCATACAAGTAAATAATTAAGTGAATGAATCCACATAGCACAGAAAAAAGAAAATGAATGAGTCAAGAATTTCGAAGTGGCAAACAATAAAAAGAAAAAAAAATTAGAGAAAAGAAAGATATATTGGCAAAAAATTTGTATTATAGAAGAAAAAGAGTTTAGAGAGAGAAACAAAAGCCTAATCTGAAGATGTTCATGATCCTAGATGGAGTTTGGTGGGATTGTCTTTTGAGTTTTGCCTCTCTTTGTAGACTACCTCGTTAAAGTAGAGTCTGAATTTGTTTTGTTTCAACTCTTTTTTAGGGTTTAGTTAGTGAATTGAAGTTGCATTAATCTAAACCATTTAATTTAAATAAAAGGCTAGGTGGAACTCTATAAAAACTCTAGAGGATCTTGATCCTGACTTTGAATATTTGAATCTAGGACCTTAATTATGTGGGAGATATAGATGCATGAATTTCCATCAATTTCCCGGAATTTCCCTTGTATTACTTCAAGGTCTCTATTTCAAAATTCAAATTAATTAATACCTGACAACATGAATTTCCCCATCCATTTCCTGGAATTTTCCTTGTATTACTTCATGGTCTTTATTTCACACAAGGGTCATACTTAGGTCTCATTATGGGACTGATGTTGGTTTTAATAAAATGTGTGTGTTTTGTTGTAAAATTTATGTCTGTAGTGATAAATGTGTCTATTATTATAAAAATAAATTGTGTGAATTCCGATAACATGAGTGATATTTGTGGTAAACTTAATTTTATTACAAATTACACACAATTTACCACAACGGAAACAAAAGTTATCAAAAACACACAAAGCTTATAATTTTTTACACTCATGACGTGATGGTCCCATAGCGGGACCTTAGAATTTCCCTTCAAACGAATTAATACAATAATACCTGATGGAGAGCCGATTTGGATTGACGAAAGAAAAAATATTTTGATATTGGTCAATATCGATCTACTAGTATTTTACAACCCACATGTTTTATTTAAGAGATTTTTAAAAATACAAATCCATATTCCGATTCAAATATAATTTTCACTACCATCCCTAGTTGATCAATATGAGGAAAAAAAAATACATAGTGGAGAAATGAATGTCCGAGACATTCATTTTCATTATAGGTGGAGAAAAAAAAATAAAAAATAAAAAATAAAAAAGAAAAGGGGGCTGGCTTAACAAATTTTGGGGTTTAGGGCAAAAAATTTAAACGGTCATTTAAATATTAATTTGATTTTGATATTTTTTTTTAAAATATATTTTTCTTATTTTTTGAGATGTAAAATTACAAGTTAAGTTGATAAGTTTTGTTCAAAATGATGTGATGTGATAATAAGTATAGATAAGGTGTAAACTTGTGGAGATTAATAAATATTAAAAATTGGAAATAAAGAGATGAGGCCGTGAGCAAACAAAAAATAAGATGGAGAACAATAAGGTGAGCAGTTAAACGTTAGATTTTATTAATGGATTTATATGCTATTAAATCTTATTTTAATTTTGTTAGGTGTATTTTTGTCTCTTCGCAATAGTGTGTTTTGGGATACAATGGGGGACCTTAATCGTTTCAATTCGCGTTTTAATAATAATAATAATAATAAAAGCTTCTGAGTTTTGGATACATTGAGGGCCTTTTTAATGGACAATACATTTTATTGGCCAATAGAGGAGACCTTAATTTTATTTTTATTTTTTCCCTGGGTGAAGTAGCCTTCATTAAAATGTTAAGACAAATAAATATAATATTTCGTATTAGTTCTTGGGGCGTTGGGGCCTTCTTTTATTTGGGGGCCTTAGGTGATTGCCTAAGTCAACTATATGGTTAAGCCGACCTTGTCACTTCAACTAGATCCTGACTTTGAATATTTGAATCTAGGCCACCTGCTTTGATTATGTTAAAGATATGATACCAATCGCTAACGCAATATGTTTTGGACCCTTATATTGTTGAAAAATTTATGTTATATAGGTTGCCAATGGCCCTTGTGGTCTAGCGGCACCTCCTACCGTCTTCCATGGGAGACGTCCAGGATTCTATCCCCCACAGTGGGGTTGCTTGCTAATTGTCAAAAAAAAAAAATTATGTTATATAGGTTAGGTGCGTAGAAGTGGACATAGAGTTGTGAGAACCACAACCCTTAACTAATGAAGGTCTAAACATGATTCTCTAAAATAGTTACTTACACTATTTTCCATCCTAATGTTTAGGAGAATTTACAATGGAGTCGCTACCTAACTTTTATAACAAAAAGCTAAGAAAAAAGTGCTATCTTTTATTGATTAAATAAATAATAAAATGGTTTGGAAAAGAAACAAATTACAATATTTTTCCCTAGATACAATTTAAGAAAACAAAATACAAGGTTTTGGTCCTAAATACAATATAAAAAAGAAAGTAAATAGGATATATAAACTAATCTAATCATCCCTTAAGATTAGCATTCGGGGGCTAGGGGATTGGATGGGAAGGTGTTAGGCACCCATCCAACCTAACCTAGGTCAGTCTCTAAGGATCCATTAATCTAAGTTCACAACCTTAAACGAATCATACTCGCATTTGATTCATAGCATCACAATAGTACATGCAATAAAAAATCAAACAGTGATTAATCATCAAGGAATTAAAATCATTTAAACATACATCTCACATGAAAAAGAAAATTTAAAGTTGCTGAAATTTTAGTACAACATGTTAGAAAAATCAGATTTGCATCATTCACTAAACAAAAAGCGAAAACAATAAAATCTAGCAATTGTGCATTAAAAATTAATCAAGCAATTGAAATTAAAACCTAATCATGCATTTTACACAATTAAAGTTGCTGTACTAAATTAAAAAAGATAAGAGTATACCTTGATTGAAAATACCACCGGTACTGAAAATTGATTCTTGAGAAAAACCGTTAAATTTGGTTAAAAGAGATTAAAAATGGAATTGAAAGATTGAAAATAGAGATTACAAAAATGGCTTTTGTAATCTCTGGACTTGAATACAAGAACACGCTTGTGTTCTTATTCCAAAGTCTAACCCTTTAAAAAATTCTCCTGAATTTTGCTTAGGATTGCTCTGACTAATTTTTCCAACATCCCTGTTAAAATGAGAATATTTTCTATTTATATTACAGCCCTAAAATGAACCTACTCAGGTTTTGGACCTCATAGGAGTGCATTAAGATTTTGGAAATTAGATATACTTCATGAAAATCCCGAAATTCTGACTATTTTTTAGGCTTTGATTGCGGGCCAGTTTTGACCCTCTAAACATTTGAATTTGGAGATGGTCATTACACATATTTGTAGCCCATCATGTCAGCTTTCCAGAATAATTTGAATCAACTCAATCGGATAATTTAGTCAAAAGTTATGGTCGAAATACCAACCAATGTGCAGGTTGGAATCCAAATCCGAATTGGGCTTTGGATAATTCCGGGTTTTTTCACCTTTGGTCAACTTCCAGTGGATTTAGAAGTCCTTATTTGGCTGAATTATCCTTTGATGAATATCTTGTGGATGAATACTTACCATTTTAAGGTGTTCTAAACCAATAGAAATTATTTATTAATTGACTTTAATTTAATCCTTTAGAGGATCAATCAAATTAATTAACAAGTAATCCTATGCATGTGAGCTTATGGTAAATATCATTTCAACCAATCCAATTTATTTCCTTAATAAAATCTTGGTTTTGGATCCAATTTCCAATCCGAAAAATGCACTCTCATTCTTAATTCAATTTTGATCACTCAAAATGTGATTTTAAATTTATGGACCAACTTTGAATTTTCAAGCTTGTGAAATTACCATTTTACCCTTTATGCACTAAAGTGTAAAAAAGTAATATTAATGGTTGCAAAATGGGGTGTCAACAAGAGTCCACTCCCAATAGTCAGTATCTACAAAACATACATAATTCTTAAGTATTTCTTTTGCTTATGGATAAGAGTGAACATAACCAACCCAAAAACTGATAACCGAACTGAAATGAATCAAATAGGTCGATTTTGATGGCGTGCTAGTTGGGGCTTGTTAAAAAAAAAAAAAAAATGGTTTGGTGCAGTCTTTGGTTGTAGTTGTTCAAAACCAAAAAACTCTTAACCGGACCGAGGGTTTTTTTTATTTAAATATATTTATCATATATAATATATTAAAATATACATTGCACAACATTACATAGGATAATCAAAATTAGATACCGACTACAGTCGAGTTTCCTTGGATGCCTAACACCTACCCCATGCGTAACCCCCAAATCTGTATTTCTAGTTCGAGACACAATTTAACCCAGTTTAGATTAGAGGAACTACACATTGGGTAAAACTTAATTTAAATTCCAGGACACTTGATTAGTGTTGTATTTTTTTTGTTTGTTAGTTATGAATTTATATATATAAGTACTTTTTACAGGTACAACTGTATTTTTATTAACTTTCAATAAATAAATAAATAAATCATGTTTCAGAATCTACGTACACTTGATCAATACATTGAGCCATTCCAAAATAAAAATAAAAATCTACTCTATAGTTACAAACACTCAAGGATTAATGAAAGACTTAAAGGATCCTAAACATACACACGAGAAAAAAAAAAAGTTATTCTCCAAAGTTATCCTCCAAACATGTTTGTTATAATGTCCCCTAACCTATTATGTGGAAATTCATAAAACTATCCACTAATATTAAATCACATGACTCATTAAATAATTTAAAAGTAATGTTACGGATATTACAAAATACAAAATTTACTATATAACCTTACATGATGTGTCACCAAGGTTTTCAAAATAGAGATAATGGGTTGTAGAATTGTGCGATTCGATTCTACAATCCTACCCTATAAAATCAATCCAGATTGAAATATGATCGTTCAACAGGTGGAATCGCTGTAGAATCCCGAGCCGAGTTGTAGAATCAGTAAAATCGCAATTCTATAGGGATTCTACACGATTTACTGCATTTGCTTAAATTGAATTTTTTGCTTATTGGGCCACCAATCCTCACCTTGGTCGGTTTTTTTTTTCCTTATTTAATTAGCTCTTGAAGTCCCCAAAATCCCATTATATGAAAAATTAACAAATAAACAAACAGTTTAATAAAAAACACGAAAGCTAATCCTAAGAAGTTTCTATTTCTGAATCTGAATCCCCAACTTCCCTTTTTTCAAAGAGAGAGACTATGCGAGCGAAGTGATGGAGACAACGCCAATTCAAAGGTAGAGTGACAATGTCAGTGCTACAAGGGAGATGATGAATGTGCCCCAATTGTGCTGTTGCCAATTTCCATAAGCAAAAATCAATTTTGTGTTCTCATTTCTCATTGGGTAATATGATCTAACTTGGACTTGGTTTTCTACGGAAATCTTCTAATTCTTTGGAGTCTAAAGTCTGAACTTAGAACACTTCATTATGATTTTTTTTTTTTTTTTTGGTTCAATTGCTTTTCAATTTTTCAACAACTCGTGACTTTTTTATTCCATTATGTCAAATAACTTGTGTTTAAGTTTTTATCTAGTTTATTTGCTGAGAAGTTGCTATAACCTATTGTTGAATCTTTGTGTTCGTGTGAGGGCTCGTGTTCCCCCAATCCTATGGGGTCTCGAGATGTTGGGTGAATGCCACTGGTGGGTAGATTGGGTTGCACGGTGTGGGCTCATCCTGAACACATGTGGCCAACAGTACATCGTAAAGAAAAGGATTCGCCACATGGCTTAGGTCCTGGAACCCCATTTACAAAGGTACTAGTCTTGAACTAGGTCTAGAGCTAAGGTATGCTCTTGGTAAGATGTTAAACATCCAAGAATGCCCACCCTTACAGGTGGCCTTCATTCATATTGTTGCATTATTCCTAGATTATATTTACTAAGTTAGCCCTTAAACATGCAAAGACGCTTGTGCACTAACTCTAATAAAGATAAACCACCCAAAGCATGTGAGAAAAATGATAAAGAGTACGAACTCAAAATGTCGCAAGAAATTCAATTCTACCTTACGTAGCATACAAGAGCATGTTATGTACAAAAGTGAGCCAAACAATATGTGAATCATCCGAACATGTGAACGTACAAGAAAGCATGTGAGCATGTGAAAATGAAAATAGGTCGAACATGGAAGCATATGAGCATATGAAAACCAATTAAGCATGTAGGTTGTAGACACAACAATTTGTACCGATCAATACTTATTGTCCCCAGTCTCAGTGATGATTACCCAAGACTCTCATAAGACAATGTGTCTTGAAAACCATCAAGAATCTTCTAGAACTTCGAGCTAAAACAGTCTTTTGACCTAAGAGGAGTATGCCATTTTCATTTAGGCGTACACCTATAGTGAAGAGGCACATGCCTTCAAAAGTAGGCGCATGCTAGTGCCACCGGTCAGAAACCCTAATCATAAACCCTGAACTGTTTTTCGTTTAGAGGGCCCACAGTTTACTTCTTTTTCAAGCAAACCTAGGTCATTTTTCTACTATAAAAGGAGCCTCATACCTTCAGGTCAAAACACACCTCAAAGACCTGAAAGAAACACTGAAAAGGTATTGAAGAATTTAGGAGAATAGTTTTAGAGCGGCAAAGCCTTGCAAGTTAGAGAGAAAAAGGTTGTAGACACCGCATTTTGTACCCCCTACAACTTGAGTCCCCGGTCCCAATGACGAAAATACTAATCTCTATCAATATAATCAAAATCTTGGGTTAAGAGTAAAAGATAATTTTTAGTGACTAAAGCCTAAGAAATCAAGTCTATTTCAAAAGCCTAGAGAGCCAAGCCCATTTTTGAGAGCCCAATGAATCAAAAAGCTCAAATTGTCAAATTCCGACCTATGAAGCATACACCACTTTAATATAGGCGTACGCCACTTTAATACAAGCCTACACCACCGCCATAGGAAACCCCAATTTTTAAAAGGTTCAAGCTACAATTAATGTTGCCTCCTGCAACCCTAATTACCCTCTATCTTTAGCTTCTGGATATATGGTTAGTGTTTGCAATCCTTATTGTCATGGGTTAGCGCCTCTACCACATCTAGCTAAGATTTAACTTGGCATTGAGTCACACCAAATCTAATTTTGCTCCAGTTCACCAACCCAGTTCGACACAACTTAATCTTCTCAGTTAAGCGGTACATAGGATTCCCATATTCCCCTTCCATATTCCACAGCTGTTGGACCACTTCCTCACACTCTGGATCAGCTAGCCACTTCTTTTCAAATCTGTGTAGCTTTGCCTTCCGTCTATGATGTATCGCTAGGCCACCCGTTTCCAGCAAAATGGGTAGATGACCAGACATGAAAAATGGTAAATGCGTTACTTGGTATTCAACAAACCAATCAGCCCACGACGGATTAAAGAGAACTCTATCAAGTCTCTCTTATACATTTGCCCTATTGCCCCTATTATTATCCCAGGTAAACTCATACCCTCTAAACCCCATATCAACCAAATCACATCTATTTAACACATCACTAAAGTCCACCATACGCCTCAATGGTTGATCAAATAACCCCATTTTCTCCTCTTGAACCAGTATCTCGTTGAAGTCTCCAATCTCCAACCACAGAAATGAAGCCATTCTCTTCAAGTGATCAAGTAGCACCCAAGATTCCCATTTCCTATCTTCCTCGGGTCTTCCATAGAATCTTGTCAACCTCCACACTCTACCATCCTCCATGCATATATGAGAGTCAATATGATGCCTAGAAAAAAAAAAGAAAAAAAAAGAGAAAAAAAAATTATTTCAAGATGAACTCTCTCTCTCCAAAGCAATGCAAGTCCCCCACTTCTTCCATGGCACGAGACTGTGAATGCATTCTGAAAACCAGTTTTTACCCAAATCCATTCCAATTTTTCTGCATCAAGTTTTGTCTCCATGAGAAATAAAACCTCAGGCCCTTGAGACTTCACTAAATGGTGGAGTGATCGAACTGCAAATGAGTTCCCAAGCCCCCTGTAGTTCCAACTTAGGAGCCTTATTGCTTTCGATGGGGTTGGGTACCAAACACCACCTCTCCCAAAACCATATCCTCCCCATTCCAATATGCAACATACTTTAATTTCTTTGCATTTCTAGGAAAGTGAACATTCGGGTCACAGTTTTCATTTCGTATTCTCATCTCTCTAGCAATACTTTTAATCGTATTTCCACTCGCCTTTTTCTATTGCATGGGAATTGGCTTCCCATGTCTTTTCCATTTCGTTGAGGCCCCCGCCTCCTGAGTAGATAGGGCCTGAAAAGCTTCCCTACCAACCCTCTCTCCTGTCTCTTCTATGCACATGTCTATATTGTCCCCTTCCATGTCAGGTTTGCACTGCTCCACATATATGCCAGCTTCCCCTATTACAGGTTTATAGTCTACCTTTACAAACAAAAGAGAGTCTAATAGCACTAGCCCTCTAGAGGGGATGTTTGTCTCATTTGCCTAACACCCCATGTCCCCTTCACCCTCTTTTTCCTCTTTCGTGATAGCTCCAGTGTCTCCCACACTATCCAGTCCATCTTCCCCCCAATTTTCGAGCATCCCTCCTTACCTTCATTAATTGGTTCTGACACAGCCCTTTCCTCTGTCACTTTCTTCCTCCGTGTGATTTAACTCACCAACCACCTGCCATGCTCTCCTATTGACTTGGTGATCGGAGCGCTGTCTTTAGTCGTGATGTCACATTTACCACCGTGCTCCCTCTCCTTATTCTTGGGCACACCACTCCCATAACCTTCAAAGCCATGTACCCCCATCATCTTGCCTCCAAAACTATCCTTCAACCATTCCCCATTACTGAGGTGGTTCATTGCCCTTCCTTCTCAGACTGTTTCTCACAGTTCCTTTCTTCGTGACCCAATCGTCCTACATCTATAACAGAAGGAAGATAACCTTTCATATCTGTAATCAATCCATACCATATCACCCTTCCGAGCTTGTCACAAAACCACCACTTCCGAAGTGGTTTGTCTATTGGAAACTTCCACCCTAACCCTCAGATATTTCATTTGTTCTAACATCGCCTTCCACTCATCATTTCAAGATAAGATCTTCCTGATTCTATTTCCTAATATCTGCTCCTGCCTTCCTCCTGACAACCATCTTCAAACTGTAAACCCCACACCTGTATCTAGAAGGTCGTGTGAGACAAACTCATATTATGGCTACTAAGCCCCTTTTCCCATTTGCGTAGTAGTAATAGGTTATTCTCGAAGCTCTAGAAGCTATTGTAAAGGACCCAATCCAGTTGGAATTGGTGTTGGAAACTTGAACTGTAGAATATCATTACCAACCTCCAGAACTTTTAAAGTTCTGGCCCCATTCTCCATGCCTTCCTCAGAGTTTCTTTCGCTACTCTCCTGTTGAAAGATTTCGTAGTCAGAAACCGTTCCAAACACACTCATCATGCATTCCTCAAAAGCCTTACCCCTACTTGCCTCAAATATTGGTATAGTTTTCTCATCATCCCCCGTTAACCTAATTTTTTGAAATCCCTCCACTACATCCCAATCTATTCCCATTTTTCCCATCATGAAAAACCCAAGCCAAAGTACACACACTCACCTAGCATAAGCTAGAAGAGAGTTCAGCTCGCATAGAGGCGAGAGAGAAGCTTCTACAAGAGTAGAGCTAGTATCAATCTCTTCTTGAAGACTTGAATTATGTAATTGGAAATAAGCATCTTACATAAACTAAATGCTTGACTAGTAAAGTTATTTGAGGTTTCATTAAGGTGGACGTAATGTTTGGTTCAGTGATTCCATAAGGCAATACAAGATGGTCTATAACAAGTAATGAGATCTAAGTGAGTCATAGGTGATGTGAACAGAAATAATTAGGTTTTGCATCCTTTCTTTTTTTACATGATGAGATTCTTTTTCTTTTTTTTTTTTTTTTTTTTTTTTTATTTTTTTTTTCTTTTTCTTTTTTGTATTTAGGTTAACTTCGAATTTTATTTCTTTTTCTTCTAGAATCTAATTGATTGTAAATATTCTCACATGAAATTTTGGTTCATATAATTCTGGAAATTTGTTCTTACTTGTTTGGTGATTGACAAGCTTAGACTCAGGAAAGAATTATCGTCTCTTATTTTTTATTATATTATGCTTCACATGCTTTGGTTGTATAGTCTTTAGGTTTAATTTGATTTTGTGTGTTTAAGTTTGATTTCCTTATTAAATGTCCCTTTAGACATAGCCCAATAATATGAAAAAGGCCAGCCATTGGCTGGGCGAGCTTGGGTGCCTAACACCTTCCCAAGCACATACCCTAACTCTGAACTCAGATCAAGACCAGTAAAGCTTAATTTTTATATGGAGTTTATAAATGGTTTCTGGACCTAAACCAGGTGACGACTCCATTCTTTGCCCTTACCTCAATGAGGATTTAGTGGCCCTCACCAATCCTGAGAAGTGTCTTGCAGGCAGCTCACAAAGGTAGTGGGGAAGAACTCTTGAGCAAGTAGCTACTCTCTAATTGAAGAACTAGAAGATTAGCCCTTTTCTCACGAAGGTTGAATCATTAACCTAAGCGTCCAAGTATTTCCCTTTGGTGTTCAACACACAGCTCTGTCAAAGAGATCAGTCTGATAGGTTGGTGATAAATTGCTATCTTGCTACAAGCTCCCTAGAGGCTAGATATGGATCTTCTCAATAGTTTATATCAGCCTCCTTGATTTGTTTATTGTTATGTGTGTTTTTAGTTAATTCATATATTTTAATCTTTGTTTTCATTGAATTGATGTTTTCATACTTAATTTAATTTAACTCATGAATTTCAATATTTCTTTCAAGTTTATTACAACTAGTCGCAAACCCGTGCGATGCACGGAAAACCTTTAATTTTTTAAAAATAGTTAGCTTATTATAAATATTATGCCGAATGAGCATGAGAAAATCAATCCTAAAAATTAATAGCTATATATATATATATATAAAAGCTATGCAAGGACAAACAATAAGATATATTTCTACTCTTAATCACTAACATTTGAATAGCACCGTGACCATAGCTGCCTAATATAAATAATTGGATGTCAAGGTTTTTTAGAGTCCCACATTTACTTTTTTTAGGATCCTCAACTTTTCTTATTGTGGTTGCAACAATTTACAGCAAGGCAAATTTAAAATACTATTGCATGCAACATTAGGTTCAACACTAAAGAGGAAAATGGAAAAAGTACTTTTTTGTTGTTTTGAACTATACTCCTCATGTATCACCATTCATTCATGAATAACAAAATAGCTAATAATTTAACAATGGCTTTAATTTCAATGAAGCAAAATTGGAAGACAAATACTTTCATGCTACTGCATTCCCCCATAACATTTGCAACTGAAACATATGAAGTAAATTGTATAGGCAAACAAAGCAATTATTTAAAAATTGTGAGGCATGGAATAAAAAAATTATTTTCTCTGTTTTTGCAAATACATAACAAAATGAGAATATTCACTTACAAAAAGAAGGAAATTTTCACATTCAAAACTCAGATCCAAATACAAAAAGCTTTTTTCCCTTGAAATACATAGTCCATACTGCAACCCACCTTGAACATTCCCTTAATACACAACTTGCTTCATATACATTAAACATAGTCCTGCTTAGTATTCACAGAATATTTACAAATTATCTCATTATAGTGATATTAAACTTAAACATAGTCCTGCTTCCCATATTAAACTTAAACATATTCATACCTACAATTCACATAAAATCCCAACTTTAATAGTTTCATAACTAAATATTTTTATTTAATATTTGAGAAGCTAGTTATAATTAACAATTATATATATATATATACATCACCATTACAAAACTTTGGGTTAAAAATGTACCTAAATGTTAATTGAGTGCTAGCTTGACGCCCATTAAAAGTATTTTAGAACATATACTAATATAGGAAAAACATTCACGAAATAGACACATCAAGATTTTACCTTTAGCCTGCCTTACTATTAAAGTTATTGGCTTAAATCTCATGTCTACAGTCTCTATGCTTTCCATATTTGCTTGATAGAATACTCTTCATCATCCCAATATCAATTTGGTTGTACTTGACTTAAAGGATGGGTTTCCCCTACATTAATTAGTGCAATTTTCGTTTTTCATCAAAGCTATTATTTATGAGGCCAAAAGCAGGAGAGACTCAGATTACCATCATGTCAAGTATGAATGTATTGTAAGGTGTAAAGTACAGAAAGCAAGCAAAATCTTTACAAAAAAAGGCAAAAAAATATTGAGGAATATTACCTGATCAAACAATAGCCTATAAGCATTAAGGTCACGATTTAATGCCTTACCCTTACTGCTACAATAATCCAAAGCTTGTACCAAATACTGAGCCACCATCAACCTCAGTCCCCATTTAATGGGTTGGGTTTGTTCCCCTAAATCAGATTTAACAAATACAAATTAGAGAGAAGTAATGTGTCAACTCATTGAAGTGAAGACACATACTAATCACATGTTCTTCACATTCTGTTTGGTTGCTCAAAAAATCTAGGCAAAAGTCCCAAAACAAAATCAATCCCACAACAACTAATAAATTTGTTTGTAGAAATCATTCCATTTTTCAAGACAGCAAACCAAACTCAAAAAATTCCACATTGCGTATTTGTCACCCTTCTTTTCCCAGCAACAAATCAGATGGTGGAAAAAACTCATTTCACATAAAGCACACACACACATGTAGAGATCTGTTCAAAACTAAATCATCAGCATTGAAAGTAAACTCATAGACTCCTAAAATTTTTATGAATCAATTAATGACCAAAATAATAAAATTGAAATATTAGTATTGAGAACATAGCTTAGAATCTAAAACCTCTATTCAAAGAGATAGAGGGTCAAGATGGTATCAACAAAAATCTGTCAAAACCAATTTCAGAATCAGATATAAAAAACATAATTAGGTAAAGAGAGAAAGTTAGGGCTTTAATAGAGAAAACGTAAGTGTTTTTTAAAGAGATAAATTAGAGAATGATTAAATCGAAAGGGATACAGTCCCAACTCACAACCATAAGTTCGTTAATTTGAAAATTAATTTCTCACACAATTAATCCATGGCCATAAGACCCATCAACGTATCTTCAATTTCATACTCTTTGATAGTCATAAATACTCATCATCACAAATCAAAAGCTGGTAATTACTGGAGCTTATGACATTTTTACGCAAGGGTTATCTAGAATAATGAAAATGTTTGATAATTAAATAATACCTAAACCTCAAAGAAAATCCTATATATTCACATATGTTCTATGTGCAGTAAAAATGCACGCATAGCACATGTTAAGAAATACAAAATTAATCCATTTCAGTTCCAACATTTCATATTGAAGACAGAGAATGGCCTACTCAATAGCTTGAATCAAGTTCAAGTACATGTATTGAATGAAATTTTGCAAATTTCAAAAGGCAATGACATCAAATTGTTCAGATGTATACAATCAGTATAAAACTGCATTAACGCTTATAAAATTGAAAGTTTGAGTGCTAGTTAGGTGGCAGTGGCTCAAATTAGCTTTGATTACAATAACATCACAAAGATCATAAGTATCAATATGTAATCATCAGCAGTCTTGGAAATATTTGCAGTTAGAATAGAAATTAATAGGATGCATACGAATTTCACTTGCATAGGCTGAATACTACAAAAGGGAAAGGAGGCTTAGGATTCACAAATTTAACATTCAATTCAATCAATAGAATGCATCTGCCCTAGCTGGGTATGCCTTAAAATCCCGTACCATACATAATCTAATTAATTACCTATCAAAATGGCAATTACATCATCTACTTGTAGACTCTACCGTTACAATAAAAAATAATATTCAAGTTACCTCCATACAATTATTTTGGCATATCGGTGTTTAGCATTTATATGGTCTTGAGATGCTATTTGGGGAGGAAGGAAAGGTGGTACAGATTTGACTTTCATGCTTCATTTATGCCAATTTGAGAGCATCAAATTTTAGGAAAGAAAAAAAAAAATTAAAAATAGAAGAAATCAAAGATCCTTTTAGAGGACTTTGGTCGAACACCTGGGAGATATAACAATTTGTTCCTACACATAATCCTTCTGCATAAAAAACCAACATGCAAAACGACTAAATCAACACTTAAAAGTCTCTTTTAAAAAAATCCCTACCAAAATCTACAAACTAATCAACAATTCCCAAATTTAAAAAAGAAAATCTCACAAACATAGTCCACGGCTGCCCATTTCCGGTGTGCCTCAAACTACCGATAATACACTGTTGACCGAGACCCACGACCCATAGCCAAGATTATGTCCAAACCCACCGACGAACCTAAACAGGGAGATAGGGAAGGCTTCGAGCATGAGAAAATCGGAGAGAAGGTGGGTTTTAATAGAAAACCTCTGCGATTTTAATAAGGGGGCAGCAATAGAGGGAATTAACGATGGGGAGAGGAAGAGTCGAAAGAGAGAGGGTTGGAGGGGAGGCGAAACGGCGAGTTGGATTTAATGGGGAAGTCAAAAAATCACACAGGGAAGATGGGGGAGTTTAACGCCTGAAGCCTGAAGATGAGGGGGCGGAGGTGAAGCCTAAACAACATCGTTTCGATACAACCAAATATATATATATATATATATATATATATATATATATATATATATAATATATATAATATCAAACGACGTGTTTTGGTTCTTTAGTTTTTTTTTTTTTTTTTTTCTTTTTTTCTACATGAGGTATTAACCATTTTTTTTTTTTTTTCTTTTTTCTATATCCTACGTAATCAAGTTTTTTTTTTTTTTTTCATTGGCATTTTCGTTTCCCACTTCGCTTATTTTGTTTCCCCCTTTTTAGTTACTGTTTTGGTGTGAGTCCTCTTATTCTTTTGTTTTTTTTCTTTTTTATATCTAACATTTTTTTTTTTTTTTAAGATCTAATGTTATTATTAAGTGTTTGTTTTTCTAAGTGTGCTTTAATAACACAATAAAGTTGGCACATATTGATTATACAATAAAGTTGACACATATTTATTATACACATAAATATTAACACATATTAACATGTGGCAATTATGTGGCAACATATGCCAATAAAATTCTGGCACGTGGTGTTGTTTGTCCAAGTAGGATGACACATATTGATCTGGAGACATTGCCATATATGCCACATGGCAGATAATTGGCAATGTCTTCTGGTTTCATATATATATATATATATATATATATATATATATATATATATATATATATATATATATAATTAGATCATTATTTTTATGTTAGATTTTCCATCTTGGAGTTCATAAATCATCTTTAATGAATTCGGATGTGTTTTTCTTCAAAAACATGTTCTTCAATAAATATTACCATGGGTATCTGCCTTCTAAAGCATGTCTTTTACTCTTTAATAGATCTTTGCAATGATTATTATCAAAAGCATGCCTTTTTATTCTTTAATGAATTCTACCATGACTATTTGTTTGCTAAAACATGTTTCTTGATTTATTACACATGTTTTGTTAAGTTTGTATTATTTGATTGTTGTCAAGATTTTCCCTACAATTTGGTGATAAGCTTGGATTCAGGTGAGGAATCTTCCTTTTACTTCATATGAATATTGTGCCCTAATTCCCATCCTTTGATTGCTCCTTGATTGTTATAGTTTTAGGTTTAATTGTTTTTCTGTATATTTAGGTATTTGTTTTATAATCTACTTTCAAAAATATCAAGTAATATAAAGAAAGGTCAGCCATTAGGTTAGGCCTTCTTGGGTGACTAACACCTTCCCAAGACATACCTTAGCTTCAAATCTAGTAAAGACTAGTCCTTTTGTGCATGAAGTTATATTTATGGTTCTTGTACTTATAAACCAGGTGGCGACTTCTTGTTCCTCTACTTCCAACCTTAAAAAGGTTCAATAACACGAGTTGTCTCCTAGGTGCCCCGACGGTATCTCACAATGGTGACTCCATCAGGGACAAAAGAAGCTCAACTCTTGCTATTACTTGATTATTCTTGAATATTGTTTATTCTATAAATTTAAATGCACACACTTGTGAGAACCTCGCCCCTTTTCTTAAACCCGAAGCGAAAACCCCAAAATTGGTTTCAAGTGATTTTGGTTTCGGTTTGGAAATTAAATTGGTAGCGTGTCTCAAATGATGGGATGAAAACTTTAATGTTTTAATCGGCCCTCAAGGTTGAATGTCGATGTGACATGTTGTTTGTGGAGTTGCCACTTAATTTATTTTAAAGGACAAATTAAGAAATTCCAAAGACAAAAGTAATGTAATCCCCTTTTATTCCATTTTCGAATTTGTACAATTGCTAGATGAAATAGTGTGTGTAAATGTTACAAGTAAAATTCCCCTAGAATACAATCTAACAAAATAATATTGTATGAATTTCCTTGTTACAATCTATGTGAAAAGAAAATAAAATGTTGTTGTAAGGCACTATGTATGCAAACCAAGGCTTTGGTTCGGAGGCTTGGTTACAAAATGGGAAGGTGTTAGGCACCCCATTTTGCCCGATTTACATTGGTCCTCTTATATTAAAAATGGCCAAGCATGTTGTAATGTTAATGCATGTATGTGTATGTTGTGCAAACAAATTAATTTTAATTGTCCGTGTTGTTATTATGTTGGTTGCAATATGATGTTCATGTTATAGTTGTAAGCTTAAACACATAATCATAATGAACTTGTAAATATAAACACAAGAAATTAAAACATAATGTAAGAACAATAAATTAAAGCATAATGTAAGCACACAAAAATTAAATCATAAGAGTTAGAGAACTAACCCGCATGCAAAACAAAATTAAAATCAAGTATGTGCTTCACAACTTGTGTGGTTGTAAGCTTTGTGACTCAATAACTTTAAGGATGTGTATACAATTTGTGGGTTGTATGGGTAATCCTAAGAAGTGTTTGAGTATGTGGGTTGGTGGAAAAATAATTCCAAACCTAAGTTGTAAAGATGATGAAGGGTGAACCAAATCAAAATGATTTTTTCAACCTTCAAAACCTTTAAGACTTTTGGAGAAGAATTTTGGTTTAAGAAAGCTTAAGTGCAAATATTTTCCAAGTCTTGGTTCCAAAGATAATGAAGGGTGAGTTAAATCTAAAAGATTTCTCAACCTTCAAGAGTTTTAGAACCTTGAAGAGGAGGGTTTGCTTCAAAGAATTTTTCTGCTCAAAACACTCTTGAAAACTCTCTCTATTTCTCTCTAATCTTTCTCTACACTTTCCAACCCCCTTGCCATGAAGACCATGGTTTTATTTATAGAGAAAGGAGGGTGTGAAAGGGTCAAAGAGGGGTGGAAGGGGCTGCTTTTTTGCCCCCCACCAGCTGCCTCACGTGCATGCCAACCATGCTTTGTCCCCCTTTGCTGAAAAAAAGACAAAAAAAAGTGCAGAAATGGGTCCAGGGACACAGTGCCGGCCTAAAAATTGGAGTGCCGGCCGGCACTGTTTTGAAAAATTAGAGTGTCGTCCGGCACTCCATTTTGGGTTATTTAAAACATTCTTTTTTTAACTTTTTTCAACTTACCTCTTTTGGCCATACATTGTGGAACGTACGTGGGTAGAAAAACTAATTTTTCTACCCTTCCAAAAGTATTTTTAGCATGCATAAGTGAGATATAATCCTATATATGTATGCATATTTAAGCTAACGTGGACTCGAAGCGTTAAAACTTCGATTAGTGATAACTTTCTCGTTTATGGTTTGATTTGAGTGCATGACGCGTCATTTTGATCGTGTTGATCTAAAGACTCATTTAAAATTATTTTGGCGTCAATCAGATGTCGTGAGAAAAATCGGGCCAAAACCCTAGAACTGCACGAATTTCCGTGTCGAAACGCCCGGAGTCCAAATCGAGTGCAAGTCATGTCGTTGTGATCGTGTTGACCTAATGACTCATGTGAATGTATTTTTATATCAATCAGATGCCCAGAACAAACTGGGACCAAAAACCCTAAATGTGCACAGATTTTCGTGTCACGGTCCTTTTTTTGGAATTTTAGTCCGTAAAGCCCCATGCACGTTATAATTGAAATGTAGTTGGAAAAATGAGGTGTCTACAGAATGCCCCTCATTGGCAGAGTTTGTAAAGCGAATGTCAATGTATGAGAAAGACACCAGTTTTTGCCATTAGAATGTAATGTGTTTCGGGCTTCTTGTGGGGAAGTTCAAATAAATTCATTGGGGAATTTTTTAAATGTCTTAACAACCCAAGAATTAAAATGTATTCAAGAAAGTTTTTATGAGTTTAAACAACCTGAAGTTGTGTGTTGTTGTGTCGGGAATTTTAGCCAGAAGCATGATTCTGAAGAAATTCTTTCAAGGAATTAATGGGGGACGAGTTTGTAAGCCCAATCCAAAAAGTCAGCAAAAAGAATTGCTTTGAATTGTTTGCAACCGAGCCTTTATGGGGCCGCCTACGTACCTCCTTTTGGGAAGATCAGGTTTGCCGTAGTTCCAAAAGGAAGAAATTTCTTATGGGAAATTTCGAAAAGTGTTGTGAATTTCTTGTGTGGAAATTCGAGAATTTTTAACTGGGAAAATTTTTATGTTGCGGAAAACAACCCAGAAAAATTTGTAAATTGTGGGATTAATTTTACATTGCTACAGAAAAACCCAATTTGATTTGTGTTGTGAAAATTCTTGTATAGAGTTATGCCAGGAATTTTTAGCTAAAAAAGCGTGGTTCCGGAAATTTTTGTAAATCAAGTCCAAAATGTAATGGGCTTGGCCATGTTTTTGATCCATTTTGAAAAATGAAATTTGTAGGCTTGATTTCTTTAAAACAAAAACCTTTGGGCTATGAGATGTGTAGATGGGGATGTGTGTAAGCGGATGTGGGACCGAGCCTTATGGAAGATTGCCTACGTACCTCTATCCGAGAGGATCAGGTCCACACATAGTTCAAAAAGTGAACTTCTTGTTTAGAAATTCAAAATATATGTGTGGACTTCTTGTTTAGAAGTTTGAAATATGTGATTGTGAATCTCTTGTGTGGATGTTCAAAAATATTTAATTGGGAAAGTTTTCAAGTGTTCGCAACAACCCAAAAACGATATGTCAGGAAAGATTTTATGTTCTCACAAACAACCCAAAAATTTTTGTTGTTGTTGCTGTTGTTATTGTTTTGTACCTTGACTTGTGATCTCGGTTGTGTACCTTCATTTGTGATCTCGGTTGTGTATCTTGATTTGTCAAGATTTGAAAACATGGATTTTTCTAAACCATTTTGAAAACCTTTTTTTTTTTTTAAATGGATGTAATCCGTTATGTAAATGAGAATTTTGAGAAAACATTGTTTTCTTGGGAAGACATGTTTGACAAACCCAAGGTTGTAAAACAAAACCGTTCTCTTCCACTTTAAACTTATAAACACTTTTGCCTTTCACTTTAAGCTTGTAAGACCAAATCCTTTAAAGGCAATTAAAGAGATGAAGTGATTGAAAGTTCTCTTGAATCAGCAGATTTATGAAAGAGCAATGACCTTTTGAAAGGTTTTGGATGACTTTGCTAATCAATATTGTTAGGGGCAATGATGGAAGTATGCCCTTTAACTTGAAAATCTAACCAATCGAGAAATGAGGGTGAATGCCCTTATTTTCGAATACATGTGATATTGTGTGGATTATGTTAAGGGAGGACTGTTTAGTCGACAAACTAGGGAGAATGCCCCTAGTTTGGAGATGTATGATCCTGTGTAGATCATATTGAAGGAGAATTGACAAACTGGGGAGAATGCCCCTAGTTTGGAGATGTATGATCTTGTGTAGATTATTGAAGAGAAAATCGACAAACTGGGGAGATTGCCCCTAGTTTGGATATGTATGATCTAGTGTAGATCGTGTTGAGAGAATTGACAAACGAGGGTGAATGCCCCTAGTTTGGAGATGTATGATCTTGTGTAGATCATATTGAAGAGAGAATCGACAAACGAGGGTGAATGCCCCTAGTTTGGAGATATATGATCTTGTATAGATCGTGTTGAAAGAATCGACAGACGAGGGTTCGACAAACTAGGGAGAATGCCCCTAGTTTGGAGATGTGTGGTCGAAGTCTTGAAGAGAGACTTGAATGACCGCAACGAGAAAGTGTCTCGGAGTTTGAATTTTTTGCGACAATTCATATTTCCAAGGAAAATTTGATTGGTGTTTGGACCATCCATCATTTTTTTTTTTTTTTTTTTTTTTTTTTTTTTTTTTTTTTTTTTTTTTTTTTCGCTCTAACTTTTGCCTAGGCCGCCCTTTTCGGGTTTTCAACCTAACGAGCGTTTTGTATTTTGTTTTTACTTCCAATGGAAGAGCTAACTTCATGTCTTGAGCAAGCAGAACCTCAATGAGGGCTTTGTTTATCGGTTGTAATGTAGGCCGAGTTTGGGCTGTGAAAAAGAAGGATATACAGGCTCAAATTCTCCAATTGTACCCCTAGTGTGCATTCCAAAGATTGAATCTTGCCTTGTGACTTCTTCTCTTTGCTTTAATCCATCACGCATTCTTTGTATTTGTGTTGACACTTTTGACATTTCTTGTATCTATGTGACGTCTTTGTCAGACTTTTTTTTTTTGTATGTTGACGTCTATGTCAAGTGTTCTCTTGCCTTTCTACTTTTGAAGATAGACGTCTATGTTCTTTTGTTCTTCTTTCTTTGACATTTTGATCTTGTGAATGGAAACCATAATCTCCTTTTTGTGCACATCTAGAATTCCCACCCCAGGTTTGGTTTTTGGGTTTCAAGAAAGAAAAGGCTCATTCTTTTTTTAAAAGGCCCAAGTTGGCTCGCAATGGATTGTATTTGTCATGGATTGACAAGGATGATTTTTGTGTTCAATGAAAAATGGCCTCCTATCCTTGGTAGAGCTTGCTTTTGTCATGAAGCGTTTAAGCTCTTTTGATGAGTTCCTTCTTGAATTTTTTTTTTTTTTTTCTTTGTGGAACCCTAATTTTTGCTTAGGCCGCCCTTTCGGGTTTTCGACCTAACAGGCTTTCATTTCTCTTTTGCATGGATGGTCCATTGTAAGCCCAATTATTAGGACACACTTTTGAATGTATGTGCAAGAATGTGAAGATCATGACCGGATGTAGAAGAAGAAATTTGGAAGAAGCGACTTGAGATTCCTCGATGACTTAATTTCCTTGATTGCCTTTTAAGATCCATTCTTTTATTGTTCCAAGTGTTTGGCGACAATTTTTATATGAATCGAATGAAAATGATCCCATTACCAGTGTAAATTGATTGGTCGTGTTATGTGACCTCACAGCTTGTCATTGTTACCTAAGAACTCATTTTCTTATCAAAAGTATTTTTCAAAAAGAATTTTGAATTTTTTTTTCTTAAAATGATATGAAGAAGTGCAAGTCTTGAAGAATGTTGTTTGTTGAAATTCCTTTTGATGATTGTGATCAAATTTTGAGCAAATGAATTTTAACCGTTGAGGTGTTATTCAAAAATCTGAAATTTTAACCATTGAGGTGTGATTCAATTTATGATTTTTCATAGCTTAAGAAATGTATCATCTTAAAAGATGTCTTTCTTGATCCCAAAATTCCACACTACATATCAATAAGACAGACAAAACAATTCAAATAAAACATTCAATGTAAAACCAAATGATGGATTGATGAAGTTTCCATGCATGAGTAATATTGTTTGTCCTTGTGGGATGTGATGCAAGGGGAAGCCCATGGGTGAACCTTGTTGGAGGAAGAGACTTGTGAGGTCTTTATGGAATGGCCGGCTTGAGCAGCCTTGAGCTTGAATTTTGAAGACTTGAAAACTTGTATGATCTTTGTAGAATCATTGGCTTGCGTGACCTTGAGCTTGAATTTTGAAGACTTGAAGACTTGTGTGGTCTTTGTAGAATGGTTGACTTATGTGGCTTTGAACTTGAATCTTGAAAACTTGAAGACTTGTGTGGTCTTTGTAGAATGGTTGACTTATGTGGCCTTGAACTTGAATCTCGAAGGTTAATGATTAGCTGTTTAGGAGTTTGGGTTTTGTGTGACCTTTTGTAAATGTGGGTAAGTGTTTGGGAAATTGGGCTTGTAAGGCCTTTTGTGGAGTATGGGGAATGGTGAAGGTTGTGTGGCTTTTTGGTGGAGTAAGTGACTGTTTAGGCTTGTGTGGCCTTTTGTGGAGTATGGGGAATGGTGAAGCTTGTGTGGCTTTTTGGTGGAGTAAGTGACTGTTTGGGCTTGTGTGGCCTTTTGTGGAGTATGGGGAATGGTGAAGCTTGTGTGGCTTTTTGGTGGAGTAAGTGACTGTTTGGGCTTGTGTGGCCTTTTCTGGAGTATGGGGAATGGTGAAGCTTATGTGGCTTTTTGGAGTGAGTGACTGTCTGGGCTTGTGTGGCCTTTTGTAGCATGGGTGATTGTTTGGGCTTATATGGCCTTGAAGCTCAAGTGTTGTGGGCTGCCATTTGAGAGGCTTTGAACTTCAATCTTGTTATGTACCTGTCTGTAAAGCATCCTCAATTTGGGTACTAGCTGCAACTAGGGCTTTGAAGGTTGGGAAGTATTGCGCAAACAAGTGTTTGTTGTAGGTAGGTAACAAATTCTTAACTACCATTTGCAACTGATCCTCCTCACTAGGCCGAGAGGTCATTTGGACAGCTTTTGCCCTCCATCTCGTAATGAAAGACGAGAAGGTCTCCTTGGCACCTTGTTTGGTAGTCTCAAGATCCCTCATTGTAACATCCACTTCATTGTTGAACCGATATTGCTTGAAAAATTCTGAGCAAATGTCTTCCCACGTGTTGGTGTGGGAGTCTTTCAAATTGAAAAACCCCTTCAAAGCCACCCCCGTAAGGGTGTTTTGAAATAGTTGTGCCAAAATCTCGTCATCGGCCCCCAATAGGTGCATGGCCTTTGTATACATTTTCAGATGGATTATTGGACAACCTATGCCATTAAACTTGTCTAGTGATGGCATCTTGAACTTCGGAGGTAGTCGAACCTTGGGGAAAAGTGACAATGATTGTAGATCCGCCACCTCGTCAAATCTACAGGTCTTTTTGATAACCTTCTCCATTTGCTCCACCCTTTGGAGTAGCCTCTTCTCGGACTCGGTCATAGGCGAACTCATTGTAACCAATACTTTGTTCTCGGTGTTGGACCCCCCTGGCATAACTTGAGGTTCTCTAGATAGCAAATATTGGAAAATTTGTTGTATGTCTTCTCTCAATTGTGTTTGGCCCACGACCAAAGTGTGCAACAATTCTTTCAACTCATTGGATTTCGAATTACTACTTTCCCCCATGGCAAAAGACGGGCTCTTGGAAGAAACTGGTGATTCTTGTTCGGATTGGGAGTCACTTGGGCTTGGACTATCACTGAACAACAACCTCTTCAACTTCGAAGATGGTGAAGAACAATCTTCCAAACGTCCCCTCTCTTCACGAGTCCAAACCTTATCCTGCATACTTTAAGACTCTCATTTTAGACTCATGTTATTCAATTTGATTAGGCTTTATTGGGCCTTAAGAAAAATTATTATTTACCTAGGCCATGTTGGACCTAACGGGCAATGATAATTGGTTTAGACCTTGTTGGGCCTTACTGAAAAAAAAGTTTTACCTAAGGCTTGTCGTGCCTAACGACAGGTGAGAAAATGTTATTTTCTTTAAGCCTTGTTGGGCCTAATGATGTGTCAAAAAAATATTTTTCTTTTTATTTAGGCCTTGTTGGTCCTACCAAAGACATGTTATTTTTCGTAGGTCTTGTTGGACCTAATGACATGTTAAAAATGTTGTTCTTTCAAACTTTAGGAAAATTTCATGTCAAGCGACAACCTAAACTTTAGGCGGGTTTTTTTTTATCCATTAAGAGTATTACCCAATGTATGATAAAATTGATGAATTTTGACTAGTTAAAGTGAAATTCAAAAATGTGAATTTTAATCCTTTAAGGATGTTATTCATTGTACTATGAAATGATGAATTTTAACTGTTTAAAGTGTAATCCAAAATGTGAATTTTAATCTATTGAAGATGTAATTCATGATGTGAACCATTTAAGGTATTATTAAAAATGTGGTGAATTCTAATCAATTAAGATGTAATTCATGATATGTTTAAATTTTAACCATTTAAGGTGTTATTCAAAAAATGTTGTGAATTTTACTCAATTAAGATGTAATTCATGATGTATTTAAATTTTAACCCTTTAAGGTGTTATTTAAAAAATGTGGTAAATTTTAATTTATTAAAATGTGGTTCATGATATGTTTAAATTTTAACCATTTAAGGTGTTATTTAAAAAATGTGGTGAATTTTAATCAATTAAGATGTAATTCAAGATATTGTTAAATTTTAACCATTTAAGGTGTTATTAAAAAAGTGTGGTGAATTTTAATCAATTAAGATATAACTCATGATATGTTTAAATTTTAACCATTTAAGGTGTTATTTAAACAATGTGGTGAATTTTAATCCATTAAGATGTAATTCATGATATGTTTAAATTTTAACCATTTAAGGTGTTATTAAAATTTTTCTTTTTATTAAACGTAATTCTAGGTGTATGTTAAATTTCAACCACTTAAGGTGTAATTTAGGACATAAATTTTAAATTTTCAATTTTGTATATGTGATCTGTTATATTTTAACCATTTAAGGTGTTATTTAAAAAATGTGGTGAATTTTAATCAATTAAGATGTAATTCGTGATATTTTTAAATTTTAACCATATAAGGTGTTATTAAAAAAGTGTGGTGAATTTTAATCAATTAAGATATAATTCATGATATGTTTAAATTTTAACAATTTAAGGTGTTATTTAAACAATGTGGTGAATTTTAATCCATTAAGATGAAATTCATGATATGTTTAAAATTTAACCATTTAAAGTGTTATTTAAAAAATGTGATATTTTTTTTAAAAAAAAAATGTAATGCATCGTGTGTATTGAATCTTAACCATTTAAGGTATTATTAAAAATGAATTTAAATTTTTTTCAAGTATGTATATGTCATACGTTATACTTTAACCATTTAAGGTGTTTTACAACGTGTAATTTTTCAAAAAATGTAATGCATCGTGTGTATTAAATTTTAACTACTCAAGGTATTATTTACATTATGCATTTTTTTTTTAATTTGTATGTCATACGTTATACTTTAACCATTTAAGGTGTTTTACAACGTGTATTTTTTTCAAAAATGTAATGCATCGTGTATATTAAATTTTAACCATTCAAGGTATTATTTAAATTATGCATTTTAATTTTTCAACTATGTATATGTGATACGTTATATTTTAACCATTTAAGGTGTTTTACAACGTGTATTTTTTTAAAAAAATGTAATGCATCGTGTGTATTAAATTTTAACCATTCAAGGTATTATTTAAAATATGCATTTTAATTTTTCAACTATGTATATGTGATACGTTATATTTTAACCATTTAAGGTGTTTTACAACGTGTATTTTTTTCAAAAAATGTAATGCATCGTGTATATTAAATTTTAACCATTCAAGGTATTATTTAAATTATGCATTTTAATTTTTCAACTATGTATATGTGATACGTTATATTTTAACCATTTAAGGTGTTTTACAACGTGTATTTTTTTAAAAAATGTAATGCATCGTGTGTATTAAATTTTAACCATTCAAGGTATTATTTAAAATATGCATTTTAATTTTTCAACTATGTATATGTGATACGTTATATTTTAACCATTTAAGGTGTTTTACGACATGTATTTTTTCAAAAAATGTAATGCATCGTGTGTATTAAATTTTAACCACTCAAGGTATTATTTAAAATATGCATTTTAATTTTTCAATTATGAATATGTGATACGTTATATTTGAACCATTTAAGTTGTTTTACAACGTGTATTTTTTCAAAAAATGTAATGCATCGTGTGTATTAAATTTTAACCATTCAAGGTATTATTTAAATTATGCATTTTAATTTTTCAACTATGTATATGTGATACGTTATATTTTAACCATTTAAGGTGTTTTACAATGTGTATTTTTAAAAAAATGTAATGCATCGTGTGTATTAAATTTTAACCATTCAAGGTATTATTTAAAATATGCATTTTAATTTTTCAACTATGTATATGTGATACATTATATTTTAACCATTTAAGGTGTTTTATAATGTGTATTTTTCAAAAAATGTAATGCATCATGTGTATTAAATTTTAACCACTCAAGGTATTATTTAAATTATGCATTTTAATTTTTCAACTATGTATATGTGATATGTTATATTTTAACCATTTAAGGTGTTTTACAACGTGTATTTTTTTAAAAAATGTAATGCATCGTGTGTATTAAATTTTAACCATTCAAGGTATTATTTAAATTATGCATTTTAATTTTTCAACTATATATATGTGATACGTTATATTTTAACCATTTAAGGTTGTAAACGCATTTTAATTTTTCAACTATATATATGTGATACGTTATATTTTAACCATTTAAGGTGTTTTACAACGTGTACTTTTCAAAAAATGTAATGCATCGTGTGTATTAAATTTTAACCACTCAAGGTATTATTTAAATTATGCATTTTAATTTTTCAAATATGTATATGTGATACGTTATATTTTAACCATTTAAGGTGTTTTATAACGTGCATTTTTTTAAAAAATGTAATGCATCGTGTGTATTAAATTTTAACCATTCAAGGTATTATTTAAATTATGCATTTTAATTTTTCAACTATATATATGTGATACGTTATATTTTAACCATTTAAGGTGTTTTATAACGTGTACTTTTCAAAAAATGTAATGCATCGTGTATATTAAATTTTAACCACTCAAGGTATTATTTAAATTATGCATTTTAATTTTTCAACTATGTATATGTGATACGTTATATTTTAACCATTTAAGGTGTTTTACAACGTGTACTTTTCAAAAAATGTAATGCATCATGTGTATTAAATTTTAACCACTCAAGGTATTATTTAAATTATGCATTTTAATTTTTCAACTATGTATATGTGATACGTTATATTTTAACCATTTAAGGTGTTTTACAATGTGTATTTTTTAAAAAAATGTAATGCATCGTGTGTATTAAATTTTAACCATTCAAGGTATTATTTAAAATATGCATTTTAATTTTTCAACTATGTATATGTGATACGTTATATTTTAACCATTTAAGGTGTTTTACAACGTGTATTTTTTAAAAAAATGTAATGCATCGTGTGTATTAAATTTTAACCATTCAAGGTATTATTTAAAATATGCATTTTAATTTTTCAACTATGTATATGTGATACGTTATATTTTAACCATTTAAGGTGTTTTACAACGTGTATTTTTAAAAAAAATGTAATGCATCGTGTGTATTAAATTTTAACCATTCAAGGTATTATTTAAAATATGCATTTTAATTTTTCAACTATGTATATGTGATACGTTATATTTTAACCATTTAAGGTGTTTTACAACGTGTATTTTTTCAAAAAATGTAATGTATCGTGTGTATTAAATTTTAACCATTCAAGGTATTGTTTAAAATATACATTTTAATTTTTCAAAACGTCATTTGTTATAACTAGGTCTTGTTGGACCTTATGTTAAAAAAACGTTCATTCATTTGGGACCTTGTAGGGTCTTACGGCATAAAAAACATTTGATCATTTTGACAAAGTCTTGTCGGGCCTTATGGTGTAAAAAAATGTTTACTCATTTGATTTATGTGTTGAACATTTTTAATGGTGTAAGCAATATATCATATAGCAAACAACAAACCAACGTTCAAACAACAAGACATTATAATCAAACAAGTCATGAACATATTTTTACCGGGTCAAGCCTATTGACAAGTTCTATGGTTTTTCTACATGGGTAGAAGGTAGGCAAAGAGGGAACCCATAAGCTAGGATGTTGTATCTCCCAACTTGTGATGCCATGAGCATCATGTTGGTTCAAGCGATACGGTTTATCTGTTAACGTATTGATTAAGAAAGGATCAAAATCGATACTATGCTATGGGGTGGTAACTTCGTCAAGGGTATCCGAGTCTCATGAAGACCGTGATCCATGACTAGGCTACTAGGGCTTCCGAGCTTTATGCATTTACTTACTTGCCAATGTATGCAACTACATGATGCATGAACAATTTTTATGGAAAGCAATAAATTACAAAAATGCAAAGACATGACAAAGTTTGGCCAAGATTAATATATTTTATGAAGTTAAGCCCTCTAATGTCCCCAGTGGAGTCGCCACTGTGAGAACCTTGCCCCTTTTCTCAAACCCGAAGCGAAAACCCCAAAATTGGTTTCAAGTGATTTTGGTTTCGGTTTGGAAATTAAATTGGTAGCGTGTCTCAAATGATGGGATGAAAACTTTAATGTTTTAATCGGCCCTCAAGGTTGAAAGTCGATGTGACATGTCGTTTGTGGAGTTGCCATTTAATTTATTTTAAAGGACAAATTAAGAAATTCCAAAGACAAAAGTAATGTAATCCCCTTTTATTCCATTTTAGAATTTGTACAATTGCTAGATGAAATAGTGTGTAAATGTTACAAATAAAATTCCCCTAGAATACAATCTAAGAAAATAATATTGTATGAATTTCCTAGTTACAATCTATGTAAAAAGAAAATAAAATGTTGTTGTAAGGCACTATATATGCAAACCAAGGTTTTGGTTCGGAGGCTTGGTTACAAAATGGGAAGGTGTTAGGCACCCCATTTTGCCCAATTTACATCGGTCCTCTTATATTAAAAATGGCCAAGCATGTTGTAATGTCAATGCATGTATGTGTATGTTGTGCAAACAAATTAATTTTAATTGTCCGTGTTGTTATTATGTTGGTTGCAATATGATGTTCATGTTATAGTTGTAAGCTTAAACACATAATCATAATGAACTTGTAAATATAAACACAAGAAATTAAAACATAATGTAAGAATAATAAATTAAAGCATAATGTAAGCACACAAAAATTAAATCATAAGGGTTAGAGAACTAACCCGCATGCAAAACAAAATTAAAATCAAGTATGTGCTTCACAACTTGTGTGGTTGTGAGCTTTGTGACTCAATGACTTTAAGGATGTGTATACAATTTGTGGGTTGTATGGGTAATCCTAAGAAGTGTTTGAGTATGTGGGTTGGTGGAAAAATAATTCCAAACCTAAGTTGTAAAGATGATGAAGGGTGAACCAAATCAAAATGATTTTTTCAACCTTCAAAACCTTTAAGACTTTTGGAGAAGAATTTTGGTTTAAGAAAGCTTAAGTGCAAATATTTTCCAAGTCTTGGTTCCAAAGATAATGAAGGGTGAGTTAAATCTAAAAGATTTCTCAACCTTCAAGAGCTTTAGAACCTTGAAGAGGAGGGTTTGCTTCAAAGAATTTTTCTGCTCAAAACACTCTTGAAAACTTTCTCCATTTCTCTCTAATCTTTCTCTACACTTTCCAACTCCCTTGCCATGAAGACCATGGTTGTATTTATAGAGAAATGAGGGTGTGAAAGGGTCAAAGAGGGGTGGAAGGGGCTGCTTTTTTGCCCACCACCAGCTGCCTCTCATGCATGCCAACCATGTTTTGTCCCCCTTTGCTGAAAAAAAAAAGACAAAAAAAAGTGCAGAAATGGGTCCAGGGACACAGTGCTGGCCGACATTGTATTTTAAAATCCTAGTGCCGGCCGGTACTAGGATTAAATTTTTGAGTGCCGACCTAAAAATTGGAGTGCCAACCGGCACTGTTTTGAAAAATTAGAGTGCCGTCTGGCATTCCATTTTGGGTTATTTAAAACATTCTTTTTTTTACTTTTTTCAACTTACCTCTTTTGGCCATACATTGTGGAACGTGCATGGGCAGAAAAACTGATTTTTCTACCCTTCCAAAAGTATTTTTGGCATGTATAAGTGAGATATAATCCTATGTATGTATGCATATTTAAGCTAACGCGGACCCGAAGCGTTAAAACTTCAATTAACAATAACTTTCTCGTTTGTGGTCTGATTTGAGTGCATGACGCGTCATTTTGATCGTGTTGATCTAAAGACTCATTTAAAATTATTTTGGTGTCAATCGGATGTCTCAAGAGAAATCGGGCCGAAACCCTAGAAATGCACAAATTTCCGTGCCGAAACGCCCGGAGTCCAAATAGAGTGCAAGTCATGTAATTGTGATCATGTTGACCTAATGACTCATGTGAATGTATTTTTATATCAATCGGATGCCCAGAACAAACTGGGACCAAAAACCCTAAATGTGCACAGATTTCCATGTCAAGGTCCCTTTTTTTGGATTTTTAGTCCGTAAAGCCCCATGCACGTTATAATTGAGATGTAGGTGGCAAAATGAGGTGTCTACAACACTCACACACTTTTTAACCTAAGATACCCAATTAAAAAAATGTGGAATCAATCAGCCAACTTAGATAGGATCTATTATTTAGCATGTGGTTGGATATTTAGATATTTAGACTTATTTGAATTTAATTCCAAAATCTCATATTGATGATCATTCTGAAAATTAAATTAATTTCAAGATTCAAATTTCAAATTTCAAATTTCGTTCAAAATCAAATTAAAGGAAAGAAGGAAAGTAAAATTATTTACATTTTCGGTGATTGGTTTATGTACGGAAAGATAAGAAGAATTGAGGGTCATTCTACAATACCCGCACTCTTTTTGTGGGTATGGTATCCACTCAATTGGTACTATCAAATGTGATATAAGTACCATCATATGTGATGTTAGTACTATGCAATGTGATGTATTTTTTATATATATTAAATTTAAATAATAAATAAAAATTTAAGGTACCAAGTAATGTGATGGTAGGTATCATCGAATATTCATATGTAAGATACATACCATCATGTGTAACATTGGTATCATCAATGTGAGATTTTATCTATTAGAGGTACCGTACCCACATGGGTATTGTAGAATTACCCGAGGAATTGATAGTATCTAGAATGAGATTTGAACATTAAATTATGGAATATTGACCCGTACTTTATAAGGTTCAAACTTATAACACTTCTGAACAAATTTCTTAACAACTTCAAAAGCTGTATAAAGTGCTTTGAAGTCAGATGCATGCCATCCTTTCTTGTTCTATTCTCACAACAATAAAGCTCTATGCATGTCATAGGGTATTATTTTAGTTATGAAAAATGTTTGTTTTGTATGATATTATTATGGTTATGTGTACTTTGGATGGTAGTATTACAGTTATGTATTAGATTTTAGATGATATTATTTTAGTTACGGAACAATTTGGAGTAGTTATGTAAACTTGTAGAATTGATTAATGGTTAGTATTATGCATGGTTTTAAAAACCGGACTAAACCGGTTGGTCAGACTGGTTAGAACGGTCGACCGGGGACCAGTGCTTGTACCGTTCGGTTCTTTCTAAAAATAAAAAATTACAAAAAATAGGACGAAAACCGAGAATCGATAGTTCAACCAGAAAAAACCGAAACTAGTCCGGTTAGACCGGTTTTGGAGCAGTTTGATGAGGATAACAAAACGTGGTCGTTTGGGAGCAAATCTGTGTCATTTCCTACAAATTTGGCCATTTCATGCCGCCAGAAATAAGCCCAGTTCATGTGAGGGAAATATATAGAGAGAGACGAGGAGAAAGAGAGAGGAAATTAGGTGAGAAAGAAGGAACAAAAAAGAAAAGGAAAAATATTTCTTTATAATCCACTACGTGACAATTTAAAAAATTATCCATATATATATTTTTAGTCACATGACTTATTTAATTAGTCATGTGATTTTTTCAAATAACACATGAGGATGGTTTTATAAATTACCACGTGATGAGTTAAAAGAAGATTACTTCAAATTAGTGTGGAGGTAAACTTACTTCAATTATTTTACATGGAGAAAACAATAGAGTCATATTGATAGAAAATGTTTGGCCCAAAAACAATCATCATACAACGGATCTTATATATTAAGAAATATATATGATATTGATACTTCCGGGGAATCACGTTGCTAACTTATTTCAAAGGACAGGTTGCCACGCTATTGTTGGGAGAACTCCTGCGAATCAGGCTATAGTTATTAGCGGTGGCTTCAAATGGGAATCAGCCATGACGAGGGATTGGGCCATGACCTGAGGTAGGTGGCTTGTGCGCCGGTGGGGGACCAGAGATTTTTTGAACATTAATTGCTCGCAGGCTTCTCTTCTTCTCTGCAAACATAACAAGAAATTGCATAAATCTAAAGCCAGTACATAAAACCACCAATACAATCTGAAACCTGCATGCGATATATACTCTAAAAAGAACATGAATTAAGTAACTCACTGGCTCGCGGGACGACGTTGTATGGCTCGGCAACCACCATAGCAGATGAGAGAAACAAAAAGAGAAGCATCGGGATTATGATAATCCTCATGGAAGTCTTGGCATCCATTTTGGTTAGAAGAGAGATGAGTTAACGCTTCAACATTGCTTATGTGATATATATACACCTCAAAAAGGATATCATTGTCTAATTTTTTTTATTTATTTATTTTTTTCTTCTTATTAATGAAGTGCATGTGTCTCACTCGGTGAATCGATAATGTGGTGGTTTAAAGCTGGACCTCCAAGCATCACACAACTACCCCGTGGGGTACCCAATCTAATCTTTTTAGTCAATTAAAGGATACTCAAGACCCCAAGAGTCAAGACACACTATTCTACTCGGCAAATTATGCTCTATGCATAATTAGAATTTGGTCTCATATATTTAAAACAGTCTTTAAATTAAGCTTAATAATAATTTATTTCTCTAACCCCAGTTGATTTTGATGTTTATACTTGATATTTTTTTTACTATTACTTATTCTTTATACTTTTCAAGGAATTGAATTGTTCCAAATTCATCTATTGCATATAGAATATTATTGACTATACTTGTCACAGTCGCATTTGAAAGAAGTTTTTCAAAGTTAAAATTATAAAAATCTTACTTGCGATCAACTATGGAGAGTCATATTATCTATTGAACAAGATTTGTTAGAAAATATTGAATATAAAAGTTTAATTAGTAATTTTTAGCAAAAACCATAAAGGTAATTTTTAGATTTTTTTTTAAAGATAAAATGCCTATTTTTTTGCACCGCCCTGCCTCAAATCTAGGGCCGGCCCTGTCTAGAATGTGTCACATCAATTAAAATCAATAACTCAACCTTAACAACAATTCTGACTATAGTTAATTTTAACTAACGTTTACTATTATTAAAGAATTAAAAAAATAAATCAAAGAATTAAGTTTAACCTTGTGAAGAAAGTGTTCTAATTTTGCGTATGAAAAAGAATAGAAACATGGATAGCTCTGGAAAAAAAAAAAAAATCCAAAGCTAACTCTGAACGATGGTTGGTTGGTTGCAAATATAATTCACTCTTGATTAAGATACCAAATCTTCTTACAAAAATGACAATTGGTGTCCACAAGAAACGGCAGTGCGTGACCCCCCACCTTCACCTCCACCACCACCACCACCATAGCCTTCTTCAAAGACCCCACCTCCGCAGACGTCATCCTCCGCCTCTTCATCAAACCATCTCCCATCGAATCCACCACCACTCCATGTTCAGATCTACCTCCACTCCCATGTCCTTCACCACTTATACTTCTCTGCCCTTCCTATTTGGTCAAATGCAATCCCAAAACCAAACAATCACAAAGCATTCAAACTCAACCTGGGGTCCCTCCAATCACACCATTCAAACCATTAAATTTTTTTTTTTTCGGCCAAGCTATCCATGAACTTAATTCTTTGGTTTATTTTTTAGACTAAAGTCCACTTTTAACCCCCTAACTTTGGTTAAAATTAATTATAGTTTGATTTGCTATTAGGGTTGGGTTATTGATTTTAAATGAGATGGCACATTCTAGACTCTAGATTTAATTAAAATAAATCATAGCCTTTAAATGGAGACTCTTCCTTGATCATTAGCCATTGAGCTGACACTCTATATTTTTGTGATAGCATGTTCATGAACAATGCCAAAAAGCTATGTAAAGAACTACCTTCAATACATCAATTGCCACTACAAACTGCAGATTTTAGTCACATTACAGCACAAAATACTAGCTAGTTAAAGAGAACAAAATGCACCATACACATGCACCAAGGCACCATGTGCTTGGGTACTCCTTTTGTCAAGATTCACCATTATCCTTCTCCAATAAGAATGCAACACTTGTCTACCTTGTCTCCTCCCTTTTGGTTTTGGCTATATAAAGATGAAGAATGAAGACTAAAAGAAATCTTTGTTTACCTTGCATTTATAATTACTTTTCTTTTACAATTATCATTAGCAACCAATAACCAACTATTAAGCACATCAATGACAAATTGACAATGAATGTGTGTAGAAAATGATAGAAGAGATTTGAACCATAGTTCTCCAAGTAAAGAAATTCAACCAATATCACTTTATTATGAGACTCTTTAACATAAATATTACTCCAAAGAAAGAAGATTTAAATATTATATAATTGATATAAATAGTGGTGATTTTGAAATGGCACATCAGTATTAATTGCTATTAAAAAATTAGATTTTCCTTATCAATCCAATACAGAGATACCTAACCGGTGAGTCATATAAGGAAACTACCAAGAAATCAATCGAAATTCATGCCAATATCTTCGACATAATCAAAGCAGGCAGCGTACATTCAAATATTCAAAGTCAGGACCCACCATCATGGAAATTCCACATTAAGGTCTATAATTCCATATCGTTAATCTCATAAACAAACAAAAAAAAGGTCTATAATTCCATATCGTTAATTGAACATCAGATTAGCTTTCCATTTTTCTTGCCACTTCGTATGAATTCGTGACACCCCTAAGTTTTGTATGTGCCAATTAGCCATTGTTGTCAAAAGATAAAATGCTATGTAAATTGGGCCCAGTGGCACCACGTGTGTCCCTCTATGTCTGAAGGAGCCGCGAATAAGTTCGTAATCATCATACTTTATTTTAGCAAAACATAATAATAACCATACTTTACTCAACTTTTTGTTGAGGCAGCCTATATAAAATAATTTGTTCGAAAATTTGTTAATTCTTGAACCCATCTCTATAAGTAAGAATAAAAGAATCTTGGTTTCTTAAATAATAATTTTTCAAACTTAACAACCATTTAGTAAGCAAGAAACGAAGTAATCATTATTGCTATAAATTGACTTTTAGGCTGGTGCTAGACCTCCAACCTTGGTCTCATACGATCAACAAATAATGGAAGAAGTGAAGCTGCTGGGATTTTGGCCAAGTCCCTACAGTCATAGAGTGATATGGGCTCTGAAGCTGAAGGGTGTGAAATATGAATACATAGAACAAGACTTGCGCAACAAGAGTGATTTGCTACTGCAGTACAACCCAGTTCATAAGAAGATTCCGGTTCTTGTTCATGGTGGCAAACCGATAGCTGAGTCCCTTGTCATCCTTGAATACATCGAAGAAACGTGGCCTCAGAACCCTTTGCTGCCAAAGGATACATACGGAAGGGCACTAGCTCGTTTCTGGATTAAATTTGGAGCAGATAAGGTAATTTTGTTGAGGCTGCTTATAAAATAAATCTGCTTCTACTTGAGCTAGTCCCATTTAATCATTCATCGTCATTATAGTAATCTATTTAAACTAGTCATGAATAGCTTGCCAATTTATAGTCTCAATTTTAATAAGATCATTCTTCTTTTCTTTCTTTGTGTCCAATTTCCGGAGACATTTGTGAAATTTCCAGTTTTCTGGCAAAGTTAATTAATCGCTTGTCAAACTTAAATAATCGCTTTTTTATTAAGTACCTGATTGCTAATCACTTCTAGTTAAAATTCCTTTTTTTCTTCTTTTTTTCTTTTTTGGGTCAGAAGTATAGTATCTTTGCAAGGAATACAGGGAAACAATGGAAAGAACACAACAAAAGTAGGGTTAGAGGTAAAAATGAATTGTTATGTTTAAGACAATATTTGCCTCCAGTCAAAGGGTTTCAGGAAGATTTGTCTCCAACATACAATTAAGCTAGAATTCTCAGAATTATGTGAATTTCTTTAAAGGATGTACAAAATCTGTAAAAAAAAAAAAAAAAAAAAATAAAAAATAAAATAAAATTGAATATGGAAGTCTATTTATAGATAATGAAGGATTGCTTTTGAAAATGCACACTTGAAGAGTCACTTTGGATACAAGCCTTCCAAAATGTTACCTTGATTGTTAGTAGCTGTTAGAAACTGAAAAATATATATATATATATATATATATATATATATATATATATATATATATATATTTCCCTCATTTTTCTGTACTATTATATAGAAAACATGTTTCTATTAACCATATCGCTCGAACGAGTTTTATGATTCTTTGAATGGCCCTTGAAGGGTTGAACAGCTTTCGCCTCAAGCTTGCTTGTACATGCCTATATCTCACTCAAAGCCCACTCGAGCGGGCTCGATTGAAGTGTCAAACTAACCACTATATTGGCTAATTTGGGAACTTTATTTCCCAATTAGCACTAAGACCCCACTATGACCTCGCTTGAGCGAGCGGGCCTTGAGATCGCTCAAGCGAGCCACTACTATAACTTAGTTTTTAACTTTTAAATTCTTCTTCATTCTTTTACAGTTAGATCACATATATTACAACATATACTTGTATACCTATATATACTTATATCTAACCTTTTAATTATTGTTAGACTTTAAGTAACATAACCAAATCACACAGTTACTCTTTTATTCATTTCATGCTAACATATAGCTTATCTTTCTGAATCATCTAGGGTCCTATTTTCTCTGTATACCTATATATACTTATATCTAACCTTTTAATTATTGTTAGACTTTAAGTAACATAACCAAATCATACAGTTACTTTTTTATTCATTTCATGCTAACATATAGCTTATCTTTCTGAATCATCTAGGGTCCTATTTTCTCTGTATTGTTCCGACAGAAGAGGAGCAAGATCAGAATGCAATAAAAGAAGTGGTGGAATGCCTGAAAATCTTGGAAGAGCAAGCTCTAGGGGACAAAAGGTTTTTTGGTGGCGAAAATATAGGAATGGTAGACATAGCATATGGATGGCTTTGTCACTGGTTTAAAGCCACGGAAGAAATGATTGGGGTAAAACTGCTAGAGCCTAGCACCGTGCCTCGCTTGCATGCATGGGTTGAGAGATTCAAGCAAGTTCCTATAATCCAAGAGAACCTACCTGACTACACCAAATTGTTGGCCCACTTTAAATCCTTTGAGGAAGAAATTTACTGCCTCGGACCAACCCAGTAATGACCGCTAGCTGCTTTGCTTGAATCCTATCCTATATTCCTATGTATGTATGCTTTAATGCTTATATATTTTCCATGCTTGACTCAAAAAAGGGGTAAAAGGAATCTGCTCTCTTTTATGCTCCCTCCCTCAACTATCAAATTATTAAAATAAAATAAAAACTAGAAGCTTAAATTAAGCTTGCTGATTCAGACAAGACTATGCCCATATTTTGTATAAAGTGGATTTTAAGGATGTCGATTATCATTCCAGAAGTAGATAGAATCCCTCTTTCTAGTTTCTGCACTGTGTGCTTCCGAAAAAATCTAACAATACTCCTTGATTGAAGAATTTCCTCTAGCCTCTAGTATTTTCTTGTGGAATAGGGACAAACCGGAAACTTCTCCCTCTGAGCAAGTATTCCTAAACCCATTCATCTAAAAAAGGGGGTACTCTTAACCCATGCAACCCAATCAGCGTGGAAACAATGTACTAATTGATTACTCAATGTCCAGGAAATGCACTCCACTCTGGACTTCGTGTCTTATAAGAACGGTTGGGGTACTTCCCTACTACCGAGTACAGGAACTGAAAGCTGCTAGTGTCTTAACTCTTAACACAAGTTGTACCCTTTTCACCTCTCCTGCAACCAGCTTCCTGCTCTATCCAGCTTTCAACTTATGCTACCCCAAGGTCCCCCAACATTATTCTAACCAATTTCAGCTAATTTCAACTCTTTTAAGGTCTATGCTTCAATGTTTTACATGTCAAGAGGGCTAACTCGATCACTAGTAGAAAGGGATCAAGAAGATCAGAGCACAGCATCCACAGTGACTTCTGACTATTCTTGGTCTGGTGTAAGATCTTGCTTGTTCCCAGAAAGAATGGCAGATGACATCAGATTTTATGCATTTTTTTTTTCTTTTAAAACCTATTACCAGAAGCAAGGGGAGAAATTTTAATCAAAGCGGAAAACAAGGAAGAAAAGATGAATGTAACTGAGACCAATCCACTTGTACTTGTCATTATTGAATAATCACATCACTCAAATGTCCATCCAGTTGCTAAGGGTAACACAAGTCAATAAAAATAATATGCATGAAGTTATCCCTTAAGCATGTGGGTAAATGCACCATGCCCCAATTATAAAGAAGAACAAGAACTCTTGAAATGCCAAAACCATTTTGTTTCATTTCTCAGGCTTAAGCCCCAAATTGTTGATCTCAAAATACAATAGATATGGCCAGAGTAATAAACTGCAAAACAACCGATGCACTTTACAAGTTACAACCTCATATTTGTCTATACCAACATCAACTTTCTTTCATATCATATCCAACAAATGTCCCATTAAACTTTGATATCCAAACATAAAGCAAGATAGCAAAAAGGGACATTATTTATTGTCATCAGTCAAACAATTGACAATTGAATTTACCAATCAATGGGAAGGCCTCTCAAAACATAACTCATTTCCTTTTATAAAGAATGGCTTTATAATTGACTCAAAATTTACAGATTACGACTTCTGTTGTATAACCAAAACAATGGTTGGTGGGTGGGTGGGTGAGGGATGACAAATACAGATCTGAAAGTAGGCCTTTACCAACAGCTATTCGAACTTGCATATTAAAGAAGCTCACTGGTTCTCACCACAACAAATCTGAAAGTAGGCCTTTACCAACAGCTATTCGGACTTGCATATTAAAGAAGCTTGCTGGTTCTCACCACTACAGATCTGAGAGTAGGCCATTACCAACAGCTATTCGGACTTGCATATTAAAGAAGCTTGCTGGTTCTTCGTCTTGATGGCCCTCCAGGAAAGAGCTTCATGATCCATCCTAAGACCCTTTCCACCACCTAACAGATCAAGAAATAAATTTAAAAGAAGAATAAAAGGTAAAACATGAGATTTTTAGCTTCCAATAAAAAAAATCAGGATCTGTACAATAACATATATAATGCCAATTCTTTTATATTCCTCTGATTTGTATACAATTCTTTTGTAATACTAAGAGAGAGTTGACAAACTCTCAAGTATGGATTATAAAGGCCCCAAATAAGAAAAAATAATAAATAATCACACGTGCACACACATACACAAACACAACCAGCCAACATGGAATTAATCAAATTATAGAGAGAGAGATGGTACCTCATCACCCTCATCTGCATATGGTGTATTCTCATGCATGATACGAGAATCAGGTTGTCTCGCAGGAGTATTCTCATTGGCCATACTTTGAGCAGTCAAAAGCTCTAGTCTTTGAGTTTGAGCTTCAAGTTTACGGGACAACTCCTTGTTCAACTCCTTCATTCATGGAAAACAGAAATGATAAGTTTGCAATAGACAAGTTTAATATTAATATTTAAATAAGGCATTGATTTTAGGTGTAGCTACGAAAAACTAAATGATTTGCAATAGACAAGTTTAATATTAATATCTAAATAAGGCATTGATTTTAGGTGTAGATATGAAAAACTAAATGATTACTTATTCAATAATACAACTTTAAACGCATTTTCTACCGGACAACTTTAAAAACATTAATATTTGCCATTTCAAAAGTTGTTTTGAAAATGATGACTTGAAAGTTGAAACCCTAAAGGATATGAATTATTTGGCACAATAGCCATTTGATATTTTAACTTCTACGTAAGCAACATATATAAACAAGTATTTTACCCCATCTATCACATTCAATGGTATACCACTGCTATGTAGCGTACCACAATCCGCAATTAGGTAACAGATTAGTTGAGAAATTATTGCATATACTTTAATTGAGAATAAAGACTCAGGCTTCCAAGCACAAGTGTGTGGGTTCGGATCTTAAGAGCAGCCACTTCATGCAAAAAATACTGAAGGGTAGAATCGTATTCAAAACACCTCATCTGGGGCCCAATTTAGGTGTGACCAGCACTAATGACCCTTGATACTAACTGAGAACAAAACCCTTAATGATATTGGATGACAAAAAAGGACAAGCTTAGCCAATACCAAGCCAATGACAGAAAATGTTTGAACAATTTGAATTATTAGAAGAATATATATATATAATTCTGATAAAATGTATAGTACCATAAGGGGTTTTATAACATTCGAAAAGAAAGTGGGTTAAAGTGGTCAAAGGAAGGATCAGACACACAAACAAGCACAGGTGTGCACACAAGCACATATTATGTAATGTGTTACATGTATGTGTAACAACTTAACGTGCTCCCCAAGTCCTTTCTTGAGAATGTGTCATGCCAACAATGTTAGTATCATGTTAAACCTGTCCCCATGTTCTATTTATATAACCAAGTAAGTAAAATTCCATTGGACTTCCATAGATTATTAATTTGACTACATGGATGACTAGCAACAAACTTGTATGGAGGAGCCCTACAGATATTTCTGAATATTAAACTAAACAATTAAGTTTAGAGCTTCAGCAAAAAGAAAATAAGTTTCAAAATAAGCTATAAAAATAAATAAATAAAGTCATTTGGACTCTCCTCTAGCAGTAAAACCTACGGGCAATTGACCCTATCCACCAAACCAATTGCCGAGTAATCCAAGGGCATTCATACCTAATGGGCTAAAGTTTATGCTCATGCCTAGGAACACAAGTTTAGAGATTTAATCCAGATACATGATAGTTGGTCTTGCATAAGCATTACATTTTTTTACCAAGTATCAAAAACAATATGACCAACCACAATCCAGAACATTCTGAAAGTTCTCTTTCTGAAGACACCAAAATAACACTCAATACATACTACATGATGTAATTGCAAATAGCAATATATAAATCCAGTTAAGATTAAAAATTACCTTCAGCTTGGAACAATGAGATGACTCAGATGTCAAAGCTTGCATCAACTCTTCTTTCTCTAATGCTAACTGCAGCAAGAAAAGCACATGCTCTTGTTAGGTCTAAACAAAAATCTACATCAATTATATCAGATTATTAAAAGAAGATTGACAAAATCCGATGAAAGAACTGGATCTCAAAACAATCAAAAGTAAACTAGCAAGAAATTGACAATCTATAAAAGTGACGGTTGGATAATACCTCAGAAATTAGTGCATTGATATTTTGAATCATTCTCATCTGATCAGAAGGAATATTCACAGATGAAAATTCAAGAGTTGACTGTCCATTTTCAGGCAGCAATGCAACATTGGAGGCATCACTTTCAAGAGAAGAAGCAGTTTCATGTCTTTCATCGATGGAAGCATCTGTGATAGAATTAAATTGAATTAATGAAAAGAACACCCAGAAAGAGAAAACTGAATTATCATTTTAAAAAGAACAGTATCTTAAGAACCAATCTAGTACAGTACCCTGTAATCAGTAGTATAATTACATAATATCAGCACAAGGCCTATTTTCTTGTGTCCCTTCATCCCATTATTTTGTGAGGAGGTGCCATTTGAGCTAGAGCTCATTGGCCACCATATTTTTTATTAGGACCATTATTGAATTTTTTTTGTTAAGCTGCCACAAATTGATCTTACCTAAGTCTTCTGTAGAGGTAGACATATCTCTCTTATTAAGAGGACTGTTGCTAACATCAATAGACTTTGCACTTGTGGAGGCTTTCCGCAGCTTAGACTGCAACAGCTTCTTCTCTGCGTCAGAGAAACAAATTAGGGGAAAACATTGCAAGCATATTTGATATCCACATACATACTATGTGACAAAGTCAATTTATTTCAGCACCAATGTAGAAGAGGAAACATTACAAACTTGAACAATTTAGTCATGTTTCAGTGCCGTGAGTTCTGGAAGTTCGACAAATCACAAATCTGAAACCTAAAGCACTACTAAGTTTTGGGAGCATTAAAAATAAATAAATAAAACTGGAATTTTTATTCCTTGGATCTCTAGACAATCTGCAGAGCAAGAAATGAGACAATAATTGAAGAAAGTTTCATATTTTCCATAATTTACAAACAAGCTAAAGCCAAATTCACAATTGGGATTTAGTAGTGACAGTTAAATGGCAATTCAGACACAGAAATTGTAGATTACTGAAATGATCCAATTGCTCCCTTATCCCCAACGCACCTCCCCCAAATCTCCCAGCCCCCTAATCCCCCGAAAAGAAAAGCACAAAAATAAACAATTCTAGGCTTTGTTTGTTCCGGTGTAACAAATTTTCAAAAAAAAATGTTTTCCTTATTTTCAGATCTTTGATGAAACCGAAAATTGCCAGTCAATAAAAAAATGTTATCATGACAACAGAAAATCACACCAAAACAACAGAAAATGGTTTGATTTTTGAAAGTGTAAACCACCTTCTGAACCAAGGCCACACCCCCATTGCCACCATCACCTCTTCCCTTCTCTATGCCATCACCATCGCTACCAAAACCACCACTGCCTACTGAGTTATTGTGAATTTTTGTTGGTTTTGACATAGCAATTCTCAATGCAACCAAATTCTAAAAAAAATATTTTCAGGGTCATAATCAAAGAACAGAAAACAGATAACTTTTCTTGAAAATATTCTCTACTAAAGAAAATGTTTTAAGCCATAACAAATGGAGCATTATAGGAATGAAGGCCCCTCTACCCACCTTTCTGATAAAATAAACTAATATCCTAAATAAAAGATAAACAATAAGAATCTGTGAGAAAAACATATATGCATGCACACCTTCTTGAAGAGCATCAATAGTTGACTGCAAATCCTGACAATCTTTCTCTAAGCTAGACATTTTCTTTCTGCAAAATTATCCAGTACGATCATTAATTTCCGGAATCCCGTCAAAATTCTTACCACGAAGAGGAAAACAAGTTCTCAAAGCATTAGTAGGAGGAAGAGAGTTCCACTTCAACATTTCACTGAAGTAGATCTAATGATTTACCCCCAACTAATAAGAAAGATCTTGTGATAATAAGCAGCAGTACCTTGTGTTATAAAACTAGCATCAGTTTAAACTCCCAAAAGCAACTTGCAGTAAGAGCTAAATAAGAGAGTAATACATTTTTTTATATATATAAGTTATAATGCAGTTTATTGATGAAAAATGCCACTATGTGTGCATAAATTATGAACACAAAGTGATGAGTAATTACAATGGTAATGAGTGTGAAGGAATGTATTGGAATCTAAGAAAGAAAGGACAGAAGTGGAACTAGTGTAACCCCAAGCCGTGGCCCAATCATACAGCAAATTAGAATACATATTTGAAATATTAAAATAGACACACCATTAGCAGCAACCCTCCCCGTAAAATGGCCCACCAAGATAATGGCGTTCCACATACACAACCCAATAAAACTATCTCTAATTGCCTCCAATCAAAAAATAGTGCATCAACAACTCTATACCAGATTTCAGAAAACTTATTTTAAAAAATCCAAATAATTAATAATTCATCAATAGCATACTTTTTTGCATGTAACTCATTAATTTGTGATTTTCCATGACCATCACAGATTTAGAATTAATTTCTAATTCATTTTTCCCAGAGTTGTATGTATATTTAATAGATATTATAACAATGTTTCCATAGCTTTGGATAACAGTGTCCACATATAAGAAAGCCAATATAAACAGAGACCATGCAGTGTTCACAAAAATAAGTGAATCTGAAATGCATATCGCGGTAATTTGCCTACAGGAAAATTAAAAGTAAAGCATACTTGTATGAAGATATTTCTGCTTGTGCGTTCTCCAATTGCCTCCCCAGCTTTAGCTCACTAGATCTTAGTCTGAGTGCCTATATAAATTAATTAGAGAATAATTTTAATGAAATATGGCAGTGAATGGAAAATGTGACCAATCCAGTATACAGTACCATATAATTCATTTGAGAATAGAATATTCAAGCATTCAAATTCACCATTATTGCAATATTAGTATGAGTATAACCTATATTGCAGGTCAGATTTATAAGAAGTGTGAACAAAACAAAGAGAAGGTTTAAACTAGTATATCATCACTCACTAGATTCACAGAAGTGGATAGTTAAAAAATTTCACATTGCTTAATCCACTATTCCTTTATCATCCATAACACACTTCATTTCTAGTTAATCATGGATTTTTACCAAAAGTAAATTGAGTTAAATCTAGCTAAAATATTTTCACATGATATAAAGGGTTTGCTTTCTCATAATATAACATTCTCCTTGAAAAAACAGATAATGTACATAATCTTTTATCTTATAAACCTTATCTTTACTTGTTTTATAGTTGATTAGAATGATTGACCTTAACCAAATCACCTGATGTAATTAGTAGTTGACACAACACCTGAAGTCAATGATGTCAATCTGCTTAAACCTATTCTCATATGGACAACCTCTAAAGTTACCCAAGATTAAAAACTAAAAAAGGCCCGCCAGGGGTGAATGTCCCTGGATTACCCAACAACCGGTTCTGGCAGGTGGGGTTAGTTGCCTGTAGGTTTTATTGCCGAGAGGCGAGTCCAAAGGGCTCTTCTTTAGAAAGGTTCCCTGTGTTATCAATAAATAAATAAAATAAAAAGGTCCATAGAAGTGCACAGATCCGACAAAATGGGCAGCATGTCCGTGTCAAACACAGCTGCATGTGTGTCCAGAAAAAAAAAATAATAATTAATTAAGACACGGTCACAACAAGGCTAACAATTTTTTTTTTTTTTTAAAAGGCAATTTGCTTAACCAAACCCACGACCGTCGATTTGGTAGGCTTAGAAGGATGAAAACAATTTCTCTCTCTCTCTCTCTCTCTCTCTCTCTCTTCCTCCCAATGCGTCACACCGTCGCCTACGTTGTCTTGGTCAGATCGGCAATGCTCTGAGCTCGTTGGGGCCAACAGAAACCCCATCGGAAATGGTCGCACCTTATGACTTCAGGGCATGCAACAAAGTCAAACCATGATTTGGGAAACTATCATGCATTAAGAAAAGTCCAGAATTTGTTTGGGTATCCCATCCTATATTCTGACTACTTTACCTTTCTAAAGTCCTCTATGTCTAGCACAAAGTATATATCATATCTCTCCTCTGCTGTTTCAGATATATATATAAATAACACTTCGCCAAAATAAGAAAGCATGCACCATAAAATAGTCATTCATATTAATCTAGAAGATGTTAATATAATCTTTTAAGTCCTCAAGCCAACTAAACCGTATAAAATGACTATGAAGATTCAACTGCACTAATCATGTTCATCCATTCAGCAGTTTTAAGGGCCATATCAGTGTTCATCATTAACCAAGACTCCTTTCCCACTCTCTCTAAATTGTTTAACATAAGGCCTATCCTTGATCGTATAGCACTTCCAAGTTCAACCATATCATTCCTCAGCAATTATTATACAACACGTATACGCAATAGCAAAAACATAAAGAGAAGGAACAACTATCAACAAAACATTCTAGTTAACCTCCTCTTGATTTTGATCTGCTATACAACAACACCCAAACCTTATTCACAAAACCTTGGGGTCGGCTAATCAAGATCGGTCATATGTATTCTTTTCCATCATTCTATCTTTATCTAAAACCATACACTTTGTCACCTAATAAATGACAAATTTTGTTCACAACCAAACAGAGCATAAAGGAATGAGTTAAAATAAAGCATATTTGATTTGAACAAAGAGAACCCAAAAATCAAATATGAAAAACTGATGATTCATAACAATTTTGATCATAAAATAAAATATACAGAATCAATCTGATAACAGCTCATAAATGATAAAACCCCTTAAACCCTAAACTCCAAAACCAAAAGTAAAAAGAGAGAGAATTAGATGAGCTTGAAAGGAAGTGGCCAAGGAGTGGACCTGGGGACCTCAACCCTGTCCTTGATGCGCTCAATCTTCTTCTCCTTCTTGGGTCTCGCGTTTCCATACGATCCTTTGAATCTCTTTCCCTTCTTCGTCTTCTTGTCACCACGCCCGCACACGATCGGCACCACTCCTCCTCCTCCTCTTCCTCCCATTGATGATGATGTTGGTGTTGGTGTTGTTAGCGAACTCGAAGCAGGTCGATGCGTCATCATCACACGCCTCGCTACTGCGCCGCACCACTGCATCATCGCCATTCTTTTTGCTCTTTCCGCTTCACACTTCACACACTCAAAACCATTGTCCACACTCTCATCTGAAAATGAATTGGTAGGGGTTGCGTTATGGGCCGGGCCGGGTCTGTCCTTTCCTAAAACTTTTTTTTTTTTTAATTGACACCATAGGCCCAACCCAATTCTTAACAATGTTTTTGACTTGTCTAAATTAAATTAATTATTTATTACCCTCTAAGTTTTCCTCTAAATTTGGTCAAATTTTAATTCAGTTTTATAAATTATGACCATTTCAATTTAGTCCTTTAAACTTGGTTTGGTTTTTTTTCAATCCTCTAAGTTTTGACAATTTCAATTTAATATTCTAAATTTGTGAGTGTTTTTTCTTAGGAGAAAAGCACTAGAGAGATAAATAACCTATTATGATAAAAAGCAAAATGCCCCCTCATAACAAAAAATAAAAATAAAATCATTAAAGTTATGTTACTTCATAAAAGATGGTTAACTAGTTGTTGGTCATCGTTATCTTCTTTACTTTGTCATATTTCTCTTCTCTTCCATTTAAAAACGACTATATCAACAAATGTAATACAATTTCTCTTTTTTAATTAGTTAAAAGTATCACTTTGTCTCTTTCTTTGTGTAACTAGTGCGATCATAGCAATATTTATTGGTGGAGGTACCAATGTCCAATAGTCCCAAACGGGGATGAGAGCTCACAAAGACTCAATAGGGATTCAAGCCTGTTATTTAATCTCATCTTATCAAGCTCACCAAAATGACTAGCATTGGCATATAGGCTCTCTTAAGCAAGAGTCGAGAGAATGGTTTGGTCCAATCATGTACCTCTCTTGGCTCATGACTTTTTCATGCTTTTGTCCGGCTTTCGATGTTTCTTTGCGCATTATGCGTTTATAGATAAGGATGAAGGGAGGAGCTACCTACTTAATTAAAAAAAAACCGTAGTCAAATCCAATTGATTGAGATGCATCTTGAATAACGCCAATTGCATTGAAAAGTCATGCCAAAGCTTATTGCCCAAGCAGGAGGTGGACCACATTGGCCACTATAAACAATGACTTGCCCGGTAATGAAGCTCTCACATTGCTCTCTCAAGAATGGCTGAGGTGAAGCTACATTGGAAATGGCCTAGTCCATTTGCTTACAGAGTCATATGGGCTTTGAAACTAAAGGGCGTATCATATGAATACATTGAAGAAGATCTTTCCAACAAAAGTCCTCTGCTTCTACAATACAATCCTGTGCACAAGAAAATCCCAGTACTTGTTCATGGCGGAAAACCAATTTGCGAGTCCATGATAATCATTGAATATATTGAAGAGACATGGCCACAGACACCGTTGCTGCCCATTGATCCTTATGAGAAAGCGATGGCTCGGTTTTGGGTTAAATTTATTGAAGACAAGGTATACTAACCTCCTTTTTTTGTTGTTGAATTTTTCTCTTTTTGTTTTGTATTTCTTTCTCCGTTGTTTCATCTTAGGTTATTTTATGGTTTACTATATTTATATTTATATTTTGAGTGTTAGTGCTTGTTCCACAATTTATGAGCTGAAATGTTTATGCCTAGAGTCAATGGTTACCTCATGTTTTGTTTGTCCCTTTTTGCAAAATTAAAAACTTTTTCTTGATTCTAGCCCACACAAAAACGGAAATAAGTTTAAAATGTTAGAAAGTTTGACATTTCAAATTTATATATATTATATACTTAGAGTAAACCTTTCAAAAATTCTAAGATTTAATGTTTTCTTTTTCATTTTATTTTTACTAACCACAGTATTATTTCTATTAAACAATGATTCTATAGTTAAATATTTTCACAACAGGATTTCACAATATGATGCTCATTGACTGACTTTTTATAGTTCTGAAATGCTTATCCTACCACTTATACACTTTTTTAGTAGGTTCCTATATCAATTTGATCTATAGAATTGTATAAAATTTGTGAAAACTTGGTCAAGCTAGCTTTATTGTTTTAAAGTATTGAGGTTAGTAATTTTGGCATTAGCTTGAATATAATATAATTTTCTTTGAGAAAATAATTTTAAGAAAATATATGCAATCAGAAACATATAGATAAATTATAACAGCAACCCAAACATACACCTGTTCCAACTTTAGTACTGATGTTATCTTAGTTCTTCTTTTTATGGATAAGATTATAAATCCTCGATAGGTTAATCGGGATTATTGATCAATGTAATTGCAAAAAATGAAATTAACAATTTTATAAATATTAATTTAATTTGGTATTGAATGGTAAGGATTGAGATTGAAAAAAAAAATGTTACTAAGCATTGGCAGTTTGGCACATAAAAAGTTAAAAAAGACAAAAATCATTACCTAAGATAAAACCAAACCAAAGTTTCGTTTAATTGAAACATCTTAATACTCGTTACTCCTTAAATTTTGATAGGCTCCTATAATTTGGTCATTATTCCGATCCAATGGCGAGGAGAAAAAGAAGGTCTTGAAGGACTGTTTGGAAATGCTGAAAATTGTGGAGGAGCATGGCCTAGGTGAGAAGAAATTTTTCGGCGGAGACAGAATTGGTATTGTGGACATAGCGTTCGGAACGATTGCTCACTGGATGGGAGTCATTGAAGAAATAGTTGAATTGAAATTGATTGAAGCCCATGCATTCCCTCGCTTGCATGCATGGAAAGAAAATT
>OU015772.1:12863229-12950058 GCA_907173295.1 Fagus sylvatica | reverse complement strand
GTGTAACACAGTTCTTTGGCCCATTAAGAAACCGAATTCCAACTTATACGAACCAATCCATGTTCTATTCAGGTTCTTAAAAAAATGAAATAAAATATGCAAAAGCTTTACATCAACCCAACATTTGAAAAGTTCAACCAATAATTTGGTGGGAAAATCGGCTGATGTCACAAGGAATGAAGTATCTGCTACCAAATCATTCTTAAGTTACACTATGATTGAAATGCGTAATACACTGAAACCCCATTAAAATTCATAACAGTGTAAGCACCCAATAAACGAGATCATATAAAGCCAGATCATTAAATTTGCCTCCATCAAAAGATATAATAATAGTGGCAAAAGGTCAATGAGATAACACATTAGAGAAGAGATATGAAATGCACAGTTTTAAGAACTACATAGTGCATCCTTTTCATATGGTATCAAAAAACTGGCCCTTCTTCTAATGCCTTCTTCTTTTTATTATTAATAAATATGCCTGTATATATATGTAAAGAAGATAAGTGGCAAGTATTGTAGTTTCGTGTTTATTTATGGGACGCAACTTTTAGAAAATGGTGACATGATTAATACATGATCATGACGCGATTGTCATCATTATGATTAACACCTGCTACATTAAAATATGCAGGGAAAAATATTTTAAAACATTATTAAGTCTTTATGCTTCTCTGAGTACTTAGAAGCTCCCATTCCTAAAATATCTTCCTTACTTTTGTGGTAAAGCAATGATAGGTTTATGCAACTATCATATTTTTGTATATCAAATTAGGAATGAGCAGTAGTGCATCCAGAATCTGCATTTCTATTGAGGGATAAAGATGATGTTCAAGTGATGGAAGCATTTAGCTAGGTAAGCAGTCAGCCAAACACCTGTGTTAGTATCTAGCCCTCTAAGGCTCTAACCCTGATGTCACATAGCATTTTTCTTGTACTTTGCATGCATGGAAATATATCCAAGGCTTATGACCAAACTATACAAATGATTTGATAGCAGACGATTCAAATGTAGGTGTTGCAATGTTACAATGGATTGTGATTTACATAACACTTGATATAAATAAATCTACCAGAAAAATCCAAGACAGCTGGAAGTTCAAGTACTGTTTAAAAGAAGAGTACGAGATTAATATAAAATGGAAGGTTGAGATGTCCTGGAATGAAACAATTTCTATTGTGATTTACTATAACACTTAACAAAGGCTCTCTCTCAAGAATGTTAGAGGAACCTAAACCCTACTTTTCTTGTTTTTGGTCTTCATAGTATTGTAGACATCCCATTAGGTATTCCTGAGAATCCCACTATTTTTTAAAAATTATGGCCAAAGAATATAATTATCATTTTACTTAAAATAAAATTCCCTATTTAACATAGGATAAAATTCCACATCATGTTAATGGTGATTATGGGATTTAAGGACACAATGTTTTTCTGAGTGAAATTACCTACATTTAAGATACTTGCCACATATGGGAATTTAGCAAAAGATAAAAGTTTAACAAGAAGAAATCATTTTTCTCAAAAGTCAAATGTTGAAAATAACACTATCACCTAAGAGATGTTTCTCTAATTGGTATGAGTCATTTTCACCTACTGCCCATTGGAAATATCATGTCAATTGTGAGTGGGTTGTCCTAAAAGATGGTATCAGAGTCGAAGATAGCTTTCTTTTGAGGGTGTAGGTGAGATATCTGTGTTAGCCCAAAGTCCCACATTTCTCATGCATGTGAATGTATGGTGTTGGGTTCATTAGGGGAATACTTCTCTAATTGGTGTGAGGACTTTTCACATTCCCTCATAGGAAAGTAAAAAAAAAAAAAAAAAAATCTGTGAGGGCTTGATCCAAAGTGAACAATTGCCAAATGTGAGTGGATTCTGACAACCAACATCACCATTACGTTAATCATGTTCTCAATTGTACTATTAACAATGGCTCTATCTAGTTGCTAGTTGAAGTTAGTGTTTACTAATGCTTTTATTCGACCTTATGAATAAACCTGACTCATTCATAAGGCCCCTCAAACGTCCATTGAAAGACAAATTGAATGTTTTCCTCCCTTTTTCTCTTTCTGAGAGATAATTGACATGAAATCTCCCATAACCAGCCAAGGTCCTACAAAAGAATAAGGTATCGTATTAATGGATTTCCCTAAGAGAGTTTTTAGAGAATATTGAGGACAACCATAAACAACTATCATTATCCATGCTAAATTTTGGGGTTCTGAGAAAATCAAGATATTGGTGATATTTCGAGACTGAGAAGCACGCTTCACATTCAATATCATGTGCGCTCCTATTTGGTCTCTGAATGCTAGTCTCGACCCATTCTGATATCTCGACACTTTCCGATTCTTCTTTTATGAGAGATTATTTTGTTCTACTAATTGATGAATTTCGTAGTATATTCATGAAGATATCTTAATTTGGATTTATTAGTTGCAATTTTAAACCCAAATGTCACTTCTCTAAGGTTAATAACGCCATCTCCCAAGCTCATATGCATCCTCGATTGCCTAATAGGGTGATTATGATTAGCTCCATTATACACCATTAGGCTAGGCTAAGCTAAGCTATAAATAAAGGAAAATTACGACTCCTCCAATTAACATAAACTAGCATATAACCCGCGCAAACCCAAACCTTATTCACAAAACCTTGGGGTCGGCTAATCAAGATCGGTCATATGTACTCTTTTCCATCATTCTATCTTTATCTAAAACCATACACTTTGTCACCTAAGAAATGACAAATTTTGTTCACAACCAAACAGAGCATAAAGGAATGAGTTAAAATAAAGCATATTTGATTTGAACAAAGAGAACCCAAAAATCAAATATGAAAAACTGATGATTCATAACAATTTTGATCATAAAATAAAATATACAGAATCAATCTGATAACAGCTCATAAATGATAAAACCCCTTAAACCCTAAACTCCAAAACACAAAAGTAAAAAGAGAGAGAATTAGATGAGCTTGAAAGGAAGTGGCCAAGGAGTGGACCTGGGGACCTCAACCCTGTCCTTGATGCGCTCAATCTTCTTCTCCTTCTTGGGTCTCGCGTTTCCATACGATCCTTTGAATCTCTTTCCCTTCTTCGTCTTCTTGTCACCACGCCCGCAACGATCGGCACCACTCCTCCTCCTCCTTCCTCCCATTGATGATGATGTTGGTGTTGTAGCGAACTCGAAGCAGGTCGATGCGTCATCATCACACGCCTCGCTACTGCGCCGCACCACTGCATCATCGCCATTCTTTTTGCTCTTTCCGCTTCACACTTCACACACTCAAAACCATTGTCCACACTCTCATCTGAAAATGAATTGGTAGGGGTTGCGTTATGGGCCGGGCCGGGTCTGTCCTTTCCTAAAACTACTTTTTTTTTTTTTTTTTTAAATTGACACTATAGGCCCAAAATAACCCAATTCTTTAACAATGTTTTTGACTTGATTTGGTTCAATTCAATCATCTAACAATTTCAATTTAGTGTTCTAAATTTGTAAGTGTTTTTTCTTAGGAGAAAAGCACTAGGGAGGTAAATAACCTATCTATGATAAAAAGCAAAATGCCCCCTCATAACAAAAAATAAAAATAAAATCATTAAAATTATGTTACTTCATAAAAAGATGGTTAACTAGTTGTTGGTCATCGTTATCTTCTTTACTTTGTCATATTTCTCTTCTCTTCCATTTAAAAACGACTATATCAACAAATGTAATACAATTTCTCTTTTTTAATTAATTAAAAGTATCACTTTGTCTCTTTCTTTGTGTAACTAGTGCGATCATAGCAATATTTATTGGTGGAGGTACCCATGTCCAATAGTCCCAAACGGGGATGAGAGCTTACAAAGACTCAATAGGGATTCAAGCCTGTTATTTAATCTCATCTTATCAAGCTCACCAAAATGACTAGCATTGGCATATAGGCTCCTCTTAAGCAAGAGTCGAGAGAATGGTTTGGTCCAATCATGTACCTCTCTTGGCTCATGACTTTTTCATGCTTTTGTCCGGCTTTCGATGTTTCTTTGCGCATTATGCGTTTATAGATAAAGGATGAAGGGAGGAGCTACCTACTTAATTAAAAAAAACCTTAGTCAAATCCAATTGATTGAGATGCATCTTGAATAACGCCAATTGCATTGAAAAGTCATGCCAAAGCTTATTGCCCAAGCAGGAGGTGGACCACATTGGCCACTATAAACAATGACTTGCCCGGTAATGAAGCTCTCACATTGCTCTCTCAAGAATGGCTGAGGTGAAGCTACATTGGAAATGGCCTAGTCCATTTGCTTACAGAGTCATATGGGCTTTGAAACTAAAGGGCGTATCATATGAATACATTGAAGAAGATCTTTCCAACAAAAGTCCTCTGCTTCTACAATACAATCCTGTGCACAAGAAAATCCCAGTACTTGTTCATGGCGGAAAACCAATTTGCGAGTCCATGATAATCATTGAATATATTGAAGAGACATGGCCACAGACACCGTTGCTGCCCATTGATCCTTATGAGAAAGCGATGGCTCGGTTTTGGGTTAAATTTATTGAAGACAAGGTATACTAACCTCCTTTTTTTGTTGTTGAATTTTTCTCTTTTTGTTTTGTATTTCTTTCTCCGTTGTTTCATCTTAGGTTATTTTATGGTTTACTATATTTATATTTATATTTTGAGTGTTAGTGCTTGTTCCACAATTTATGAGCTGAAATGTTTATGCCTAGAGTCAATGGTTACCTCATGTTTTGTTTGTCCCTTTTTGCAAAATTAAAAACTTTTTCTTGATTCTAGCCCACACACACACACAAACGGAAATAAGTTTAAAATGTTAGAAAGTTTGACATTTCATTGTGTTATATTTATCTTCTTTTCACTTAGCAAAAAAAAAAAATGTTAAATGTTAGTATCATTTAATTTAGTCTTTAATTAAAGTGCCTTTCACTTTCACATAGGAAGTAGTATCACTTTCTAAAACAATAGATTCTATCTGTTAAAACTACAAAGGATCATAAATATGAGGCTCATATGACTGACTCTCGATACGTACATGAAATGCTTGTTCCTAATTATATACCTTTTTTAGTAGGTTCCTATATAATTATGTATCTATAAAATAAAAGACTAAAAGTATTATTAAAAGAGTTCAACTTTAATTCCATAAAAAATAGTAATAGTCAAGCATATTTTTCAAAAAATGTCGGCAGGAAAGGACATTTATTCTACACGTTGTTTAGTTTTTTTTTTTAATTTGGTGTTGATCATTAAATTGAACTAATCTAATCTTCTTCTTTTTTTAAATAATAATAATCTTAGATAAGTATATTTTATTAAGATGTCTTTTAGTAGTAGGAAATTTATTTTAAAGAATTTGTAATTATCTGTTTTAAATTTAAAAGAGAAATATTTTTATTATAAAGGCTTTTTGTAAAGCAGTATTTGGTCTATAAAATAGTATAATCACATATAATGGAAATTTTAGAAACAGAGAAAAAAGAACAACAAATGTATCAATTATAATTTGACTTGGATTTTTCTTTTCTTTTCTGTTAATTATACGTGCATTAACAAACATTAGAAAAACAAATAAGTTTGCCTAACCTTTCAATTTGCTTGAGTATTTGAACTTGTTTGGATCTCTTCTAACTCTGCTTGTAGAAAAATAAAGGACTTGCTTCCTTGAGTAAATTGGCTTTGCAGAAAAGACTATCGTTATTTTTTTTCTGTAACTGATTTGCAAGAGAAGAGAATGAATAATAAAACAGTTGTTTTTCTGTAACTGATTTGCAAGGGAAGAGAATGAATAATAAAACAGAGGTAGCGTTTCAAATAATAAAACACATCGTATAACGCAAAGATTGTTAATTTAATAAAAAAAAAATTTTAAAAAAAAATAATAAAACACACGTTAAAACATATTTAAAGAAAATTAAAAAAATATATAAAACACACGTTTAAAAAGAAAAAAAAAATTGGTGTTGATCATTAAATTGAACTAATCTAATCCTTTCTTTTAAAAAAAATAATTAATTTTAGATAAGTATATTTTATTAAGATGTATTTTAGTAGTAGGAAATTTATTTTAAAAAATTTGTAATTATCTGTTTTTATTTAAAAGGTTTTTGGCATGAATTAAAATTTATAAAAACATACAAACAAAAAATACACGTTGTTCAATTTTTTTTTTTTAAGATATTCTGTGTTCATTAAAAAAATATATAAAAACACACGTTTAAAAAAAAAATTTGGTGTTGATCATTAAATTGAACTAATCTAATCCTTTCTTTTAAAAAAATAAATAAATAATTTTAGATAAGTATATTTTATTAAGATGTCTTTTAGTAGTAGGAAATTTATTTTAAAGAATTTGTAATTATCTGTTTTTATTTAAAAGGTTTTTGGCATGAATTAAAATTAATAAAAACATACAAACAAAAAATACACGTTGTTCAAATTTTTTTTTAAGATATTTTGTGTTTACTGTTTGATAAATAAATTGGATTAAGTCAAATTATTAAAACAACGTATCACTTGAGAAATAAAAATAATTGATAGACATGTCATGATGTCAGACACTCTTGATTTTAACGCTCATGTCTTCTGCTATTATATATTATATAGATAGACAAATAAGGCCAACCAACTCTCCTGTTAGAATTATATATATATATATATATATATATATATATATATATATATATTGGGTGGGAAAACAGTCTTGAAACTAAGTTTTCACATTGACATGAACAATACGCGCGCAATGATCATGACATATCACCCCCATTTGAAGTTTATCTTTAGAACCTCACATTTTGATATTTTCTGGGCAAGCTTATGTAAAAAAAAAATGTTACTAAGCATTGGCAGTTTGGCACATAAAAAGTTAAAAAAGATAGTTATAAATCCTCGAAGGTTAATCGGGATTATTGACATTATTGCATTCTAAAAGGTGATTAAAATTTTAATTTAACTATCAAATTGCAAGTAGCAACCCTTGTGCTTTGTCTGGGATTGAGATCCGGTGTAAAAAAAAAATGTTACTAAGCATTGGCAGTTTGGCACATAAAAAGTTAAAAAAGACAAAAATCATTACCTAAGATAAAACCAAACCAAACTTTCGTTTGATTGAAACATCTTAATACTCGTTACTCCTTAAATTTTGATAGGCTCCTATAATTTGGTCACTATTCCGATCCAATGGCGAGGAGAAAAAGAAGGTCTTGAAGGACTGTTTGGAAATGCTGAAAATTGTGGAGGAGCATGGCCTAGGTGAGAAGAAATTTTTCGGCGGAGACAGAATTGGTATTGTGGACATAGCGTTCGGAACGATTGCTCACTGGATGGGAGTCATTGAAGAAATAGTTGAATTGAAATTGATTGAAGCCCATGCATTCCCTCGCTTGCATGCATGGAAAGAAAATTTCGAGGAAGTTCCTGTAATCAAAGAAAATCTTCCTGATAGTGATAAAATGTTGGTCTATTTCAAGAACATGCATTGAAATGTTGTTGGCATCTCATCAGTGAAGCTTAGAGCTGGTTCAAATGTGTTTTGAGCACCCTTTTTCTTTTCTTTTCTTTTTCCTGCTATTAAAGGATTTCCAAATGGGAGTGAATTGTTGTTGTATTGAGCCTTGTATGGCTAGTGTATCTGTAAATTAATTTTGAATAATAAAGAAGGCAGTTAGTACTTGTTTGCATTTCTATAGTTGTCACTAACTAAAAATAAAAGTGTGAAAAAAGAAAGAAGAAGAAAGATGTAGAAAACAAATAAAGAATAAAAAAAGGATAGCTATGAATCGTTTGGGGTTTGTGGTAAAAACAACCATTCGAGTGGTTTTCAATTTCAAAGCCAAGTGCCATCAATGAAACATGAAAAAAGCATTCTTATACACAAAAATCATATTTAGATCGAGTTGTTAAACAATTAGGGTTCAATTCAGGAAAATAATTTGTTTATGTTCATTTATTTAGCAAATGAGTTCAGCTAAAGGCTGTTGGCTAGGTTTGAGAATCAAATCTCTGTATATTAATGTAATAAGCTATACAAGGACAAGAGACCAAATTGAGTTTGGAAACCGGATCATGAAGGGTCTTGTGGGATGTGACGTGATAAAGATGTATGCAAGCTAATCTTTGAAGGAGCTGCTATCGAATAAGATGACAATTGATCTTGATGTGTTTGATTTGTCCGTGAAAGACATCATTATAAAGACATAATTGCTTGGCACATCTCTCATTTCCTAGAACAACAATATACAATCTGTGGTGGCCCACTTTAGTACTACAAAAGCTTAGTACCAAGAACTTACTAATACCACTTTTGAACTTTTGTGACTTCAATGGTCTATTGCGAATTTGAATACTCCCCAGATCAATAAAATCCCCTATCCACTATGATAATCGAAATGCTATACATATTGCCCACAATGGTATCTTCCATGAGTGAACTAAACACATTGAGATAGAATGTTACTTTATCCATTATCATCGTTAGCAATGTAATCGTCAATTACACTTTGTTTCCTGGAAGACCAACTTGCTAATGTGTTCACCAAGTATCAACCACCTAGTCATCTTCAGGGTCTTATCTGCAAACTAAAAATGGCTTCCTCTATGCGACCTCAATTTGAGGGGGCATGTTAGAATGTGGCATATTTTTTACACATTGTTTTGTGTTTTATCATTGCCCTTGATTATGACTTGAATTAAAGTATATCAATTATTTTTTGTTCAATCCTAATCAGGGGGGACTTGCATCTCATGATAGGATCGTCTTGTGGGGTGTAATTTGTTGTAAAATACTTGTCATTTGTGGTAAATGTCTATCATTGTGGCCAAATCTTTAATTTTTTTACTACAAATGACAGGCGTAAAAAGAACCGAAGAATTTCCATCCTAATCAATGGCCTCTGTTATCTGTTAAGTATATATATAGACATACTATTCAAACATTTTTGTACTAAGATATACAGAGATTTTATTCAGAACATTGTTCTTTCTTTGTTCCTTTTCGTTATTTCTACAAAATGGGAAACGTAGAATGTGGAATCTTATGCCCAGAGCTCCGCAACGCGCAACCTACGCTGACTACTATGCGTACTTGGTGCCATAAATTAGACAAAGGGAGTTCAGAGTGGGCTTGATGGAGCTCGACACCTGGTGGGAATGGTTGAGGCCCATCAACAAGGAATTATTGGACAATGGATCCCTCTGATGACCATTTAAAATGGTCTCTTTGCCAAACAATTGGGAAGTAGCTATAGAACTATTGTATTACGGTAAAATTAGGTAAAATCCACTTCTAACTAAATTTAATCATGTGGTTGTATTGACTAATGTAAGAATGTATCTCTTGTAACAATTATAACAAATCATACATATAACAACGCAATGAGCGGATAGCATGTGTGAAGTGCCAAAAGAGTTTAGAATTAAATCACATTATATTCATTCATTGGGTTGTTACATCATACATGTGTGACTTGATATAATTATTACAAGAGATGCTTTCTCAAACAATACATCACGAAATTGAGTGATTATTCAATAGTTTCGGAGTACAAATAAATGCGTACGTCTCCTCTTACATGAACATTGATTTCCACTAATTAAATTCATGGTGGGACTCACCACTCTGTGGGAAGAGGGAGTACACATTTATTTGTACTCTGGACGATTGAATAATTTTCTCACAAAATGTGCATTGAATTTAATGGAGCCACATTATTGAATTTAATTATAAAACATAAGATATAGCACCTTAAGAACTTAAGAACTTAAAAAATATAGAATTTAATGATATAACATAGCTATTGATTTCCCTCAGACAATTCGTGTGGTTACTGTGAGTCTATGACTTTCATATATATAGACAACTAACTTTACAATAAGATAAGTTGTATGGTTACAGATATACATTAACTAGGAGACATCTACAAGAGATTGAGATTAACTAGAAGATTTCATAGCTATCTTTGTCTTACTAATGTGAGGATTATCTTCAGTCTTGATAAAAAATAATCAAATCCAATTACTTGATTGATAAAAAATAATAAAATCCAATTAATTCAAATGCGTCAACAATGACGCCAATTGCATTAAACAGTCGTTATACTAGCATTATTTGAGGAGGCGGTATCATGTATGACGGACATATATGTTTGTAATAGGAGATAATTTTTCCTATTTGAGGCCATGCAGGCTAGTTGTTTAATCTAAACTGAAGTAATTGTTTAATCATACCAAAGCTTACTGCCGAAGCTATAGACAACATTGACCACTATAAAATGACTATTGGGATTTGGGAAAGTAAACAAGCTCTGACATTTCGCTCTGAATTAGCATGGCTGAGGTGTCTCATATGAATACATTGAAGAAGATCTTGACAACAAAAGTCCTCTGCTTCTACAGTACAATCCCGTGCACAAGCAAATCCCAGTACTTGTTCATGGCGGAAAACCAGTTTGTGAGTCTATGATTATCGTTGAGTATATTGACTAGACGTGGCCACAGAACCCCTTGTTGCCCAGTGACCCTTATGAGAGAGCCATAGCTCGGTTTTGGGTAAAATTTGCTGATGACATGGTATATTTATATGTTTTGTATTTACATTTTGTGATACAGTTCAACATACTATCAGTCCAAATGCTTATGTCTAAAGTCAATAGTCACCTCGTTGGTGTCGGTCCTTGGAATTATGGACCTACAACAATGCAAAAAATATAAGGCTAAAAAATTCTAATGTTAATATTTAGGTTAGAGAAATAAATTATTGTTGGATTTATTTAAAAAAATTTAAAGCTTTCAAAATTATTAAAGTTTAAAAAATAAAATAAAAAAATTGGGATGAGACCTAGAACTAGAACAGTCACACATGCATGGGCCCGTGCACGATGTCTTGTTTGCCTATTTTTGCGAAATTAGGGAGATCATTTTTCTTAATTTTTAGCTAAAAATAAATTATTTTCAAAATGTTAGTTTGATATTTCATTTTATATATATATGACTTACGCTCGGTACATAAAATTATTTGGGAAATGATATTTCTGCACCAATAAATGTTATTTCCACACTATTAGTGCGAAAATAACACTGGCCAATTATTTTTATATTATATTATATATACCTATAATAATACAATAAAGGTTCAACTTTTTTTATATTTTATAATAATACAATAAAGGTTCAACTTGGGAAAGCTAGTCTAGACCGATCCAAACCCAAGTAATTTTGCCAAAGCTTGGAAAAAGAGGGTTTTTCTTATAACGACAACCCAAGAAATTTGAGCAATAGAAAAGTAGAAACAAAACCAAGTTACATTTAATTGAAACAACTAATAATACTCATTACATCTTAAATTTTGATAGGCTTCCGTTATTGGATCATTATTCAAAACCAGTGGCGAGGAGCAAGAGAAGGCCATTAAGGACAGTTTGGAAATGCTGAAAATTTTGGAAGAACAAGGCCTAGGTGACAAGACATTTTTCGGCGGAGACAAAATTGGCATAGAGGACATAGCATTTGGAGCATTTGCTCATTGGTTGGGTGTCATTGAAGAAAAAATTGGATTGCAATTGCTTCAAGCCAATGCCTTCCCCCGCTTCCATGCGTGGGCAAAGAACTTCAAGGAAGTTCCTGTAATCAAAGAGAACCTTCCTGATCATGATAAAATGTTGGTCCACTTAAAGGGCCGGGATTAGAGAAATCTACCTGACATCTAAGTGACACTCAGAGCTGGTCTCATTGTGTTTTGAGCCTCTCTTAGATACGTCTTTATGTTCCTTAATATAATTAAGGAGTCTGAAATGGGAGTGAATTATGATTGTATTCAGCCTCTTTCCATGTCTAAGTTGTCTACCATACATATTATATATAAAATCTAAAACGTTTGACTTTTGAGTGATCTCTTATAATTTTGTCCCATCAGGTTTTAAAATCTCACAAATTTCTATATCATTAATTATTTTTATATAATCGTTTACTTTGATTTTCAATCCGACAATCATTCAGAGTGGAAATAATTGTTATTTAAGATGATGTTAGGACATAATAACCCTTAGATGGTTGCAACATTTGATGATTGAACCTATCAAAGTGTATAGGGTTAATTATATCAACCTCCCTTTAGGTTTTATGAAATCACACTTTTTCCTCCTCCTCCAAAACTATGAACGAAATGACAGTCCTTCTCTTGAGGTTTGTATAAATGTAATAGGTTAGTCCCTATGCCACTTCTTTAAAGAATATCTCATTTTTAATAAGGGTAAATGACATCAAAATCGCTTAAGGTTTATCGATATAACACTCACTTCCAAAGGCTTGTATAAATGACACTCCCCCCTTGAGGTTTGTCTACGTCAGCCCCGGCCCAACAAACCTACCCATGGGAACAATGACTCGAGTCTCTCTTTTTTGAGTTTTTTTGGCGTGCGCATGTGTGTGTGTGTGTGTGTGTGAGAGAGAGAGAGAGAGAGAGAGAGAGAGAGAGAGAGAGAGAGAGAGAGAGTTTGTTTACCCCAATTAGCTTACACTACTTATGCTTGTAAAATTGTGACCATGTGTGAGAAATGTTTTAAGTGTGTAGAGCCGATGCCAAATCTTAATGGACATAACTACCGAGAGTGATGGCCTAGTGGTCAATGTGCATACTTTTAAGTGGCTTTAGGAGTAGAGGTCTCGAGTTTCAAATCTTGCAATAAAAAGTGCTTGGGAATGAATCTCAGTAATGCACTTAGTGGGGCTAGATAACAACTATGGCTTACTGGACCCAACAAGTAGAATGCTATTACAATTACACCTAAGTAGTGTTAAAGTATATCAAGGCTCATTTCTAGTCAAGGCCCAAGTTAAATACTTAGTGTGCAAGCTAAGCATACTTAGTGTACAAGCAAAGTAGTTTACTTGTATTGCACTCATGTTAATCCTAGTTAATCTATGGTTAGTCTAGGGTTAGTCTCTTATAAATATCCTTCTAAAGGCTAATTGTAATACATGTTGTCCTATAGTAAAGATGTAACCATTACAGATTTTCTCTGTGAACATAGGCCGTTAAGCTGAACCATGTAATCCTTGCACTTCCTCTCTCTCTTTACTCTATACACAATTTATTTTATACTTGACTATAATTCTAACCTAGCATAAGAGCTTTATTGCTCAATATTAACAGGTAGAAAAATCACTCCGACCACCTCCTCTTAGCTTTTGCATTTAAAAATAAAAAAACTCACACCATCACATATTTACTTTCTTTATATCTTACTCGTGATTCATGCCAAATTTATTAATGGTTATGACTTATGAATGGTTGAACGGTAGCCTACGTAATTGAATTCTTTTGAAAAGTCAAAAGGTGTTGCAAAAGTCTAGAAATGATATATGCAATCAATCCTTTTTCTTTTTCTTTATCCCTTTAAAGACCATCGAAGTACTTTCTTCCTTTATTTCATAAATTCTCACAAATTGTACAATTATAATAGGAAGAAAGTGGAATAGAAGGGAGGCCTATAAGAGTGATCGCCAAGTTTATTCCGGTCCCACCCCTGTAGTCCTTATAATGATATACAAATTGACAATCAAGTAGTAAAGACCGAAATAATCTTTTTCTCTTACAGCAATATTAGGCATACCGTTGACATGTTATGATTTTTTTTGCAAAATGATATGTTATGATTTTTTTTTTGCTAAATTTATATGTTATGATTCGATTATTGGTACTACACCACTTTCATATAGATTCCACTAATAAAATTTGGCACACTGTAGGAAAAAAAAAAAATGACATACAATATCAATTGAATTAAAAGGATCTTGATATTAACCTAACATGGGAAGTCATAGATTTTTTTTGTTTAATAATATTATTTTTTAAACTATTTTGCAAAAAAATACTGTTGAAAAACAAATTTGGGGGATAGCCTCCTCGTCTCTAGGAGAGACGAGTTCCAGTTGGAACTCGTCTCTCCTAGAGACGAGTTGCACTTCAAGCCTTGCCACGTCCTCCTCAGTTTGCCACGCATGATTGCCACTGAATGCCACTGAAGATGCGGAGCTGGAAGAGAATTTTGAGCTGGAACTCGTCTCTTCTAGAGACGAGTTCCACTTAAAATGAAAAAAGAAAGAAAACTCCCCGCCAGAAAGAACCAGAAAGAAAAAGAAAACTCTGTCTCTCTCTCAACTTCGGTTTCAAAAGCTGAAGCTCTACTCTCTGGCTCTCAAAAGCTGAAACTCAAGCTGAAACTCTACTCTCTCGGTCTCATCTGTCTCTGTCTCAAAAGCTGAAACTCTCTCGGTCTCAACTCTCTTACTCTCTCGGTCTGAACTCTCTCTGTCCCTCTCTCTCTCCGTCGCAACTTGCTCTCACTGGCTCCGGTGACCACCGGAAATCAGGTAAAAAATTTCTCTCTCAAGTTTATTTTCCTATAACATTGTACGTACCTTGCAAATGTATATTTAGAAATTTTTTCTTTTAGAGTATTCAAGTTTTAAGAGTAATTAATACTGTTGTGTGTTTTAAGGTTGTCTTAGAAAAAAAATTAAAAAAAAAAAAGTTACACATAAATGCCTAAACTTTAGGGCCTTTTCATTTGAGCCTATGTATACTAATTTTTGGTTTTATATTGGATGGTAAAATTATGAAAAACTAAAAGAACTTGAAAATTGCAAAAAACAGAGATACTATAATAGCACCAACCCAAAGATTCATTCTAATTTTGTTGTGAGTAGCATAAAAAAAATTGTATTCAAATCAATATTAAATTGGTGCAACTCTTGAATCGAATATATTTCAAGGAGATTAAATGGAGAAACATTGGCGGGTATGGGAGTCATTGTACTTTATTTTGAATAGGTAAGAGTTTATGATCAATGTACATATGAAGGAGAAAGTTGGATAATAACTTCGGTTGATCTAAGTTCTCTTGAGTGTTAAAATACTTATATATGTTGGAGTTAAAGCTTGTGCCTAATAGTCATTAAGAATAAAAATAAATGTAATTTGGAGTGAGAAAGAATAAGAGAAAAAGAATGTTGTAATATGATCAATTTGCTCTCAATTGGTAACTCCTTAATTAAGATATGTAACCATATTATATAATTCAAGATTTAATATATTTCTTTAGCTCTCAACTTGATGGTTGATTGGGTATATCACTGCTTTGATTTGATGGTTGCAGTAGTTTTCACTTATGGAGCCTCGCCGTTTTGTGATGGATCCAGGTCCTAGTGACCCCTCTGTGTTGACTAGACAGGATAAACACATCTCCAACAAAATTTGGGAAGAGGGATTGGTATGTATTTAATATATTTATTATTTGATTTTTGCTTACATTAGTGATAAAATAAATTGACATATTTTTTTTCATTTTGTAGTATACTTTATTACATTGTCGTCGTCGTGAGGCAGTAAGAGAACGATCTGGACGACTTCATGCCCGTTTTATCCCATACCTTCAGCGAGCTGGCTTTTATGGCATAGCCAAGCTTGGTTTTATAAAAATGGATTGGGCGTTGATCACAGCATTAGTTGAGAGATGGCGCCAAGAGACCCATACCTTCCACCTTCCCCACGGTGAGATGACCATCACCTTGCAAGATGTTGAGGTCATGTTGGGTTTACCCGTTGATGGAGAAGTATTGGTAGGGAGTACCGAGTTAAATTGGTCCGGATTATGTCTTCAGTTACTTGGTGTCTCTCCTCCTCCAAATAAGTTAGATGGGTCACGTTTAAATATGAAGTGGCTCCAGGACACGTTTGCTGTCCTACCTGATGATGCTAATGAGGTGACCGTGCAGCAGTATACACGAGCTTACATATTAGAGCTCCTTGGAGGTAGTTATTTTGCTGACAAGTCTGGAGAGAAGGTACACCTTATGTTCTTGCCAATGTTGGAGGATTTTGATGCTGCTGGACGGTATAGTTGGGGTAGTGCAGTTCTAGCATGGTTATATAGAGAGTTATGTAGAGCCACTGACCCGGACTCATGTGACATTGCTGGTGCACTAATCTTGGTGCAGTTGTGGGCATGGTCTAGATTTCCACACATATCACCTGCAATAAAGTCTATTCAACCGATTGTTAATGCTGTGGATGATGCCAATGCTAATGCTAATGTTGATGCTGATGCTGATGTTGAAGTGCCTGCTGATGATGCTGATGCTGATGTTGAAGTGCCTGCTGATGCTGCCCAACCATTGCCAGGGGGTCCTTATGGCACTAGGTAAGTAATTATTTAGTTTTTTGTATAGACATTGAACATGTTTTATGCCTTAGAAAATAAGGTTATGGCAAAATTTTCCATTGATGAATACTTTCCATTGTAGGTGGCGCAATGCGAAGGACATAAAGGATGTGTCCACTCATGTGCTTGAGCAATATCGATCGGACTTCTCTAGGCAACGTCCTGATCAGGTAACGTGCTTGTTTTAATTACATTGTTATTGTTATTATATTGTTATTCAATACATGGTGAATTTGAATTATATTATATTGTTATTGGGCATATATCATTTATTAATGCATTTTATTTTTAAGCTTTTGTAGGTAATTTGGGAACCATACACAGATGATGTGTTGAGTTCGTTGCCTGAGTATTGTCGGATAGGGCAGGAGGTATGGCGTTCAGTGACGCCTCTAATATGTTTCCAGATCGTAGAGTGGCACTTACCTAATCGTGCTCTACGTCAATTTGGTATGCAACAAGACATACCCCAGCCTGCTAATACCGATGTGAAACTACATGATTGTGATCTTAGGGGTAAGGTACATGAGAATTGGAGGCATCGTTGGAGGCATTACATAAGTATATGGGACCATCGACGTGAGCATGTTGTCACTCGTGACAAAATGGTTGGTCTTATGTCATATCATGATCCATATATGGATTGGTACCGTCGGATTACTCGACGCTTTATCAGTCGCAGGAGCGGCTGTTATGAGATGATGGTAAATTTTTTAACTTAATAATTCCGTGCATCTTTTGGATATCTTTGAGACACAATTTTTTACTGACATATTATGCATTTTGACAGACGTTGTGCAACATGCGAATATGCGAAATGTTTCATCCTGAACAAGAGTTGGATCCGACAAAATTTATGGAGCTAGCAGGCGAGGCATATCAATTGGCATTTAATGCACTAGAAGCTTCGAATGAGCTGCATCGGCTTGATTCTGTGCAAAGAGTTAACACAGACTCAGACACCAATACTCATACAACTGTTCCTCCAACCGCTACTCGGAGGCGACGTCCACGTGCGCAGCGCCCGCCACATCCACGTCCCCAGCGCCTGTCACCTCCATCCGATCCGAGTAGTAGTATGAGTGTGCCTCCCATCCAGTTGAGAGATGCTACCACCGTTACTGAGACCACCCCTATGTCAGTTGCCCAGACTACCACCCCCATATCAGTTGCCCAGACTACCACCCCCATCTCAGCTGCCCAGACTACCACCCCCATCTCATCTACCAACACTACTACCCCCATCTCAGTTGCCCAGACTACCACCCCCATCTCAGTTGCCCACACTACTACTCCCATCTCAGCTGCCCACCATGAGCATACGATCAGTTTTCTGACCCAGACATTCAGCCCACTTGCATCATTTGCAGATGTTACCCCATCGTCACCGACACAGTCAGTTGGCCCATTCTCACCCACACAGTCAGTTGGTCCATCCTCAGTGCCCCAGTCAGTTGTCCCAACCTTAGTCACCCAGTCAGAGGACTTGGTTCAGGATATTGAAGTGGGTGATCATGGTAGGGGTAGGGGTAGGGGTAGGGGTAGAGGTACAAAACGGCTAGAACCAGATATGCCTGTTGTACTGAAGAGGAACCCACCTCGCAATAAGAGGAAACCTTGTTGTGGGACTGAGTGATAGGTTGAGATGTGAGTTTGATATGTATTTATATTTGTATTTTGTATTTTTTATTGAACTCAGTTTAGCTCCAATTGGAAATGGAAATGGAAATCAGTTTAGCTCCAAATGATTACTATTAGTATGGCTTGTGATTTGACAAATGATTTTTTTTTTAAGGTATTGTTAAGTTTTACTATAGAGAAGGTGACTTATGGGAATGGTGTGACGTTAATATGTAAATTGTTATGGTCAAAATGGAGTCAATATATTGGATTTTATTATGTTATTAACATTTGAAGATATCAATATGTCCACATGCCCAATTGCTGTGGTGGAAGTTGGAAAGCCATTTTTCCAATATTAACAACTGGATTATGCTTTAAAAACTGGTTGAAATTTTTTTCTGGGCATAATCCAGGCGCCTGCATCAGGGAGTCCAGGCGACTGGATATGCCCAGAAAAATTTTAAAAACACACTGGAGCCTGATCCAGTCGACTGTATAGTGTGTCCAGTCGACTGGATTAAGCTGGTCAAACTTTTCAAACAAGTTTGACCAAAATCCAGTCCACTGTATTGTGTGTCCAGTCCACTGGATCAGGCAGAGAGTTTTTGAAGCTTAATCCAGTCGACTGGATAGTGTCTCCAGGCGACTGGATTAAGCTGGTCAAACTTTTCAAAAAGTTTGACCAGCTTAATCCAGTCGACTGTATTGTGTGCCCAGTCGACTGAATCAGGCAGAGAGTTTTTGGAGCTAAATCCAGTCGACTGGATAGTGTATCCAGGTGACTGGATTAAGGTTTTAAAAGCTTTTTAAAAGATTTGACCTAGATCCAGTCGACTGGATCAGGGAGTCCAGGCGACTGGATCTGCGATTTCTGGGTTTTTAATACAAATTGACAGACTTCATTTTCCCCATTTTCTCTCATTGTCTCTCGAGTTTTCTCACTCTCTCTCTTAGGGTTTTCGTCGAAAATCACTCCCAATCACTCTCAATCACTCCCAATCACTCTCAAAACTATCACATTCCCAAAACCCCCAATTCAAAACCCTTGAATTCGAATGGCTCCAAAGAAATCCGTGAGCAGTGAAGATCCAAGAAAGAAAAGGCTGAAATCGAAGGCTTCAAGGGATGAACCTCCATCATTGGACAAGAGCTTCGCTTCTTCGGAATATTCGGTAAGATTCCATGACGACATTAGCCGTAGAACCGTAGTTTTTGGGAAAATTGTTGATTTCCCTTATTTTGCTAATCACCACATTCATATTAGAGAGCTTTTTCAAGCTCAAGGATGGGAAAATTTCCTTTCAACGCGTCAAAAACAATACACCACTCTTGTTAAACACTTTTACACACACTTTGAATTGATCCATGGGAAAATCAGCTCCTATGTGAAGGGTAAATCCATTTCACTCCCCCATTCCACACTAGCCTCTATATTAGGAGTTCCTCGCACCGGTGCACAACGTTATACTACAAATAGTTGGGTGCAATTTGAAGGGTATGACCCTTTAGAGTCAATTAGGCAAATGTGTGGAAATCCTAACATTCAAGAACTCTCTAGACCCAAAATTGCGGACCTCACATTAGAAAGCCGACTCATTCATCACATCATAGCCCACAACATCCTTCCTAGGAGTGGTTCATACGAATACACTTCCTATCTAGACCTTTTCATAATGTGGGCTATTCTCAACAAGGTCAAACTTGATCTTGCATTCTATATTAGTTGGCACATGGAGACTTGTGTCAAGAAGAAGAATGGCGCCCTCCCATATGGTCTCCATATCACTACTATTCTTAATCATTTTGGAGTAGATTTCAGTGGTGAAAAAGAGACTCGAGACGTAACTCATACGGATGTTTATGGAGAAACTACCATGAAACAAATGAGGTATGAATTTAAGGATGACACTTGGGTTAAGAAAAATGTACCTGTGATGGAACAAGTGGGTGAAGAAGCAGAAATGGATGAAGCTGAAGCTGCAGGGAATGAAGAACCAATGCAAGAGGATCAAGAGCCTCGAAGCGCACCTTCTGGCTCCTCTCGTGTCAATGAGGACAACTTCCAACTCGTGCTTGGACGTTTGGACTCTTTGGCCACTAGCATGGGAAATATTCAAACAAGCATCGACAACTTCTCAGCTATGGTTACTAGAAAATTCTCGACTTATGATGAGCACTTTGGTACTTTGGAAACATCCATTGAGGAAATCAATGAGCGTTTGATTAATCAGGGCATATAGTTAGTTGTCTTTGATTTTTTGTTTTTGATGATGCCGAGGGCATATAGTTATTAAAACTGATTGTACCTTTACTTTATGTCAAACTGATTGGTTCCTTATCATCTATTCAAGCTGGTTTCTTTTGGTTTATTCTTTTACAGTTATGATGAATCTATTGCAGTAACTATTATTTGAAGTTTAAGTGAGTGTGGGCAATGGTAAATGGGTTTGCTTTATTCTTTTTGTATAATAAAAGGGTTTGATTTGGATGAACATTTGATGTAAAATTTGAACATCATTACATGCTAATGCAATAAGAGTTAAGGTTATTTTAATCAAAACTCTTCAGAACAATCATGGACTGGACACATTTTTCTCATACAATGAAAGTGTAATAAATTTACTACTTAAGATTAATTTTCATTTTCTGTTCTTTTTCTTTTCCTCTCCTTATTTGGAAAGTCTGTTTGGAAGGAATCTGAAAAAGAAAAGTGCTGAGGGGAATACAGTGGCTTGTCCAGATCCTCTACAAGAATAGAATTGTCCAGATCATCCAAGTCTTCAAAAACAGATACATCAAAAGGTGATGTTGCTACAGCAGTTCCATCATGACTGACATTCTGCAAAATCATAAGATTCTACATCAGAAAAAATTAAAACTTCAAAAAACATTTGCTAGCAAAACAATCAGAAATATATAAATTCTCTCAAGTTAACAAAGGTCTTGAAATTAAATTTCCAATTTTATATGGAAAATAGCACATGAAAATACCAAACAAAATTCCAGCACCAACACAAAGCAAGGGCTGTGAAGTTAGATAAAAAGGGAAAACTAAGACTGATAGCAGTTTTAATCCCATTGAGGATAGTTGGACAAAATTCAAAAAGATTGGAAATAAAACAAAATATATGGAGGGGGCAAACTATTATATTAGTTTAATTAACTGATAAGCACGAAGAGATCATTACTACTATGAAAGGATGGAGGGTCAATTAAAGGAATTCTTGCAACAGATGATCTTTTTCTTGAATTGCAGATTCAAAACCTTGATAACTCTGGTTTGTTCATAAATACAAGTGAGGTGCAACCAAAATATGGGAAACGAAAAGATGTCACTTGTAAAAGAACAAGGTCAGTAAAAGTTTGATTACTTCAAAAGCTCACCTGAAACCCAAACCCCACTCAAGTATATGTAGATAAGTTTTTATTTATGTTAGTGGGGTCAGTAGCCAAACTGGCCTCCCATGACTAGACGTTAATAAGCTTTTGTGTATTGGCTTGAAACAAGGAATAATCTATTTTTATGAACAAACTAGTCTCAAATTGCAACGAAAGTAGCTAATTGGCTAGAATGAAGAAGAGTGATTAAGGCATTTTATGATAATAGAAATTTTAATCTAAATAAATACCTGTATATTTTCTATCTATTTTGTGTCTATATTGATAAATGTATATTTATTATTGTAAAAATAAAATATATAAATTTTAATAAAATTAATAATATTTATGATAAAATTAATTTTATTATAAATTATACATATTTTATAATATTTGATAATATTTTATCAAAAAATATATAAATATTACAGACGAAATTAGTTAAAGGTTGAAAAAAGGTGGATGCAGTCGACTGCATCAGGGATCCAGGCGACTGCATCCTTGATCCAGGTGGCTACAAATGGACCAGTCGACTGAAACCACACCCCCAGGACTTTCTGTCTGATCCAGTCGACTGGTACACCAATATAGTCGACTGGATCATTAAGGTCTGGTATAATCCAGTCGGCTGGACTTCCAAATCCAGTCGACTGGAATGCCCTTGTTTTGAATTCTGCAGTTCCCAGCCATTCCAAAATTTAAAATTAAAAAAACCTAATAGCACCCCCATCAAATACTACCATTTCACATGATTACAAGCACATATACAATTACAAAAGCGTAATGGATACAAAAAATCATCTTTGTAGTGTATACATTCCTTCATAGAGACGAGAGAATAATATTATTACACATAACATTATTACAAAGAGCAGAAATATTTCATTTGCAACCAAAAGACTCTTGCACAAAATTTCGAATCACTCTCAACCATTATCCAACGTCAATTCTCAGATTTTGCAAGTTGAAGTGCCAAAGAGCAATCTTGTTTGGGCTCCACAGGTGATTATCCATCCAACATATCTACAATATAGAAATAGAAAAGCATAAGCCAAAATAACACAAACAAGGTTGAGAGAACATAATTAAAAGACATGTTAAGTGATAACAAACAAAATTGATCAATACAAGTATAATATTCATAGTAACCACTTACCAACTTTGAGGCAACACCGCTTCTTGATTTGAAATTGCATTAGGACATTTTTTGCGATTATGCCCCTCTTGATTACACAATCCACAACTCTGCTTATGTTGATTCTCCCTCCAATCCATCTCATTCCGAATTCTTGTTGACTTTGGACGACCACGTTGACGAAGCAATCTTGGGTCAGGTCGCAACATAGGGAAGTTAGGGTCCTCCTCCCAATACGGGGCATCTTTCATCGGTTCAAAGTGTGGTTGATAGGAAGCTAGCATTTCCGTCAGACTATAAAATGGATCAATATATTGGTACACATTGATGTGCTGACTAGCGCAAGCTGCAATTACATGTGAACAAGGGATATGATACGCTTGCCATTTCCCACAACTGCATGTTCTATCACCCAATTTCACCACATGTCTATGGTTCCCCTTATTCATACTGGTTAGACTAGGTTGTGTTTGGATTTGAAAAGTTCCTTCCTCCCTATTAAACTCTATTACGTGATGCAAACTTGCCTTCTCACTCCACTTCTGAAAGATTTCCATGGCATGTGTACTGAACGCTTGACCAGAACTCAATTGAGCTTGAGTTTTAACTCGGCGATCATTAAAATAATGCACAAGCTTGAAATAAATGAATTCTACCATTGCAGTAATGGGTAAGTTGCGTGCACCTTTAAGAACACCATTGAAGCACTCAGACAAATTCGTGGTCATTGCCCCATAGCGCCGTCCACCATCTTTTGCTAATGTCCACTTGTCAACATCTGTCTCTTCGTCCAGTATCTTAGCAGCATCTTTATTATACTGTCTAATAGAGTCCATTGTTGCATTGAATTTTCTTAGCTGGTTGTGTTCACCTGCTCTCTGTATCATGTTCTTCAACCGTTTGTCATGAAATCGTGTGTTGAAGTTGCTGACTAAATGTCGGATGCAAAATCGATGATATGCATTTAGAGGCTGCAATTTACTCCACTTCATTGCATTCATGATACCCTTATGTCTGTCTGATATGATGCAAATTTCTCTATTTTTTGTGACATGTTTCTTTAGGAAACGCAAAAACCAACGCCATGTATTCTTCGACTCTTTTTCCGTAACCGCAAAGGCAAGTGGATAAATCCCATTGTTCGCATCAGTTGCCATGGCAATCATCAACTTCCCTTCATATTTTCCATACAAATGTGTTGCATCAATAGAGACAACTGGTCTGCAATGCATGAACCCCTGAATTGAAGGACCAAAAGCCCAAAATACACTCTCAAATATAGCACAACCTGCATCTTCACTCCAATATGTCTTCCATTCCACTTGTGTACCCGGATTTGAGTCGATTAGTGCTTTCATAAACTTCGGTAACAACTGATAAGACTCCCCCCAATCCCCAAATATGTTAGCAATTGCCTTCTGCTTGGCATCCCACACCTTGTAGTAAGAAATTTTATGGCCAAATTGTGTACACATGTGATGCCGCAACGATTTCACTGAAATAGTTTGGTCATTGGCTACATAGCTCCTCACTTCTCTTTCAATAAAATTTGAATCAAATACCTTGCCATCTTTACGGATGTTGGGGTGTCTACAAGTGTGGGGACCATTGTATTTTGTAATCTCCCAAAATCCATGTGTACTACGCATGCATGCCCGCATTCTCCATGAACACCCATTCTTGCAACATACATGTAATTTTCTTTTGTTTGACTCCTTCACTTTATATTCTTGATTGACGCGTGAAGAGTACACCTTCAATGCATACTGAACCTCAATTTTACTCTTGAAAAACAACCCTTTTCTCAACTCTTGCTTTTTATCCCAACTATCGAGTGGTGTCACCTCATCATTGAAGGAAGTGTCATTTATATTATCCCATGTGTTTGTAGTAAACGATGAGGATTTGGGTTTGAGGCTAGGGACCACATCATCAACTTCGTCATTATGAACATCAGTTGTCTCATCATCATCATCAGCATCATCATCATCAGCATCATCATCATCATCATCATCATCAATACAAATCATTATCATCATCATCAAAATACGAATCATTATCATAATCAGCGTTTTCTTCTTCATCATCAGCAGTACATTCCAACATCATCGTATCATGCACTCCAGCTAAAGGGTTTACCTCGTATGGAACATACTCATGTCGAGTGCTGGGACCACAATCCTCCACCGATGTTCGTATCTCATGTAATTGTGGTGTACACCTTCCAACTGTAGAGGGTTGTGTCGAAGGAGCAGTATCATGCACAGTCATTTGTTGTACATCTTCACCAACACAATCTTCCGCTACTAATCCATCCCCATCATCTTGTGTAAGAGGCTCAACACCTTCACCAACACAATCCTCCACACTTATATATAACTCAATACCTTTTAATTCAGGCGTTGCATCTAACATGTCAAACATGAGATTAACACCGTCGTCGTCTGTTATCAATAGAGTCATGTAATTAATGTGAGGTGAAATCACCTCCTGAGGACAACGGTATGTAACTGTTATACGATGAGATTGATTGTCCAATTGTAGTGCATTGAATATCTTCGTTTCCAATTCGACAAAACTAATCCCACGATGAACCCGGATGAACTTCATTTGCGACCCTTGATACTCAGCTCCATGTTGACCATAAATAATCTCCCCATTGAAGCGAAGATAGACAATATACATAGTTGGTGCCATATGCAAACCTATTTAATTTAAATGTAGTTTACAATTAGTTAGTGACATAAAAAAAACAAGTAATAACATGCTAATGGTAATATTTCATATCCAAATGTTACATAACATATTATATAAAAATGGTTGTAATATCCAGTAGACATCTCCAAGAAAGATTTGGGAAGTCTGGAGTACTTGTTCAATCCAGTCTACTGAAACACCAATCCAGTAGACTGGATGACATGTATTTGGCAGATCCAGTCGCCTGGATTGATGGTCCAGTAGACTGGATGTAGTGTCTGGGAATTTTCTGACTGATCCAGTCGACTGGATTGATGGTCCAGTAGACTGGATGTAGTGTCTGGGAATTTTCTGACTGATCCAGTCGACTGGATTGATGGTCCAGTAGACTGGATGTAGTGTCTGGGAATTTTCTGACTGATCCAGTCGACTGGACCACTGATTCAGTCGACTGGATCATTCAAACACTTCACATCTTCACTTTACAGCTTGTTACTTCATGTTCAATCAAACATACTTCACGTTATGCAAGAAATACAGAGATGCTTCATGTTTACCAAAGGAATAATGTTCAACAACCACGCAAAAAACGTTTATAACCTAATAATGATACTAACTTTAAACAACATATAAATTAAAAAAAGGATACAGCAAAGACAAAATTTATATTGTTTTTACCTTTTAATTGATCAATGATGTTGGTTGGAAAAGTGAACTGATGTTGGAAAAGTGAAAGAACGATGAAGAAAGTTAAGAATATGTTTTAAGTGTAAAGACGAGTTCCAGTTTTTTTTCATTTATGGCCACCGGTTCTCTTAGCTGTAGTGCATATGTGTATGGAACTCGTCTCTCCTAGAGACGAGTTTCAGCAAAATTTCAGCAAAATTTTTCTTATAAACACAGCCAAATATTATTATTTTTTTTAAATAATAAGTTTCAGCCCAATTATTTTTTAATAATAACCTTCAACGGAACTCGTCTTTAGCAGAGACGAGTTCCAGCCAGAATTTTTTTTCCCTTTAAATATCTAACATTTGTTCCATTTTGAATAAATGTTTTTTTTTTTTTTTTTTTAAATAACGAAGGTACCATTTTTAATGGAACTCGTCTCTGGTAGAGACGAGTTCCAGCCAACACCAGGCCATTTCAACGCAACTCGTCTCTACCAGAGACGAGTTCAAGCCAAATTTTTTTTTTTCCACTAATTTCTCACAATCTCAGTAACGGTAACAGTATTCGCGCCAAAACGAGGGAATTGAAACACAAGCTTGCAACTCGTCTCTACAAGAGACGAGTTCCACGGTCCAATTTACTGCCAGCTCAGGATGCTTACTGCCAGCTCAGGATGCCACGAAATGGGAAGGAAACTGCCACGGGGCAGTTTTTGGGTGGAACTCGTCTCTCCCAGAGACGAGGCTGTTTTCCTGAATAGTCCCCAGACAGTGTTTTTTTGCGAATTTCTTTTTCAAAACGGCTTATCGTGCGTTTTCCCCCGAAGTCATACTACCCAAATAATTTCTACTAAAAAAAGAAATAGTTGAAAGATTGATTTTTTTTTTTTTGGCTAATTGGATAGTTGAAGGAGATCTAAATATGAGGTTTTTTTTGGAAACACTAAAATATGTTCTTTGAGTTCAAGACTCTTTGCTAGTTGCAAGATCTGGCACATCCTCATATTTTATTACTTATAAAATTACATAATTCTAAAAAAAAAAGAAAAAAAAAGCATAATTTCAAATAAAAAAGAAGGAAAAGAAAATGTTATCCGTTAGTCAAACTAGCTACAAACTTATTGCCCAAGAAAGAAAATACCGTTGTTGGTATAAATTGACTTGGCTTGGTACTAGACCCCCTACATAGATCCCTCAATAATGGAAGAAGTGAAGCTACTAGGATTCTGGCCTAGCCCATTCAGTCATAGCGTGATATGGGCTCTGAAGCTGAAGGGTGTGAAATACGATTATCTGGAAGAAGACCTTCCCAACAAGAAGAGTCAATTGCTATTGCAATACAACCCAATTCACAAGAAAATCCCTGTCCTTGTTCATGGTGGCAAAGTATTTGCGGAGTCCCTAGTTATCCTTGAATACATCGAAGAAACATGGCCCGAGAATCCATTGCTGCCAAAAGATGCCTATGAAAGAGCCTTAGCTCGATTTTGGATACAGTTTGGATTACAGAAGGTAATTAATTTTGATCTTCATTAATCCTTTTTCTTTTCAACGACTTAGAAGAAAGAATATATCTTTTGTTAAAGTAGGACATACTACAAATTAGTAAAAAGTACGTATTTAATTTTCTTTTACTTCTTGGTCAATTGACTTTTCCTAGTGCTTTGAAAATATTGGATCATATCATTAGTCATACGTGACTTTCTAGCTGTTGTGTGTTTATATATATATATATATAATGCAATTGTTGCAATGAGCAGGGAAGGGACTTGGTTCTCTTCATAAAGGACATATGACTTGAATAATAAGACTCTTAGCACTTTTTAGCGTGTGTTTGTTCCAAAGGAAATTTGGAGAAAATCATTAATTTTTTGTCTGATTCTATATTTCTAGGCCCCCATTTTTCACGCATTTTTCCAAACTGTCGGAGAAGCACAAGAAAAGGCAATAAAAGAGGCAGGGGAAGTTTTTAAGATCTTGGAAGAGAAAGCCCTAGGAGACAAGAAGTTTTTCAGCGGTGATAATATTGGAATGGTTGACATTTCATATGGATGGCTGGCTTATTGGTTTTCTGGCATGGAAGAAGCAGTAGGTGCGAAAGTGCTAAATCCGAACACTTTTCCTCGCTTGCATGCTTATGACTCAAATCTAGCTGGGACAAATGAGCTAAATCACACATTTGAACTGGAATGCTGTGGCTAAACTTGTTGTTGCTCAAATTCAAATAGTGTAGCTTCAAAAGGTACCCCATATTTCTAGGGATCGACTTGTCGAGTCTATTGCTGGATAGATCCAGATACTCAAGATTTGTTAATGATCCAAGCTCTAGAGGTATAGCACCAGAAATTTGATTTCCATTCAACATCAGCTCCAATAACGAAGTCAACTTCTAAAATTCCTTTGGAAGCTTCCCAACTAATTGATTAGAAGAAAGATCAAGTGACTGGAGTTGAATGGAGTTTCCAATTTCAGGCGGTATGCCACCACTAATATTATTCCCAGCAATCCTTAGGGTATGTAGTTGTGGGCACTGTCGACACCGGCGGAAAATTCTTCTATTCTTATTTCTTTTTTATTTTCCTAGATACCGACCCCCATTTGGCGAGTGTTGTGTGTGTTCCTCTATCTCTTTTCCGTTTCGAGATACGAGTTGTGTGTGTGTGGGAACTTGTGTACGTGTGTGCGTGTGAGCACAAATTTGGAGTCGCCACCAACCATGGGAAATTTTAAGGTGTGATTGGGCACCTATGTCTAATAGATTTTACCCTATTTAGACATCTACAACTAAATGGTCTTGAACCAGAGATAGGTTCGGGGGTTTGCTTATGCGTGGGGAAGGTGTTAGGCACCCCACGACATCCGTTTAAGAAAACGGTTACCTCCTTTCTAGTGTTCCCTTTTATTTGCTAAGCCTAAGTTTGTTGGTTTTTATTATGTACAAATGTCCCGATTTCTGTCGTACGATATACCAAAAATGGCAAACGTAATATGACTTCGTTCGGTTTTGATTAGACTCTTTATTTCACCATCCCTTTATCTTTGTATCTTTTAAATTTCCGGGCATTTCGGTGGTAGGATATACTTGAAATCCTAACACCTAGTGCCGGGACAAACAATTAATGTTTTTGGTGCCATATTCGGGATCTCTTTACCCTTGATTTCCAAGAGTAAAGCGGTCCGTCAAATGGCGGGGTTTTGGGTGATTAATTCACACTTTGGGGAATTTTAGACCATGATCCTATGGGAGTTAGAACGTGTAGAATCCCTTACACGAAAGCACGTACCAGCCACGCCCCCGTGTAAAGGACTCATACCTTCGTTTCTAACGCCCACATTACCATGTTTACTCTTTTTAAAGTTTTCATGGCAAAGTGTATTTTAATCACATTTTTATATCAAAGCGATAAACACTCAAACAAGTAATCACGGTAAAATGGTAAAACATCCAAGCAAAATAGTCATGGCATAGTTGCAACACATGTATTATGAAGATGACAAATATGGACCGGCATGAATATAATGCTTAATGCAAAGTGCAATTTATTATGACACAAGAGTTTTTAAGGAAAGGGTCAAGACCTCGTGGGGTCGGGATTCGATGCTATTGAAAGACTTACTCGGATCTCGACACCACCATAGGATTTACATGAATAAAACAAAGCAATCTAAAAGAGGGTTTCAATGCCTTTTCGGGCTTACACAAAGGGTCGGTGCTATTGAAAGACTTATCCAAACCTTCGATGCCAAATAGGACTTATATGAGGAAAATCATTTGAAAACGGGGTTTCAATGCCTTTTCGGGCTTACACGAAGGGTTGGTGCTATTGAAAGACTTATCCAAACCTTCGACGCCAAATAGGACTTATATGGGGAAAATCATTTGAAAACGGGGTTTCAATGCCTTTTCGGGCTTACACGAAGGGTTGGTGCTATTGAAAGACTTATCCAAACCTTCGACGCCAAATAGGACTTATATGAGGAAAATCATTTGAAAACGGGGTTTCAATGCCTTTTCGGGCTTACACGAAGGGTTGGTGCTATTGAAAGACTTATCCAAACCTTCGACGCCAAATAGGACTTATATGGGGAAAATCATTTGAAAACGGGGTTTCAATGCCTTTTCGGGCTTACACGAAGGGTTGGTGCTATTGAAAGACTTATCCAAACCTTCGACGCCAAATAGGACTTATATGAGGGAAAATCATTTGAAAACGGGGTTTCAATGCCTTTTCGGGCTTACACGAAGGGTTGGTGCTATTGAAAGACTTATCCAAACCTTCGACGCCAAATAGGACTTATATGAGGAAAATCATTTGAAAACGGGGTTTCAATGCCTTTTCGGGCTTACACGAAGGGTTGGTGCTATTGAAAGACTTATCCAAACCTTCGACGCCAAATAGGACTTATATGAGGAAAATCATTTGAAAACGGGGTTTCAATACCTTTTCGGGCTTACACGAAGGGTTGGTGCTATTGAAAGACTTATCCAAACCTTCGACGCCAAATAGGACTTATATGAGGAAAATCATTTGAAAACGGGGTTTCAATGCCTTTTCGGGCTTACACGAAGGGTTGGTGCTATTGAAAGACTTATCCAAACCTTCGACGCCAAATAGGACTTATATGAGGAAAATCATTTGAAAACGGGGTTTCAATGCCTTTTCGGGCTTACACGAAGGGTTGGTGCTATTGAAAGACTTATCCAAACCTTCGACGCCAAATAGGACTTATATGAGGAAAATCATTTGAAAACGGGGTTTCAATGCCTTTTCGGGCTTACACGAAGGGTTGGTGCTATTGAAAGACTTATCCAAACCTTCGACGCCAAATAGGACTTATATGAGGAAAATCATTTGAAAACGGGGTTTCAATGCCTTTTCGGGCTTACACGAAGGGTTGGTGCTATTGAAAGACTTATCCAAACCTTCGACGCCAAATAGGACTTATATGGGGAAAATCATTTTGAAAATATGTTTGCAATTTACGGGTCCAACGCCTCATGGATTTACATGGGGTTTAGTGCTATTGAAAGACTTACCTAAAACTGCCAATACCGTTCGGCGTTTTCATGCCCAAATCAAAATAATGACGGATAAATCATATTTACAACGTAGTAAAAATGGCAAGAAATTTAGAGCATAACGGGAAGCAATAAATTAATGGAATTTACAAGGAGGGAATTTTGTGGGTCCAATGCCTATGGGATTACGTGATGGTTAATGCCTCTTTGAGGTCTTACATAATCCACCACGACCAATCGGGATTATCACGCCCAAATCACAAAGGGAAAGGGGAGAAAATGACAATATTCACAATATAATACGCGCAACGTAGTAAACGTAAATAAAGCGATAAATGACAATATTTAAACATGGGGGTTTTTAACGGGTCCAATGCCTATGGAATTACGTAATGGCTAATGCCTCTTTGAGGTCTTAAATAGTCCATCACAACCAATCGGGATTATCACGCCCAAATCACAAAGGGAAAAGAGGAAATATTCACAATATTCACAATATAATACGCGCAACGTAGTAAACGTAAATAAAGCGATAAATGACACTATTTAAACATGGGGGATGTATTTTTCGGGTCAAATATCTCGTAGGCTAACAAGGTTGTTACGGCCTCGTTAGAGGTCTTACGCAACTGAGCCAAAGCTACTCAATATTTGCCGTACTAAAACACGAGGAAACCGGTGTATTTTTCGGGTCAAGACCTCGTGGGCTAACATGGTTGTCACGGCCTCGTTAGAGGACTTACGCGAGCCGCCAAAGCCACTCAATATTGCCGTACTAAAACACACCGGGGGAGAGGGGGGTAGTCACAACAACATATATATCCACAAGTACGTAGTAAATGTAAAGAAAGCGATAAATGACTAGAAAATGTAAATAAAGCGATAAATGACAAGGAAATGTAAATAAAGCAATAAATAGACAAGGGAATGTAAATAAAGCAATAAATGACAAGGAAATGTAAATAAAGCAATAAACAAACTAGTAAAGCATAGATGAACTAAAATGAACTAAAGAATGTAAGAGAAAGAGAGAGAGAGAGAGAGAGAGAGAGGGGGGGAAGATGAGGAGAAGTTAGAGAGAGAAGCACCTAATAGATGCTTCTCACTCTAAAAACCCCCCAAGAACCCTAGAGAAAGAAGAGAAAGAGCTTAGAGAGAGAGAGATTACCTAGAGAGGAGTCTCTCTCTCTAAAACTACCCAAAAATCCCCTCCTAAAACCCCCTAAACCCCTATTTTCTGCCTAAACTACGCTCTAGAAGGCCTAGTGCCCGAGCAAAAACTGTGCTGAAGTGAGGGGGGGAGGGTCGGTTTTATAGAAAACCGTGCACGCCTCGCGCAGCACCATCATGCGCGGCGCATGATGGTCCTGCGCGAGTTGTGGTACTGCCACGTGGCAGTCTTATCCTTCCACGCCAGCAGCTCCTCGAATCCTCCTCGATTTCCGTGCGCATCCCCTTTTTTATCCGATTTTCGGGGGCAGTTTTGGAGGTCTTCCGGGATTCAAAATGGGTCATGCGGCATATCGTCGGAAAGCTCTCGACGTCCTCTTTCCAACGATATAAAGTTTGCGCAAATCGGAGTTCGGACGAGGGAGTTATGGCTCCCGGAAGTCGGGGTGTCGGAGCTGTTTTTGTGCACTTTTCCGGTGTAGATTCCGGTCAAACGGGGAATGCTATCGGCGAACCGAGAGTTCCACGTCGTAGCCGGAGTCATTATCTTTCCAACGCACCCAGGCTCGCGGATCAACTTGTTGCGAGCAGGGAAGACTCTGCGCGCGAAGGCGGCTGTCCGGGAGGAAAAATGTGTTTTGCTCCCAGCGCGTTTTTTCTCAAATCTTGTCCCAGTTCGCGCGCATATTTGACCTAGCTCCCGATGTCGGATTTTGACGTTCTTGGTACCGTCGGAAAGCTTGCGCTGCCTATTTTTGCAAGGTTCCGGATTCGCGGGAATCCGAGCTTGGACTTGTGAGATATGGCCCCGCGAGCAGAGTCCACCGGGGTGTTTTTGGTCCGTTTGAGGGCAGTTTTCCGATCGGGATTCCGGCTGGCCCCGATAAATTCTTGGCGATCCGAGAGTTCCACGTCGTGCATGGATGTGTCCTCTTTCCAATGTGCCCGGGCTCGCAGATCAACTTGTTGCGAGTCAGGAAGACTCTGTGCGCAAGCGCGGCAACGTCGGTGGGAAAATTCCGGAACTTTCAGCAAAACCTTACTTTGTCGGTCTGTTTTCACACGCGTGGTAGACGTAGCTCCCGATGTCGGATTCCGACGATCTTGGTATCGTCGGAAAGCTTGCGTTACCTACTTTTTAACGGTATAGGCCTTGCACAGAGGTGAGTTTGGGTTCGCGAGATATGATCCTGCGAACGGAGGCCGTCAGAATGTTCCTTATGCCAAGGGGTCAACTTTTGACTGAGATTCCGGCTTGACCGGAGGAGCTCTTGACGATCCGAAAGTTGCGTGTGGTAGCTGAAGTGAGCCTCTTGCCTAAGGGTTCTGGCTCGCAGACCAAGTTGCAGCGGGTCAGAGAGAATCTTTGCGCAAACGCTGCCTCTCAAATAGGCTGTTTTGTCAACAACGCTTACCAAAATTTGGCTAAGTGTCGGACCGTTTTTTCGCAGTTTTGGCCACAACTCTCTCTTTTCTTGCCCGTTTTCGACCCGTAAAGTACGGAATCAAAGCTCTTGATATTCTCTACACATTGGTCAAGGGGTGGTCAGTTCGATTCCCGTTTCTGGTCTGGTCAATGGTCCGGTCAAACCTTGGTCAAACTTGGTCAACCTTGGTCAAACTTGGTCGAACTTGGTCAAAGCTCTCCAAACTCTTGGAAATGTATCCCGGACTTCATTTCAAGGGTTTCTGGGCACGGTGAGTCCTAGTCGGGTTGGAAACGGCTTGGTCAAACCTCGGTCAAACTTTGGTCAACTCTAGTCAAGCTTGGTCAACCCTAGTCAAACTTGGTCAAACCTCGGGAAATGTGTCCCGGACCTTCTTATTGGGAGTATTTGATGTGGCGAAGTGTTGTCAGATCGTGCTGGTTCGGTTCGGGCTGTCCCGTTTTGCGCACCGACACCCGAGAGAATCCCGTAGGAAAAAATGGGGTTATGACAGGCACTTGCTCCAATTGTGTGAGATTTCACCATAAAATCTATTGTACCTTAAGTCCATGAATTTCAGGTTACTATACACCCCAAAATCTTCAGATATATTTCCGAAGAGTTGGTTTCGTTCAAGGCGGACTCTAATTAAGCTTGTGCAGTTCCTCAAGGTTTTCGGTAATGGACCTCTGAGATTGTTGTCATTTGCAGTAAAGATTTGAAGAGAACCACTTTGGCATAAGTTTTGAGGTAAAAAACCTCTAAAGTAGTTTGTATCCAGCGATAAACTAGTCAACTTCATCAAATTTCCTATCTCTTGAGGTATGGGACCAGAAAAGTGGTTATCACGGAGGTATAGAACTTCTAAGTTGCTCAAATTACCCAAGGAAATTGGAAGAGTGCCATTTAACTGATTTATGCCCAGTTCAAGATCAATTAAGGACTTCAAGTTTCCTAATTCTTTAGGAATGGTGCCAGAAAGTTGATTGTTGTATAAATGTAAGAGAGTTAGGTTGGTGAGAGCACCTATTGACGTGGGAATCGAGCCAGAAAGATTATTTGTTTGAAAGCTTAAAAATTTGAGAGACTTCAAATTCCCTATTTCTGAGGGGATGGAGAAACAGAGCTTATTTTCGTACACTTGCAACGATGATAGCTTTTCAAGGTTTCCAATACTAGAAGGGATGGGACCTGTTAGATTGTTCTTACTTATGTCAAGCTGAACTAAATTGGTAAGTTTTCCAATTTCTGGGAGAATGAAGTCAGAGAGTTGATTGTCATAGAGGTACAAATAAGTCAAGTTGCTTAAATTACCAATTTGAGGTGAGATTTCCCCCGATAATTTATTAGAGGACAGATCAAGATATATGAGTGTGGAGAGGTGACTAGTTTCAGTAAGGACTGTACCAAAGAGTTCATTATTGGTGAAATCAACATATGCAAGATTGGGGAGAGACAAGAATGGAAATTCATGGAACGTACCTTTCAAGCCCGAGTTTGAAAGGTTTAATCTAATAACACTTCCTGCTTTGTTACAAGAAATGCCAAACCAACTGCATGGGATTGAAGAATTGGTTGCATTCTTAGGTAGAGTCCATGAAAGCAGGGGTGACTGGGTATCATTTTGAAGAGTGGCTTTCCAATTGATCGAGTAGAGCATTTGCCTCAGCCTCTGCCTTTTCATTCACAGAAAGAGAAGCAACATGGAAATGGAATGAGGAATGTAACACGGCCAACGTGGCCAGAGAAAAGAGGGAAAGTACTTTTTCCAAGCTAGACAATGCCATGGTCTTTGTTTTACAAGTTGCAAACGGGTTCAAAACTCTATCTTTATATGTCAAAGCCAACCCGTTAATTTTTGCAGACTATATACGGGTGTAAGACTTGGATGTTTCCTACAATCAATTTTCTTCGTAATTGTCAAGAGAAATAGGGAAAGCAGAAAGTATCCTTTATTTTACGTCAAGTAATTATTGTTGAGTAATTATTTGGTACTTTTGAAACATAATAAATGTATACTCTTTTCTCTCATATGAATAAAGATGGACTTTTTTATCCGAACGATTTGCTTATTTCATCAAATTCAAGAATATTTGATGGGATTGTATCTGCAGAATCCTATACATTGGCTTTCCATTTCAGTAAGATGCGTGTATAATGTAATTCTCTATGGCTTTTGTAATAAGGAAATTGTTCAGTGTGTCCAAACGCTTCTGTTAAAGAAAATATTTAACAGGGAAACCAGTCAAACATATATATGTGGATTGTACTTGTTCAAAGAATGCAAATGAAGGAAATGCTGCACTATTTATTCTCAAATTGTGCTCTCTTCACACATAAAAACCTTCTGCACTATTTATTCTCAAAGAGGAGAAGGAGTCCACCTCCACCTCCACCTCCACGGGTTTTGCTCAAAGAGGCCATTTCTGCATCTCCTTGTTTTTTTGGGTTTTTTGTTTGGGGGAATTTTATTTAATTTGATTTGTTTGATCCATCTTCTATAATTGTATTTTTTTTTTAAAAAGGAAAATGTGAGGTGGGTAACGTTGTATAACGGAGCATATTTCGGGTGGGGTTGAGTGATACTTTTTAAACTAGGGGTGGGCAAAATGTCACCGGACCAAACCACTTGGGTTTATTGTAATTATCCCTAAATCATATTGTGGGTATAAAAGTTTTTTTTTATAATAACTACTCTGCTTGAATTGAGTGTAACTTAATGAAACAAAATTCTTTATCCCCAAATAAGCCTTCAACAAAAAATGTATCAATTGCTGGTAACATAAAAGGTGAAGCCTTCTCCTAAAATAATTTAAAACTTGTATGTACTTTTTCTTTAACAGTTTTGCCAAAAACTTTTGCTAGCAATCCTGAGAAATTTTCTTTTCAGTTTATTGAACAATTACTGTTATAAAAAATAAATAAAAATAAAAACTATGCTTACAAAGTGTATGTAACAATTAACATACATGTATTTGTAACAAAACCAAATATTAAGGCTAACCAATTTCTTTGTTCAAGTCTGACTAAAAATTGATTGTTAACAATGGCAATGTACGAAAGTCAACCACAGCAATCAATATCTATCTATATATATATTGACAGCATCTTCGATTGTTCATTTATTTATTATTATTATTATTATTATTACTATTATTTATTTTATTTTTTGGTTACCCTCCTTTCAGTTTTCACTGTAAGAGAAGATAGACGCGTAATATTGTATACTAAAATATCTTATAGCTAATTATGTATCTTTGTTTCGGTGGTATGTCATTGCACCCATCGCCTTGATCAGTAATCAGGCCCAAGAATACAAAAAGCAGGGAACACAAATTAACCACAAGATGTGGTTTCAAAACATGAAAATAAAGTTGGTTGTTCTTGGAATCTTATTATTTCTAGTTCTGATAATTTGGCTTTCTATATGCCATGGATTTGACTCCACCAACAAAAAGAAAAAAAAGTAATATATATAAATGTATATTTCCAGATTTGTGCGGATAAACAAACAAGTCCATCTAAAATTTCAGTGGTCTCCTTGTATGGACCATGTTAAGGGCCTAATGTAATTCGAAAGGAACATTATTGGCAAATATAACCACCTGAGGGAATTGATGAGGAAGCAGCACTTTTTAATGTTTGGAGGATTTGACATAAGCAGTCTTCTAGACCCATCAAACCTCAGTCTTTAATGTGGGAAGAATTTTTTTTCAGTCAATGAATTTTTTTCTACATAGACATCCCCATTTTTATGCCATTAGTGGGCCAATTAAATTACTAGAAACGTTGAAAATATTAGGAAGCAAATTATTTAGATGGGGACATGTTAGCTCGAAGTTTGAATTAAATAGGCTAAACGATTTATAGATTAAATATAATATAAAGAAGAAGAAAAAACAGTTTTATTGCATCATTAAGTTGGAGTTTTCGGAGTTGCAACCGAAGTACCACTGATGCTATGGATTTTTATTTTATTTCTGCTTCTAATTTCCCTTTTTCATTATATGAATATCTTAATCTATTATTTCATTCCCATCTGTTTCATTAGTCAGGTCCCATTACTGGCATTTACTTTGATTTCAACCATTTGACAGAAAACAGCCCATGAATCTAAAAACTGATTCACCCGACATATACTAAATGGGTTATATTATTAGAATTAAAAAAACAAACCCCAAATCCATAAATAAATAAAAGAACAAAGTTCAATCTTTCATGAAGTAAAGACATGTCATTTTATGAAACACAACCATGAAACCTCAGTCTTTAATGTCAAAAGAATATTTTTTAAGTCAATGAAATTTTTTCTTCATAGACATCCCTATTTTCACGCCATTAGTAGGCCAATTAAATTACTAGAAACGTTGAAAATATTAGGAAGAAAATTATTTAGATGGGGACATATTCGCTACAAGTTTGCATTAAATAGACTACACGATCAAAAAGATTACGTGCTTTAGCTTCTGATGCACTAGTCAAGGCGGGTCCCTCAGTTTGTTTTGAGGATTACCCTCCTTGTCTCCAATCTCTTGTTATCTCAAAATTGAGAATTATATCATCAATAAAAATATCTACTATCTTTATATAAAAAAAATAAAAAAAATAGACTATACGATTTATAGATTATATGAATATCGGTTGCAGTTAACTCAACTGGTAAAGTCTTTTGTCATCAAGTAAGGGACATGGGTTCAAATCCCGTCTACACCAAAAATCAATTTATGTCTTGACCTAATGGTAATAGCAATCATCATGAGTGGACATCATCAAGTTGGAGTTTTCGGAGTTGCAACCAAAGTAACACCGAAGCTATGGATTTTTATTTCATTTCTGCTTCTAATTTCCCTTTTTCATTATATGAATATCTTAAACTATTATTTTTTTCCCGTTTGATCATTAGTCAGGTCTCATTAATGGAATTTACTTTGATTTTAGCCATATGACAGAACACAGCCCATGAATCTAAAAATTAATTCACCCAACATCTACTAAATGGGTTATATTATTCGAATTATAAAAAATAAAAGAACAAAGCTCAATCTTTCATGAAATAAAGACATGCCATTTTATATGAAAAACAAACATGAAACATCAGTCTTTAGTGTCAGTAGAATTTTTTATAAGTCAATGAAATTTTTTCTTCATCGACATCCCCATTTTTATGCCATTATTGGGCCAATTAGATTACTAGACACGTTGAAAATATTAGGAAGAAAATTATTTAGATGGGGACCTGTTAGCTCGAAGTTTGTACTTGGATCCTCTATTTAGATGGGGACCTGTTAGCTCGAAAATTATTTAGATAGGCTAAATGATTTATAGATTAAACCTGTGTTTAGATCTTCTACTTAAAAGTAATTTCATGGATTTTATGCATAGAATGCATTCTGCAAAAAATCGGAAATGTTTGGTTGGGATTTTGGAAAATGCAAAATGCATTCTAGGCAAAATGCATTTTGCAAATTCTCATTTCTAGAGCAGAAGTCAGAATCCAAAATATTTTGAATTTTAATTCTAGCTTCTACTTTTAATTTTTGCTAAAGTAAATGAGATCCACTTACAACAGTTTATTACTCGAACAACTCTTTTTTCCTTGCTTAATTTTTCTCTTTCTTTCTTTTATTTTCCTTTCCTCTCTTTTGTTCCCTACTTTTTCTCTTTTTTTAATATGTTCCCTATTTTTTCTCTTTCTTCCTTTTATCTTTGAAAAAGTATTCTCATTTTCTCATTTTGTATAAAAAAAACCAGGGAAGATTTGGAATGATTGTTAGTAATGTTTTTTTCTTTGTTTTATGTAAACTTGTTATGATGTGCTTTTTCCAGCACTTTATTTAATGTTTGGATTTTATGTAACATTATGTTTTTTCTTTTATTTGTAATGTTTGTAATGTTTAGATGTTATATAAAAGAGAGAGAGAGAGAGAGAGAGAGAAAACCTGAGAAATGGGGGAGGAGTGTGAACTGTGAGGAGGAAATGAGAGAAAAAAATGAGATGGGTGATGGGGGATGTATGTGTGTGGTGGGGGAGAAGAAAAAAGAAAGGCAGGGGGTACATGGGTGGTGGGGAAAAAAAAAGGAAATAAAAAAGAAAAAAGAAAAAAGAAATGGGGAGTGGGGAGTGGGGTTTATGTGTATAGTGGGAAAAAAGGGGGAGTGGAAAAGAAAGAAGAAAAAAAATTGAAAGGGAAAAAACTAAATTGGTTTTATTTATATGTTCACTTTATTTGGTGTAAAATGTAGAATTGTGAAAATTTATTTAGATGATGTCTATGATATTTTTTATCATAAATGGTTTGTGTATATCTCTATTGTACACACAATACACATTTCTATATTTTTTTATTACATTGTTCAAATTTTATAAAAATGTGTGCAAGAGATGTGCACAAATCATGACCTATTTTTTTTATTAGTAGACATTAATTTAAATCACAACGTAATACTTTATTTCTTTATTACATTGTTAATTTTGTATTGGTAGTAAATGTATTTTTAGCCTTATATTGAGATATTTAAAAAAAAAATGTTAATTACATAATGTTATACTAATAATATATTATTTAAAAGTAATGCTAGAGATACAACTTATTTTACAACCAAACTTTTACAAACTGACATGACATCCTAAGTGGAGGTAACACATCAGCAATTAAAACACACGTATCATTAACATTTAACATTTAACATTAATAATTCATTACAATTTTAAAATAACTAAATCTGAAGAAAAAAAAAAAACATTCTATTCTAAGATCTCGTTGTTTTACAATACTAGACTTGAACCAGCACCTTGCGTTGGAAACGTTCTAAATTCTAATAACGAATGTCAAGAACCTTGTAACTCATTGACATTTCTTGGTTCACTCCATGTGGAAAACTTAGATTTAAACTTCTACCCTCTTGTGGTAAGTGAAAAATAATAACAAAAAAAGAAAAGACAGAAAGTCTAGAAAATTGAAGAGATTATTACATATGGAAACCAAAATATATATTATCCCAGTACTTGTTCACGGCGGAAAACCAGTTTGTGAGTCTATGATTATCATTGAGTATATTGACCAGACGTGGCCACAGAACTTCTTGTTGCCCAGTGACCCTTATGAGAGAGCCATAGCTCGATTTTGGGTAAAATTTGCTGAAGACAAGGTATATTTATATGTTTGTATTTACATCTTGTAATACTGTTAGTTCAACACATGATGAGTCGAAATGCTCATGCCAAAAGTCAATGGTCACCTCGTGTCTTGTTTGCCTATTTTTGCGAAATTAGGAGATCATTTTTCTTGATTCTAGCTAAAAAGAAATCATTTTCAAAATGATAGTTTGACATTGAAACCAAATACCACGATAGTACGCCACGCATCTTTATTTTACATTTCAAATTTATAATGCATCCCAAAATAGCCAATCAAACATATATCTACAGGCTGCCCAGAAGTCCGTGTTACTAGCAACTATAATCTTAAACATGCAATTGCATTATACAACATGGATTTGAAGGATTGTATAGCATTCCACATAATTCATATCCTTGCTTGTCCTGGTGAGACTTTGACTGGCCATAGGAAAGCTCACTTGGGGTTGATAACAGTCGAGAAACCATGTGCATAGTTGGTCTACATTTTGGATTAGCATGCAAACATTCAATTGCCAACTTTATGACAACTATAAGTTGACTCTCAACCTGAAGTGTTGGAGGTGGAAGTCATATGTCTAACAAATCTTTTGACAATAAATTCTCCTCCACAAATGAAGCAGATAGAATGGAGATGATTTCACCAGGATGTCTTCCTTTGATTACTTCAATAGCCAAAACTCCAAAGCTATATATATCACATTTCTCAGTTATCTTCATTGTATATGCAAGCTCTGCAAAAGAACGAAATATTATGCCAATGTGTTCATGTGCCTTGTGTTCAATATTGATTAAAAAATTAAGAATATTACCTGGTGCAATATATCCATATGTGCCGGCAAGTGAAGTCCAATTGGATGAGTCACAATTAAGAAGCTTAGCTATACCAAAGTCTGAAACATGAGCCTCATATTGAGAATCCAACAAAACATTTTTGCTTGATACGTCCCTATGAACAATTGGTGGTGAGCACTCATGGTGGATGTAAGAAATAGCGTGAGCCACACCTTTGATGATATTCAGCCTCTTGTTCCAATCCAATTCTTGAGATCCTTCATCATTGCTTAAAATTGTGGCCAAGCTACCCCTTTCAAGGTATTCATAAATAAAAAACGAGTGTCGTGAATGTGAACAAAAGCCATGCAATTTTACAATATTTCGATGTCGGATTTCTATTAATGCCCTTATCTCATTGAAGAACTCTTTTTGTTCTGCAACCTCACCATCACATAAGGATTGGAGTTTCTTCGCTGCCACCATGTCTCCTGATGTTAGCTTTGCTTCATAAACAGTTCCATGTCCTCCCTTCCTAATGCAGAACTTATCATCAAAACCCTGGGTCACTTCAATGATTTCCTTGTACATTTCCTTTCCATCGAACGTTGATATCGAAAACACCTTTCCATTCTGCATGTTATTTGTTTGGTCTGTATGTGGGTGCTTCCTTTTTATTTTTAAAAGGAAGAAAATTCCAAGGAAAACCAATACAAGTGAAAGTGTTCCCAAAAGAGGGAAAATGATTTTGTATCCCTCTTTCGAGGTATGTCTTCCTACCTTACAGTGTTGCAATATTGTAACATTTCTACACAACCCTTATTACCTTGTAAAGCTTCTATGCCAGCATCTTGAAATGCTCTGCTATTGGGAAGAGGACCCTCCAATTTATTATAGGATATGTCCACAAACGACAAGCCACGCATTTCTTCAAAAACAATTGGAATGGAACCAGAGAGATTATTGTGGGAGACGTTCAACATCTCCAAACTTTGCAGATTGTCAATATGTGAAGGTATCTCTCCTTCGAGCAAGTTATGACTCAAATCTAGCTGGGACAAATGAGCTAAATCACACATTTGAACTGGAATGTTGTGGCTAAACTTGTTGTTGCTCAAATTCAAATAGTGTAGCTTCAAAAGGCTCTCCATATTGCTAGGGATCGACTTGTCGAATCTATTGCTTGATAGATCCAGATACTCAAGATTTGTTAATGATCCAAGCTCTGGAGGTATAGCACCAGAAATTTGATTTCCATTCAACATCAGCTTCGATAAAGAAGTCAACTTCTGAAATTCCTTTGGAAGCATCCCAACTAATTGATTAGAGGAAATATCAAGTAATTGGAGTTGAATGGAGTTTCCAATTTCAGGCGGTATGCCACCAGTAATATTATTCCCAGCAATTATTAGGGCACCTAGTTGTGGGCACTTGCTCCAATTGTGTGAGATTTCACCAATAAATCTATTGTACCTTAAGTCCATGAATTTTAGGTTACTAAACACCCCAAAATCTTCAGATATATTTCCGGAGAGTTGGTTTCGTTAAAGGCGGACTCTAATTAAGCTTGTGCAGCTCCTCAAGGTTTTCGGTATTGGACCTCTGAGATTGTTGTCATTTGCGGACTCTAATTTTCCTAGTATTTAATGTTTTATTATAATAATATATTTTATTAACAAAATGAATATTGAGATGGATACACGTGCCTAGCATCTGCCAAGCTCTTACTTGATATATACTTGATAAACTTGTATATGATTTTGCAGATGGCTCTGTATAGAGTATATAGACTTCCGTTTCTTCCCATTTTCTTTATCACAAAAAATTTCCACAAATATCTAGTCGCATATCATCTTCCTTATCACCGGTCTCATGCTTAAGAAGCAGTAGTGCACTACACGGATGGTAATTCGAAGCTGATGAGCACCACAGGTTCAAGAAAAAAAGCTTTCTCCACTAGGGGTGGAGCTAGGATTTTGTGTACGGGACGGGCAACAAAGATCTCATTAATAATATCAAATTTGTGAAATAAATTTTTTGAAAACTATCTTTTACTACATGTATCTCCAATAATTTAAGAAAGATAATGAATCACATCAATAACATATTAACATCATTATAAACATTAAAAATATTCAAAATCTACAACCAAAATTACTTTGATATGTAAATATTAACAACAAAAAATTTAATACTAAAAAGAAATTTGCAAAACAAAAAATAAATATCATACATTTTTAGTTTTTTCCTTTGCAAAACCCAAAGCTAGAAGAGTAAATAGTGATGAGTCATGAAAATATGAAAATAGGCAATTATGTGGGTCACCACATAGTTACCTTTAAAATATATTGACAACAAAGAAGAAAGGCATAAAAGAAAGGAATCTTAAACAAACTCTATAGCTGACCAAAGATGTCAAGTGGGGTAATCGTGGAAAACACAGTTAGAATTTTTTTTGGCCTTTTCTCTTTTGGCTTCTTTAGCAAGCTTTAAGTATTGAGCATGCGTGACCAATTCATTTCCAAGTATTGAGCATCTTTATCTTTTCTTACTTTTTCAAATATTTCCAACAATTTATAAAATTTGAAAGTGATACCAGAGTCTTTTATGCAAAAAAAACACAATGGGGACAAGTTTAATTTTTTTTTTTTAAAACTTATGAAAATTCAACCAAACAAAACCTTAATGTGGAATTTCTATGATGGTGGGTCCTGACTTTGAATAATTGAATCTAGGCCACACCTGCTTTGAGGAAATAAATGCATAAATTCATCCATTTCCCGGAATTTTCCTTATATTACTCCACCGTCTCTATTCCAATTTCCAAACTTATGAATACCATAAGAATAGTCGTTTTAAATTGATCAAAGAAACAATAGTTTGGAATGGAAATCTTTTCACATTCTAAATAGTCCACTCTATGCTTCACCAATGAAAACATAACACCTGTCTTCTTTTATTTCATTTTTTTTTAACTATTAATTAGTACTTAACAGAATTATAACGTGACTAACGTTAGAATCTCAAAACAAGTGGGCCATCTCATTAGTGAAATATGCAGCACTTTTTCATTCCTATCGTGGGTGTGAGACTAATGACAGGATTCAAATGTGAAAATATATAATCTAAACAAAAAGGGAGAAGAATAAAATTAATTTAGAGGATTGAATTGGAATCAAACCAAACTTAGAGTACTAAATTGAAACGGTCAAAACTTAGAGAGTTGAATTGAAATTTGACAAAACTCAGAGGATGTAATTTTTAATTTGGCCTTTTGACTTTTGACTTTTGACATGCCATTTTTATTTTTGTTTTTATTTTTTCTTTTTTTTTAAGGAGAAAAGCACTAGGGAGGTAAATAATCCATTTATGATAAAAAGCAAAATGCCCCCTCATAACAAAAACTAAGAATAAAATCATTAAAGTTATGTTACTTCATAAAAGATGGCTAACTAGTTGTTGGTCATCGTTATCTTCTGTACTTAGTCATATTTCTCTTCTCTTCCATTTAAAAACAACTATATCATAAAATGTAATACAATTTCTCTTTTTTAATTAGTTAAAAGTATCAATTTGTAACTAGTGCGATCATAGCAATATTTATTGGTTGAGGTACCAATGTCCAATAGTCCTAAACGAGGATGAGAGCTTACAAAGACTCAATAGGGATTCAAGCCTGTAATTTAATCTCATCTTGTCAAGCTCACCAAAATGACTAGCATTGGCATATAGGCTCTCTTAGCAAGAGTCGAGAGAGTGGTTTGGTCCAAACATGTACCTCTCTTGGGCTCCTTGCCTCATGACTTTTGCATGCTTTTGTCCGGCGGCTATCGATGTTTCTTTGCGCATTATGCGTTTATAGATAAAGGATGAAAGGGAGGAGCTACCTACTAATTTAATTAAAAAATCCTTCGTCAAATCCAATTGATTGAGATGCATCTCGAATAACGCCAATTGCATTGAAAAGTCATGCAATAGCTTCTTGCCCAAGTAGGAGGTGGAATACATATTGGCCACTATAAACAATGACTTGCCCGGTAATGAAGCTTTCACATTGCTCTCTCAAGAATGGCTGAGGACCTGAGGTGGAGCTCGACACCTGGTGGGAATGGTTGAGGCCCATCAACAAGGAATTATTGGACAATGGATCCCTCTGATGACCATTTAAAATAGTCTCTTTGCCAAACAATTGAGAAGTAGCTATAGAACTATTGTAGTACGGTAAAATTAGGTAAAATCCACTTCAAACTAAATTTAATCATGTGGTTATATTAATTAATGTAAGAATGTATCTCTTGTAACAATTATAACAAATCATTCATATAACAACGCGATGAGCGGATAGCATATGTGAAGTGCCAAAAAAGTTTAGAATTGAATCACATTGTATTCATTCATTGGGTTGTTACATCATACATGTGTGACTTGATATAATTATTACAAGAGATGCTTTCTCCACCAATACATCACAAAATGGAGTGATTATTCAATAGTCTCGACATATAAATAAATGCATACTCTTCCTCTTACATAAACAGTGAATTCCATTTATTAAATTCATGGTGGGATCCACTATTCTATGAGAGAAGGGAGTACACATTTATTTGTACTCGGAATAATTTTCCTACAAAATGTGCATTGAATTTAATGGAACCACATTATTGAATTTAATTATAAAACCTAAGATATAACACCTTAAGAGAAAATTATTCAGTAGTTCAGTCACATGAATTTAATTAGTAGGACCACATTTATATGGTAGGACTCACCACGCATTTATTTGTAGTACTGGACTATTGAACAATCACTCTACCTTAAGAACTTAAAAAGTATAGAATTTAATGATATAACATTTTTTTTTTTTACTAAAAATTTAATGATATAACATAGTTATTGATTTCCCTCAAACAATCGTGTGGTTACTTTGAGTCTGTGACTTTCATACAACTAGCTTTACAATAAGATAAGTCCTATGGTTACATGTATACATTAACTAGGAAATATCTATAAGAGATTGAGATTAACTAGAAGATTTCATAGTTATCTTTATCTTACTAATGATCTTCAGACTTGATAAAAAATAATCCAATCCAATTAATTGAGATGTGTCACCAATGACGCCGATTGCATTAAACAGTCATTATGCCAGCACTATTTGAGGAGGCGGTATCTCGTATGACAGACATATATGTGTGTAATCGGAGATAATTTTTCCTATTTGAGGCCATGCGGGCTAGTTGTTTAATCTAAACTGTACTAATTGTTTAATCATACCAAAGCTTCTGCCGAAGCTATAGACAACATTGACCACTATAAAATGACTATTGGGATTTGGGAAGGTAAACAAGCTCTGACATTTTGCTCTGAAGCATGGCTAAGGTGAAGCTATATGGAACATGGTTTAGTCCATTTGTTTACGGAGACATATGGACATTGAAACTAAAAGTTGTCTCATATGAATACATTGAAGAAGATCTGGACAACAAAAGTCCTCTGCTTCTACAGTACAATCCCGTGCACAAGCAAATCCTAGTATTTGTTCATGGCGGAAAACCAGTTTGTGAGTCTATGATTATCGTTGAGTATATTGACCAGACGTGGCCACAGAACCCCTTATTGCCCAGTGACCCTTATGAGAGAGCCATAGCTCGGTTTTAGGTAAAATTTGCTGAAGACAAGGTATATTTATATGTTTTGTATTTACATCTTGTTATACTGTTAGCTCAAACACATGATGAGTCGAAATGCTCATGCCAAAAGTCAATGGTCACCTCTTGTCTTGTTTGCCTATTTTTACGAAATTAGGAGATCATTTTTCTTGATTCTAGCTAAAAAGAATATCATTTTCAAAATGTTAGTTTGACATGGAAACCAAATATCACGATAATACGCCACACATCTTTATTTTACATTTCAAATTTATAATGCCTCCCAAAATAGCCAATCAAACATATATCTACAGACTACCCAGAAGTCTGTATTACTAGCAACTATAATCTTAAACATGCAATTGCATTATACATCATGGATTTGAAGGATTGTATAGCATTCCACATAATTCATATCCTTGCTTGTCCTGGTGAGACTTTGTGTGGCCCTAGGAAAGTGCACTTGGGGTTGATAACAGTCGAGAAACCATGTGCATAGTTGGTCTACATTCTGGATTAGCATGCAAACATTCAATTGCCAACTTTATGACAACTATAAGTTGACTCTCAACTTGAAGTGTCGGAGGTGGAAGTCGTATGTCTAACAAATCTTTCGACAATAAATTCTCCTCCACAAATGAAGCAGATAGAATGGAGATGATTTCACCAGGATGTCTTCCTTTGATTACTTCAATAGCCAAAACTCCAAAGCTATATACATCACATTTCTCAGTTATCTTCATTGTATATGCAAGCTCTGCAAAAGAACGAAATATTATGCCAATGTGTTCATATGCCTTGTGTTCAATATTGATTAAAAAATTAAGAATATTACCTGGTGCAATATATCCATATGTGCCGGCAAGTGAAGTCCAATTGGATGAGTCACGATTAAGAAGCTTAGCTATGCCAAAGTCTGAAACATGAGCCTCATATTGAGAATCCAACAAAACATTTTTGCTTGATATGTCCCTATGAACAATTGGTGGTGAGCACTCATGATGCATGTAAGACATAGCGTGAGCCACACCTTTGATGATATTCAACCTTTTATTCCAGTCCAATTCTTGAGCTCCTTCATCGTTGGTTAAAATTGTGGCCAAGCTACCCCTTTCAAGGTATTCATAAATCAAAAATGAGTGTCGTGAATGTGAACAAAAGCCATGCAATTTTACAATATTTCGATGTCGGATTTCTGTCAATGCCCTTATCTCATTAAAGAACTCTTTTTGTTCTGCAACCTCACCATCACATAAGGATTGGAGTTTCTTCACTGCCACTATGCTTCCTGATGTTAGCTTTGCTTCATAGACAGTTCCTTGTCCTCCCTTCCCAATGCAGAACTTATCATCAAAACCCTCGGTCGCTTCAATGATTTCCTTGTACATTTCCTTTCCATCGAACGTTGATATCGAAAACACCTCTTCATCCGGCATGTTATTTGTTTGGTTTGTATGTGGGTGCTTCCCTTTTCTTTTCAAAATGAAGAAAATTCCAAGGAAAACCAATACAAGTGAAAGTGTTCCCAAAAGAGGGAAAATGATTTTGTATCCCTCTTTCGAGGTATGTCTTCCTACCTTACAGTGTTGCAATATTGTAACATTTCCACACAACCCTTTATTACCTTGTAAAGCTTCTATGCCAGCAACTTGAAATGCTCTGCTATTGGGAAGAGGACCCTCCAATTTATTATAGGATATGTCCACAAACGACAAGCCACGCATTTCTTCAAAAACATTTGGAATGAAACCAAAGAGATTATTGTGGGAGACATTCAACATCTCCAAACTTTGCAGATTGCGAATTTGTGAAGGTATCTCTCCTTCGAGCAAGTTATGACTCAAATCTAGCTGGGTCAACTGAGCTAAATCACACATTTGAACTGGAATGTTGTGGCTAAACTTGTTGTTGCTCAAATTCAAATAGTGTAGCTTCAAAAGGTTCCCCATATTGCTAGGGATCGACTTGTCAAATCTATTGCTGGATAGATCCAGATACTCAAGATTTGTTAATGATCCAAGCTCTAGAGGTATAGCACCAGAAATTTGATTTCCATTCAACATTAGCTTCGATAAAGAAGTCAACTTCTGAAATTCCTTTGGAAGCATCCCAACTAATTGATTAGAAGAAATATCAAGTAGTTGAATGGAGTTTCCAATTTCAGGCGGTATGCCACCAGTAATATTATTCCCAGCAATTTTTAAGGCACGTAGTTGTGGGCACTTGCTCCAATTGTGTGAGATTTCACCATAAAATCTATTGTAGCTTAGGTCCATGAAGTCCAGGTTACTATACACACCAAAATCTTCAGATATATTTCCAGAGAGTTGGTTTTGTTCAAGGCGGACTCTAATCAAACTTGTGCAGTCCCTCAAGGTTTTCGGTATTGGACCTCTGAGATTGTTGTTACCTGCAGTAAAGTGTTGAAGAGAACCACTTTGGCATAAGTTTCGAGGCAAAAAACCAGTTAACTGATTTATGCCCAGTCCAAGTTTAGTTAAGGACTTCAAGTTTCCTAATTCTTTAGGAATGGTGCCAGAAAGTTGATTGTTGTATAAATGTAAGAGAGTTAGGTTGGTGAGAGCACCTATTGACGTGGGAATTGAGCCAGAAAGATTATTTGTATGAAAGCTTAAAAATTTGAGAGACTTCAAATTCCCTATTTCTGAGGGGATGCAGAAAGAGAGCTTATTGTCATACACTTGCAACCATGATAGCTTTTCAAGGTTTCCAATACTAGAAGGGATGGGACCTATTAGCTTGTTCTTACTTATATCAAGCCCAACTAAATTGGTAAGTTTTCCGATTTCTGGGGGAATGAAGCCAGAGAGTTGATTGTCATAGAGGTACAAATGAGTCAAGTTGCTTAAATTACCAATTTGTGGTGGGATTTCCCCTGATAATTTATTAGAGGACAGATCAAGATATATGAGTGTGGAGAGGTGACTAGTTTCAGTAAGGACTGTACCAAAGAGTTCATTTTTGGTGAAATCAACAGATGCAAGATTGGGGAGAGATGAGAATGGAAATTCATGGAACTTACCTTTCAAGCCTGAGTTTGTAAGGTTTAATCTAATAACACTTCCTGCTTTGTTACAAGAAATGCCGAACCAACTGCATGGGATTGAAGAATTGGTTGCATTCTTAGGAAGAGTCCATGAAGGCAGGGGTGAGTGGGTATCATTTTGAAGAGTGGCTTTCCATTTGAGTAGAGCATTTGCCTCTGCCTCTGCCTCTGCCTCTGCCTTTTCATTCACAGAAAGAGAAGCAACATGGAAATGGAATGAGGAATGTAACACGGCCAACGTGGCCAGAGAAAAGAGGGAAAGTACTTTTTTCAAGCTAGACAATGCCATGGTCTTTGTTTTACAAGTTGCAAACGGGTTCAAAACTCTATCTTTATATGTCAAAGCCACCCCGTTAATTTCTTGCTGACTATATACAGGTGTAAGACTTGGAAGTTTCCGCAATCAATTTTCGTCCTTAATTGGCAACAGAAGTAGGGAAAGCAGAAAGTATCCTTTATGTGGGGTGTCTTTACATTAGGGCCCAAAAGCCCAATCCATATTATATTAGAGTAATTAATTATTAGGCCCAATTAATATAATTTTTCGTAGTATTTAATGTTTTATTAAATAATATATTATATTAACAAAATAAATATTAAGATGGATACACGTGCCTATCATCTGCCAGGCTCTCACTTGTATATCATTTGCAGATGACCCTGTATAGACTTCCGTTTTTTTGCCTTTTTCTTTATCACAAAAAATTTCCACAAATATCTAGCTGCATATCATCTTCCTTATCACCGGTCTCATGCTTGAAGGAGCAGTAGTGCACTACACGGATGGTAATTCGAAGCTGATGAGCACCACATGTTCAAGAAAAAAGGCTTCTCAACCAGGGCAGGGCTAGGATTTTGTCTGCGTGGGTCATGGGGGCAACTAAGAACTCATTAATAATATCAAATTTGTAAAATAAAATTTACAAAAACTATCTTTTACTACATGTATCTCCAATAATTTAAGAAAGATAATGAATCACATCAATAACATATTAACATCATTATAAACATTAAAAAAATTCAAAATCTACAACCAAAATTACTTTGATATGTAAATATTAAAAACAAAAAATTTAATTCTAACAAGAAATTTGCAAAAGATAAAATGAAGATCATACTTTTTTAGTTTTTCCCTTTGTAAAACTTAGGAGAGTTATGATGACACAAAAATAAAAGTAGGGAATTCCGTGGGTCACAATAGTTACCCTTAAAATCCTTTTACAATGGAAAGTACAAGTTTATCCAAGCTCTATTGACCAAAGAAGTTTTACAAAGAACACAGGTTATTTTTTAAAGCCTTAAGTTTGAGCATACATTGACATCTTTATTTTTTATTACTTTTTTCAAATGTTTACAATTTTTTTAACGTAATGTCACAGTTTTTACTTTTTTGCAAATAACACAACGGTACAAGTTTAAAATTTTTTACAACTTATAAGAATTTTACAGAATTCGGTAGGGCAAGTGCCTCCACTGTACCCATGCTAAATCCGCCCATGTTCTCCACAACAAGCTCTCCTCCAACTGTGATGGTCCTCCACAAGAAGCACTACACCTCCTCATATCAAATTCGTTAACCAGCTACAACATGGGTAAAATAGTCATTGTCTCATGCCCACCCATTCTCCTCCTTGTTTTCTTCCTAATTTGGGAGGATAAAAAACTGTGGACCCAGGGTGGAAATATCATTTTCTCCCCACTTTTCCTTTCCCCACTTTCTTTCCTCTCTAAAATCACCCAACCAAACAAAACCTTAATGTGGAATTTCTATGATGGTGTCCTGACTTTGAATAATTGGAATCTAGGCTGACTTTAAATATTTGAATCTAAGCCACCTGCTTTGAGGAAATGGATGAATAGATCCATAAATTCATCCATTTCTAGGAATTTTCCTTATATTACTCCAGCGTCTCTATTCCAAACTTATGAATACCGTACGAATATCCGTTTTAAATTGATCAAAGAAGCACAACTTTGGTACTTATTCAAAGGGTAGCTCAACTGGTCCGATCTTGATTGTGCTCCCCAATGGTCACTAGTTCGAGTCCCCTCAAGCCACCTACCTAAGGCAAAGCCTTGTGCCTATCGTGTACACGTGCTAGTAGACTGTTGCGTGTCCCCTGGGATTAGTTGAGATGCGCGTATCTACGAAACTCTGGCTAGGACACCCAAGGTTATATATATATATCAGACAAGTGAGATGAAAATTTCAAAAAATAACTTTTAATTTCAATTGTCCAAATGGATATTGCACGCTGTATACATGTGAATGATCATTTGAATCGTCATGCATATGTAAAGGATTGGTCCCTAAAAGGTCATTTTCATAAACAAACGGGCAAAACTAATAAGTGGCAGCACAATGTCACATGTGCCCTGGGGGTAGAGAGGAGCAAATTTGTCACGTGTTATAAGAGAGCAAAACATGTCCAATCATTAAAGAAAAGGCGATTACCGGTAGACCCACTTTATTTTTGTTGTTGTTGCTTTCTTGACCTTAGAGAACAGGTGAGACCATTCTATTCAAGGGTAGTGGGACCTAGAGTGGAGAAGGAGGGGGCAAATCTTCGCTAAAGTGATAAGAGTGGTTGGATGGAGGGAGAAGAGAAAGGAGTATTGGAAAGTGGATAGAGTTGGTTTAATGACCTTGGATGTTTTTTAGATGGTGGAGAACGAAGGGTTTGAAGGATTTGGAGGGGTATTTTACCTCTATAACCCCCTTATTTTTAATTCCACTAAATTGGGGGAATTTGGAGAGGAAGGGTAGGGGAGTGGTTCCACCTATGTTAAAAAGAAAAAATTTGTTAAATTTGTTAAATTTGTCCTTATGGTATCAATTTATGTATTCTTTTTTAATTAACAAATGAGGGTCATAATTGTAAGTTTATATGATCATTCACCTCTGCTCTCCTCCCCTAAAACATCCAAATAAATGAGAGATGTATCTATTCTCATTTCTCCTTAACTTTTAAAACATCCAAATAAGGGAAAATGGGTAACCATACCCCTCCACTCTCCTCTCCTTTCCCCATTTACCCTCTACTCTCATCTCTCTCCAAACTTCCTAACACACCCTTACCCTCTACTCTCCTTTGCCTCTAAACTTTAAATACACCCTAAAACTTGTGACGACATAAAGTTAGTAAAGTCGTGAAAATGGTGTGTTTATGAACTTATTATGCGGGCTACTTTAGACACAGAGGAACAAGAGGTGCCATTAAGCCCATGGAAAATTTACATAGCATTTTATCTTTTGAAAACAAAGGTCGATTGGTACATACAAACAACCTCTGTAAGGCCACATAAAAAAACCATAAATTTTGCCACAATTTGGAATTGTGGTAATATGTGAGTGGTCAACAATCAGCATAACATACCTCAACCAGGGGCGGAGCTAGAAATTTAATTTAGGGTGGATACCTTTTGACAAGGGCGGAGCCAGCAATTTAATCTTAGGGGCACCATAATTGTGAAGCTATATGTGTGCTTTTCATCCATATATATAATTTATATAATTCATAAGGTTTTATCAAAAGAAATGAAATTTTTTTTAGAACGGAAAGTTGGCAGGCTAAAGAAGGGAATGGATCTTAGCAAAAAAAAAAAAGGAGGGGGATAGACTTTTGGTTTTGATAAAGTAACGGGATGTTAGGTAATTTAATTTATCAAAAAACATTAATGGGAAAGATTAACCTGTTACTTAACTACATGAGAGTGGATTATTGTTTCATTTAAGAATTATTTTATATGAAAATATTATAATAATATAAAAAAACTTTTTTGCTTTCTCTTTTATATGGGTTGTTATTATTAACTAAAGGGATGATGTTTGTCATGGGAAAGAAAAAATAGAAAAGTTTAAAGTAACAAATGGTGGGTACATGAGATGATGTGACGAAGGAGTAGTCAAGTGGGTCATCTATATATAATTTATATAATTCATAGGGTTTAATTTTCAAGTCTAATATCAATATAATTTTATGAGGAAATTACACTTTACCACCCTCAACTATCACCTATTTTTCACTTCACCCCCTAAACTTTAAAAAGTAACAATTGCCCCCCTAAACTAATTGAATTGCACGACCGTTACCCCGTGAGGCCAAAATCGAGTTAAAATAGACGGAATAGAGCAACACGGAATAGGCCAACTTGTATCTCTGAGTTTTCTTTTGACTCTTCTTCAAGTGTGGCTCCTTCCAGTGGGTAACGGCCTACTCTATTATGTCTATTTTAACTCGATTTTGGCCCTAGGGGGCAACGGTCGTGCAATTCGATTAGTTTAGGGGGGCAATTGTTACTTTTTAAAGTTTAGGGGGTGAAGTGAAAAATGGGTGATAATTGAGGGTGGTAAAGTGTAATTTCCCCTAATTTTATTTATTATTTTATTTATTTTATTTATTATTTTTTTTTTTAAGAAGGACATTTTTGGGGTTGGGATGAGTTATGGGTAGACACTTTTAAGTTGTGCCAAGAATTATAGTTTTTTATGTGGTCCTAGACTTTTTCACATACAAAACATAGCAGAGTCAACAAGAAAAATGGAAGCATCATACCGGTAAATAATTTAGTGAATGAATCAAGAGAAAACTTGCGTTCGCCAAGCCTATATGATGTTCAATTAATGATGTAGACCTTAATGTGGAATTTCTAAGATGGTGGGTCCTGACTTTGAATTCATACATATGGCAAGAAAAATGGAAGGACATTTTTGGGGTTGGGATGAGTTATGGGTAGACACTTTTAAGTTGTGCCAAGAATTATAGTTTTTTATGTGGTCCTAGACTTTTTCACATACAAAACATAGCAGAGTCAACAAGAAAAATGGAAGCATCATACCGGTAAATAATTTAGTGAATGAATCAAGAGAAAACTTGCGTTCGCCAAGCCTATATGATGTTCAATTAATGATGTAGACCTTAATGTGGAATTTCTAAGATGGTGGGTCCTGACTTTGAATTCATACATATGGCAAGAAAAATGGAAGCATCATACAAGTAAATAATTAAGTGAATGAATCCACACAGCACAGAAAAAAGAAAGTGAATGAGTCAAGCAAAAACTTAAGTTGGCCAAGTCTAATCTGATGTTCAATTAATGATGTAGACCTCAATGTGGAATTCAAGATCCTCTAGAGTTTTTAGAGAACTCTACCACATAGAGTTCCCTTAATCCTAGCCTTTTATTTAAAATAAATGACTCAGATTAATGCCAACTCATCAATCCACTAACTAAACCCTAAAAATAAGGTTTTTTTTTTTTTTAAATATATCAATAACCTAAAATTTATCATGTAAAAAGTAAAACTAATGCCGTTAGAGGGAATAACTAACATACTAAAAAATAAAAAAATATGTGGTGAAAAAAAATAGAGAAACGAAGATCTAACTTTTTGAGTCATTGTTAAAAGAAAAATAAAAAAATCAAAATTTCGACAATGGCACAGATCAATGAAAAAAAAAAAAAAAAAAATTAGAGAAAAGAATTAGATATATATGAGTAAAACTCATATCTCCACCGTCCCAAAAAATTTGTATTATAGAAGAAAAAGAGTTTAGAGAGAGAAACAAAAATATGTAAACATACCGTACCCCAAGTCAGATTAATTGGTGAAGATGATAAAGAAAGTGCAAAAGTTATAAAATTTCTTTTTGATGATCCTAGATGGAGTTTGGTGGGATTGTGTTTTGAGTTCTGCCTCTCTTTGCAAATTAACGTGACTATTTTTTTTTCTCTAAACGTTAACGTTAATAGATAGAGTCTGTTAAAGTTATTTGTTTTGTTTCAACTCTTTTTTAGGGTTTAGTTAGTGGATTGATGAGTTGGCATTAATCTAAACCATTTAATTTAAATAAAAGGCTAGGATTATGGGAACTCTATAAAAACTCCAGAGGATCTTGATCTGACTTTGAATATTTGAATCTAGGACCTTAATTATGTGGGAGATATAGATGCATGAATTTCCATCAATTTCCCTTGTATTACTTCAAGGTCTCTATTTCAAAATTCAAACTAATTAATACCTGACAACATGAATTTCACCATCTATTTCTTGGAATTTTCCTTCTATTACTTCATGGTCTCTATTTCAAACGAATTAATACATGACAGAGAGCCGATTTGGATTGACGAAAGAAACAATATTTTGATATTGGTCAATATCGATCTACTAGTATTTTACAACCCACATGTTTTATTTAAGAGATTTTTAAAAATGCAAATCCATATTCCGATTCAAATATAATTTTCACTACCATCCCTCATTGATCAATATGAGGAAAAAAATACATAGCGGAGAAATGAATGTCCACCTAGAGACATTCATTTTCATTATAGGTGGAGGAAAAAAAAAAAAAAAACCTCTTATTAGTAAAGAACTCGAAAAGGTGGTGAAAAAAAATAGAGAAACGAAGATCTAACTTTTTGAGTCATTGTTAAAAGAAAAAAAAATAAAAAAAAAAAAATCAGAATTTCAACAGTGGCACAGATCAATGAAAAGAAAGAAAAAAAAAAAAAAAAAATATATATATATATATATATATATATATATAGATATATATATATATAGATATATATGAGTAAAACCCATATCTCCACCGTCCCAAAAAATTTGTATTATAGAAGAAAAAGAGTTTAGAGAGAGAAACAAAAATATGTAAACATACCGTACCCCAAGTCAGATTAATTGGTGAAGATGGTAAAGAAAGTGCAAAAGTTATGAAATTTTTTTTTGATAATCCTAGATGGAGTTTGGTGGGATTGTCTTTTGAGTTCTGCCTCTCTTTGCAAATTAACGTGACTATTTTTTCTTTCTCTAAACGTTAACGTTAATAGATAGAGTCTGTTAAAGTTATTTGTTTTGTTTCAACTCTTTTTTAGGGTTTAGTTAGTGAATTGATGAGTTGACATTAATCTGAACCATTTAATTTAAATAAAAGGCTAGGATTAAGGGAACTCTATAAAAACTCCAGAGGATCTTGATCCTGACTTTGAATATTTGAATCTAGGACCTTAATTATGTGGGAGATATTGATGCATGAATTTCCATCAATTTCCCTTGTATTACTTCAAGGTCTCTATTTCAAAATTCAAACTAATTAATACCTGACAACATGAATTTCACCCATCTATTTCTTGGAATTTTCCTTCTATTACTTCATGGTCTCTATTTCAAACGAATTAATACATGATAGAGAGCCGATTTCGATTGACGAAAGAAAAAATATTTTGATATTGGTCAATATCGATCTACTAGTATTTTACAACCCACATGTTTTATTTAAGAGATTTTTAAAAATGCAAATCCATATTCCGATTTAAATATAATTTTCACTACCATCCCTCATTGATCAATATGAGGAAAAAAATACATAGCGGAGAAATGAATGTCCACCTAGAGACATTCATTTTCATTATAGGTGGAGGAAAAAAGAAAAAAACCTCTTATTAGTAAAGAACTCGAAAAGGTGGTGAAAAAAAATAGAGAAACGAAGATCTAACTTTTTGAGTCATTGTTAAAAGAAAAATAAAAATAAAAATAAATTAGAATTTCAATAGTGGCACAAAAAAAAAAAAAAAAAAAAAAAAAAAAAAAAAAAAAGAAAAGATATATATGAGTAAAACCCATATCTCCACCGTCCCAAAAAATTTGTATTATAGAAGAAAAAGAGTTTAGAGAGAGAAACGAAAATATGTAAACATACCGTACCCCAAGTCAGATTAATTGGTGAAGATGGTAAAGAAAGTGCAAAAGTTATGAAGTTTTTTTTTGATAATCCTAGATGGAGTTTGGTGGGATTGTCTTTTGAGTTCTGCCTCTCTTTGCAAATTAACGTGACTATTTTTTCTTTCTCTAAACGTTAACGTTAATAGATAGAGTCTGTTAAAGTTATTTGTTTTGTTTCAACTCTTTTTTAGGGTTTAGTTAGTGAATTTATGAGTTGACATTAATCTGAACCATTTAATTTAAATAAAAGGCTAGGATTAAGGGAACTCTATAAAAACTCCAGAGAATCTTGATCCTGACTTTGAATATTTGAATCTAGGACCTTAATTATGTGGGAGATATAGATACATCAATTTCCATTAATTTCCCTTGTATTACTTCAAGGTCTCTATTTCAAAATTCAAACTAATTAATACCTGACAACATGAATTTCACCATCTATTTCTTGGAATTTTCCTTCTATTACTTCATGGCCTCTATTTCAAACGAATTAATACATGATAGAGAGCCGATTTGGATTGACGAAAGAAACAATATTTTGATATTGGTCAATATCGATCTACTAGTATTTTACAACCCACATGTTTTATTTAAGAGATTTTTAAAAATGCAAATCCATATTCCGATTCAAATATAATTTTCACTACCATCCCTCATTGATCAATATGAGGAAAAAAATACATAGCGGAGAAATGAATGTCCACCTAGAGACATTCATTTTCATTATAGGTGGAGGAAAAAAAAAAAAAAAACCTCTTATTAGTAAAGAACTCGAAAAGGTGGTGAAAAAAAATAGAGAAACGAAGATCTAACTTTTTGAGTCATTGTTAAAAGAAAAATAAAAATAAAAAAATCAGAATTTCGACAGTGGCACAGATCAATAAAAAAAAAAAAAATTGAGAAAAGAATTAGATATATATGAGTAAAACCCATATCTCCACCGTCCCAAAAAATTTGTATTATAGAAGAAAAAGAGTTTAGAGAGAGAAACGAAAATATGTAAACATACCGTACCCCAAGTTAGATTAATTGGTGAAGATGGTAAAGAAAGTGCAAAAGTTATGAAGTTTTTTTTTGATAATCCTAGATGGAGTTTTGTGGGATTGTCTTTTGAGTTCTGCCTCTCTTTGCAAATTAACGTGACTATTTTTTCTTTCTCTAAACGTTAACGTTAATAGATAGAGTCTGTTAAAGTTATTTGTTTTGTTTCAACTCTTTTTTAGGGTTTAGTTAGTGAATTTATGAGTTGACATTAATCTGAACCATTTAATTTAAATAAAAGGCTAGGATTAAGGGAACTCTATAAAAACTCCAGAGAATCTTGATCCTGACTTTGAATATTTGAATCTAGGACCTTAATTATGTGGGAGATATAGATACATCAATTTCCATTAATTTCCCTTGTATTACTTCAAGGTCTCTATTTCAAAATTCAAACTAATTAATACCTGACAACATGAATTTCACCATCTATTTCTTGGAATTTTCCTTCTATTACTTCATGGCCTCTATTTCAAACGAATTAATACATGATAGAGAGCCGATTTGGATTGACGAAAGAAACAATATTTTGATATTGGTCAATATCGATCTACTAGTATTTTACAACCCACATGTTTTATTTAAGAGATTTTTAAAAATGCAAATCCATATTCCGATTCAAATATAATTTTCACTACCATCCCTCATTGATCAATATGAGGAAAAAAATACATAGCGGAGAAATGAATGTCCACCTAGAGACATTCATTTTCATTATAGGTGGAGGAAAAAAAAAAAAAAAAACCTCTTATTAGTAAAGAACTCGAAAAGGTGGTGAAAAAAAATAGAGAAACAAAGATCTAACTTTTTGAGTCATTGTTAAAGGAAAAATAAAAATAAAAAAATTAGAATTTCGATAGTGGCACAGATCAATGAAAAGAAAAAAAAATTAGAGAAAAGAATTAGATATATATGAGTAAAACCCATATCTCCACCGTCCCAAAAAATTTGTATTATAGAAGAAAAAGAGTTTAGAGAGAGAAACAAAAATATGTAAACATACCGTACCCCAAGTCAGATTAATTGGTGAAGATGGTAAAGAAAGTGCAAAAGTTATGAAATTTTTTTTTGATAATCCTAGATGGAGTTTGGTGGGATTGTCTTTTGAGTTCTGCCTCTCTTTGCAAATTAACGTGACTATTTTTTCTTTCTCTAAACGTTAACGTTAATAGATAGAGTCTGTTAAAGTTATTTGTTTTGTTTCAACTCTTTTTTAGGGTTTAGTTAGTGAATTGATGAGTTGACATTAATCTGAACCATTTAATTTAAATAAAAGGCTAGGATTAAGGAACTCTATAAAAACTCCAGAGGATCTTGATCCTGACTTTGAATATTTGAATCTAGGACCTTAATTATGTGGGAGATATAGATACATGAATTTCCATCAATTTCCCTTGTATTACTTCATGGTCTCTATTTCAAAATTCAAACTAATTAATACCTAACAACATGAATTTCCCCATCTATTTCCTGAAATTTTCCTTGTATTACTTCATGGTCTCTATTTCAAACGAATTAATACATGACAGAGAGCCAATTTGGATTGACGAAAGAAACAATATTTTGATATTGGTCAATATCGATCTACTAGTATTTTACAACCCACATGTTTTATTTAAGAGATTTTTAAAAATGCAAATCCATATTCTGATTCAAATATAATTTCACTACCATCCCTAATTGATCAATATGAGGAAAAAAATACATAGCAGAGAAATGAATGTCCACCTAGAGACATTCATTTTCATTATAGGTTGAGGAAAAAAAAAGAGGGCTTGGCTTAACAAATTTTAGGGTTTAGGGCAAAAAATTTAAACGGGCATTTAAATATTAATTTGATTTTGATATTTTTTATTTAATATATATATTTCTTATTTTTTGAGATGTAAAATTACAAGTTAAGTTGATAAGTTTTGTTCAAAATGATGTGATGTGATAATAAGTATAGATAAGGTGTAAACTTGTGGAGATTAATAAAATAAAAAATTGGAAATAAAGAGATAAGGCCTGAGCAAACAAAAAATAAGATTGAGAACAATAAGGTGAGCAGTTAAACTTTAGATTTTATTAATGGATTTATATGCTATTAAATCTTATTTTAATTTTGTTAGGTGTATTTTGTCTCTTCGCAATAGTGTGTTTTGGGATACAATGGGGGACCTTAATCGTTTCAATTCGCGTTTTAATAAAAAAATGCTTCTGAGTTTTGGATACATTGAGGGCCTTTTTAATGGACAATACATTTTATTGCCCAATAGAGGAGACCTTAATTTTATTTTATTTTATTTTTTTGGGTGAAGTAGCCTTCATTAAAATGTTAAGACAAATAAGAATAATATTTCGTATTAGTTCTTAGGGTGGTGGGGCCTTCTTTTATTTGGGGGCCTTAGGTGATTGCCTAAGTCGCCTATATGGTTGAGCCGGCCTTGTCACTTCAACTAGATCCTGACTTTGAATATTTGAATCTAGGCCACCTACTTTGATTATGTTAAAGATATAGATGCCAGTCGCAAACGCAATATGTTTTGGGCCCTTATATTGTTGAAAAATTTATGTTATATAGGTTGCAATGGCCCTTGTGGTTTAGTGGCACCTCCTGGCGTATTCCATGGGAGACGTCCAGGGTTCTATCCTCCACACTAGGGTTGCTTGCTAATTGTCAAATAAATAAAAAAATTATGTTATATAGGTTAGGTGCGCAAAAGCAAACATAGAGTCAAGGGCGGATCCAAGAATTCAATTTAGGGTGAACACCTTTTAATCCCAAAGTTTAATAGACATAATACAAAAAATGCTAAAAGCCGATATACATTATATATATAACCAAAAAGTAACAGACAAGAAGCTCATTATAGCCTTTTATAATTGATTTTAACGTGTGTTTCATATTTTGAAACCGTGGCAGTCGTAACTGGTAAGTTTGATAGTAAGATATATATATATATACCTAGAAAAAAAATTTAACAAAAAAATTAGGGTCATTCTACAATACTCACTCTTTTTGTGAGTTTGGTACCCACTCAATTGTTATCATCAAATATGATTTAGTTGCCATCATATGTGATGGTAGTGCTATCCAATGTGATGTTGGTACTCTCCAATTTTATATATATTAAATTTAAATAAATAAATAAAAATTTAGGGTATCAAGTAATGTGATCATAGGTACCAACATATGTGGAGTAATTACCATCATGTGTGACACTAATACCAATCAATGTGACATTTTATCTATTAAAAGCACTACACGCACCAAAAAAAGTGTGGGTATTGTAGAATAATCCAAAAAATTGAGGGTGGACACTTTATAAAATCCAATTATTTTTTATATATTATACCTAATAATTAAAAAAAAAAAAATTGAGAGTGGGCATATTGGATTCGCCCCTGCATAGAGTCCACTCCCAATAATCTGTATCTAGTAGAACATACATAATTCTTAAGTATTTCTTTTGTTTATGGATAGGAGTGAACAGAACCAACCCAATTGGATTCGCCCCTGCATAGAGTCCACTCCCAATAATCTGTATCTAGTAGAACATACATAATTCTTAAGTATTTCTTTTGTTTATGGATAGGAGTGAACAGAACCAACCCAAAAACTGATAACCGAACGAAATGAATCGAATAAGTCAATTTTGATGGCCTGCTATTTGGGGCTCGTTCAAAAAAAAAAAAACCAATGGTTCAGTGCAGTCTTCAGCTGTTGTTGTTCAAAACCGAAAAACTCTTAACCGAACCGAGCGTTTTTTTTATATATATTTATCATATATAATAGAGACACACACACACACACACATACACACAAAAGTCAATTCTGATGGCCTACTATTTAGGGCTCATTTAAAAAAAAACAAAAAACTGATGGTTCGGTGTAGTCTTCAGTTGTTGTTGTTCAAAACCGAAAAACTCTTAACCAAACCGAGGTTTTTTTTTATATATATTTATCATATAACACACACACACACACACACATATTAAAAAAAAAATTTAATTTATTATCTTTATTAATAATAAATAATGGATCGACTGCTGGATAGATACCTACACACACATATATATATATATATATATATTTTAAAAAAATTAATTTATTATCTTTATTAACAATAAATAATGGATCGACTGCTGGATAGATACCTTTGGAAGCTAATCCTCTTGATAGTACGGTAGTAGCATCGTTGCTTTTACAGAGCTTCCTTCTTATATCATCAAACCGTCATAAGTACCTCCATATTCCGGTGAGTGGGGTTCCCCAGTTCAAATCTGGGTGTCGCCTAATCAACAAAAAAAATGGGCATACCTCATTATGTTTTGCTCATATAACTTAAGTACACCAATTAGTAGGTATGAGAGGATTAATGTTGGATCCACAAGGACAAATGATCGATTTACATATATATATATATATATATACATTGCACAACATTAGCATAGGATAATCAAAATTAGATACCGACTACAGTCGAGTTTCCTTGGATGCCTAACACCTACCCCACGCGTAACCGAACCCCCAAATCTGTATTTCTAGTTCGAGACACAATTTGAACCCAGTTTAGATTAGAGGAACTACACATTGGGTAAAACTTAATTTAAATTCCAGGACACTTGATTAGTGTTGTATTTTTTTTGTTTGTTAGTTATGAATTTATATATATAAGTACTTTTTACAAGTACAACTGTATTTTTATTAACTTTCAATAAATAAATAAATAAATCATGTTTCAAAATCTACATACACTTGATCAATACATTGAGCCATTCCAAAATAAAAATAAAAAACTACTCTATAGTTACAAACGCTTAAGGATTAATGAAAGACTTAAAGGATCCTAAACATACACGAGAAAAAAAAGTTATTCTCCAAAGTTATCCTCCAAACATGTTTGTTATAATGTCCCCTAACCAATTATGTGGAAATTCATAAAACTATCCACTAATATTAAATCACATGACTCATGAAATAATTTAAAAGTAATGTTACTGTCATAACCCTATTTTTACCCCCGGGATTTTCTCGGGTGTCGGCACGCAAAACGAGGCAGCCCGGACCAAGCTGGGTTGACCCGACAGGGGCCCACCACATCAAAAGAACCTCAAGACGAGGCCTGGAGCACGTCTCCCGGAGTTTGGGGAGGTTTGACCAAGTTTGACCAGGGTTGACCAAGGTTTGACCGAACCGTTGACCGGACCAAAAGCCGGATTGGGCTGACCGCCCCTTCACCATTTGATAGAACACATTGAGATCTTCAATCCGGTACTTTACGGGTCAAAAACGGGTCAGAAACGAGAGAGTTATGGGCAAAACTGTGAAAATCAGTCCAACACTTAACCAAATTCTGCTAAGTATTGTTGACAAAACAGCCTGTTTGAGAGGCAGTATTTGCGCGTAGATTCTTTCCGCGATTTGGTCCACGAGTCGAAACCTTTAAGGAAGAGGGTAACTTAAAGTACAACGTGCAACTCCCGGATCGTCAAGAGCTTCTCCGGTCAAGCCGAAATCTCAAACGGAAAATGACCTCCCGGTATGGGAAACACTTCGACAGCCTCTGTTCATGGGACTGTATCTCGCGAACCCAAGCTTGCCTCTGTGCAAACTCAGAACCTTGAGAAAGAAGGTAGTGCAAGCTTTCCAACGACACCAAGATCACCAAAATCTGACATCGGGAGCTACGTCTACCGTATGCGCGAAAACTGATGAATGAAATAGGACTATGCTGAAAATTTCACACTTCTCCCCCCGATGACGCTGCACTAGCGCAAAGATTCTTTCCAACTCATAATGATTTGATCCGCGAGCCCGGGTGCGTAAGAAAGAGGACATGTTTGGACACGGCGTGCAACTCTCGGATCGCCAAGATTTTCCTCGGTCTAGCCGGAATCTTGACTGGAAAATTGCCCTCCGGCGGGCCAAAAACGCTCCGATGGCCTCTGTTCGCGGGACCATATCTCTCGAGCCCAACCTCAGTTTCCCGCAAGTCCAAAACTTTAAGAGAAAGGGTAACGCAAGCTTTCCAACAGTACCGAGAACGGCGAAAACCGACGTCGGGAATTACGTCAAAAATGCGTGCAAACACAGACAAAAAATAATAAAAAAAGCGCTGAGAATCTAACATGTTTTTCCTCCCGGACAACCGCATTCGCGCGCGGATTCCTTCCGGCTCACTGCTATTTGATCCACGAGCCCGGGTGCGTAAGAAAGATTGCAACTCCAGCTTCGAGACGCAACTCTCGATTCGCCAATGGCTTCCCCCGTTTGGCCGGAATCTTCGTCGGAAAAATATGAAAAAACAGCTCCGACACCCCAACTTCCGGGAGCCATAACTCTTCCGTCCAAACTTTGATTCGCGCGAACCTTATATCGTTGGAAAGTAGACGTCGCGAAATTTCCGACGATATGTTGCATGACCCATTTTGAGCACCAAAAGGGCTCCAAAAGTTGCACTGAAAAGCAGGTTAGAAAACTATATGCGTGCGAAAATCGAGGAGGATTCGGTGAAGGGGCAGTGTGGCGGATAAGAACACCACGTGGCAGAGAGCACGCCTGGCGTGGCCTCACCATGCGCCGCACGGCATGGGGGCGCGCGAGGCGTGCAACTCCGCCTATAAAAGAAGGCCTCCCCCCCTCATTTCAGGTGTTAGAACCCGAGCTCCTAGGTAGTCTTGGGCGTAGAATAGGCAGAAAATAGGTGTTTTGGGGTCTTCCTTTGGGGTTTTTGGGTAGTTTTTAGAGTGAGAGGCACCTACTTAGGTAACCTCTCTCTCTAACCTCTTCTCATCCTCCCTCTTCTCTCTTTTTCTTTCTTTATAGTGGAAGTGATTAGTGATGATCCCAAAAATGGGAAGGGATTCACAAGGATCCACTCTTGTTTAGTTTATGCTTTAAATTTATTTATTGCTTTCATTTATTGCTTTAAATATATTTACTGCTTTCATTTATTGCTTTAAGTTTATTTATTGCTTTCATTTATTGCTTTAAATACATTTATTGCTTTCCATTATGTGCTTTAAATTATTTATAGTTTTCCGCAATGCTTTAAATACATTTATTGCTTTCATTTACATTTACTACGTACTTGTGAATATTATATTGTGATTATCCCCTTTCCCCATGTATTTGGGCGTGACAATCCTTAGTGGTTTTGGCGGATTATGTAAGCCCTCCATGAGGCAGTAACAGCCATGTAGACCTGCAGGGCATTGGATCCAAGAATACACTCCCTTCATTAAATTCCGTCATTTATTGCTTTACTACGTTGTAAATATTTATTTCTCCCCCTTTTTCCCCTTTTGTGATTTGGGCGTGAAAATCTCGATTGGTCGTGGTGGATTATGTGAGACCTCAATGAGGCATTAACAACCACGTAATTCTATAAGGCATTGGATCCACGAAAAATCCCTTGTCTTTAAATTCTATTATTGCTTTAAATTTATTTATTGCTTTCCGTCATGCTTTAAATACATTTATCGCTTTATTCAATTATTTTCTACGTTGTGAATATTGTTTATTTCTCCCCCTTTTTCCCTTGTGATTTGGGCGTGAAAATCCTGATTGGTCGTGGTGGATTATGTGAGACCTCAATGAGGCATTAACAACCACATAATTCCATAAGGCATTGGACCCACGAAAAATCCCTTGTCTTTAAATTCCATTATTGCTTTAAATTTATTTATCGCTTTCCGTCATGCTTTAAATACATTTATCGCTTTATTCAATTATTTACTATGTTGTGAATATTGTTTATTTCTCCCCCTTTTTCCCTTGTGATTTGGGCGTGAAAATCCCAATTGGTCGTGGTAGATTATGTGAGACCTCAACGAGGCATTAACAACCACGTAATTCCAGAAGGCATTGGACCCATAAAAATCCCTTGCTTTCCATTATTGCCTTAAATATATTTATTGCTTTATTCCATTATTTACTACGTTGTAAATATCATTATTGTGATTATCCCATTTTCCCGTGTGATTTGGGTGTGACAATCCTTAGTGGTTTTGGTGGATTATGTAAGCCCTTTACGAGGCATTAACAACCATGTAAACCCGCAAGGTATTGGATCCAAGAACACACCCCCATGATTAAATTCCGTTATTTACATTATTTACCGCATTGCCGTAAATATTGTCTATTTTACCACTTTGATTTGGATATGAAAATCCTGACCGGTATTGAAGGTTTAGGTAAGTCTTTTAATAGCACTAAACCCCATGTAATTTGTATACGCCCGAGAGGCATTGAATTCCCCTCTAAATCACTTTTAAAACGATTTTTCACTTATATAAGTCCTACCGGCCTCAAGGGATTAGATAAGTCTTTCAATAGCACTAATCGTTTGTGTAAGCCTGAGAGGCATTGAATTCCCCTCTAAATCACTTTTAAAACGATTTTTCACTTATATAAGTCCTACCGGCCTCAAAGGATTAGATAAGTCTTTCAATAGCACTAATCCTTCGTGTAAGCCCGAGAGGCGTTGAACTCCCTTCTAATCTCTTTATTTTATTCATGTAAATCCTATGGTAGTATCGGAAATTGAGTAAGCCTTTCAATAGCATCGAATTCCGATCCCACGAGGTCTTGACCCTTTCCTTGATACTTGTCATAAATTACACTTTGTCATGGTGATTAAGCGTTATATTTATGTCATCCCATACTTGTCATCCCCATTATAATGCATTCATCTCATACTTATGATTAACGTGCTGCAAACATATCGTGATCATTTGCTTGAGCTTTTTTATGATTAATGTGCTACGAACATACCATGATCATCCCATATTTGACGTTTTAGTGATTTATGTGCTGCAAACATGCCGTGATCACTTGTTGGAGTTATTTTTTTTAGTAATTTATGTGCTGCGAACATGCCGTGATTACTTGTATGTTTATTTGCTTTGATAAAAAATGTGATTAAAATACACTTTGCCATGAAAACTTTAAAAAGAGTAAACATGGTAATGTGGGCGTTATAAACGAAGTTGGTGCAACCCAAGAGCTACGGCTCGCCCTGGCATTGGGACACCATGGTATGAGTCCTTTACACGTTGATGTGGCTGGTACGTGTCCTCGTTGTAAAGGATTCTACATGTTCTAACTCCCACAAGATCATGGTCTAAAATTCTCCAAAGTGTGAATTAATCATCCAAAACCCCGCCATTTGACGGACCGCTTTATTCTCGAAAATCGAGGGTAAAGAGATCCCGAATATGGTATCAAAAACATTAATTGTTTGTCCCGGCACTAGGTGTTAGGATTTCAAGTACATTCTACCACCGAACTGCCCAGAACCTAAAAAATACAAAGATGAGGGAAGGTGGAATAAAGAGTCCAATCAAAATCGAACGAAGTCAAATTGCGTTTGCCATTCTTGGTATATCACATGACGGAAATTGGGACATTTGTACATAATTAAAAGCAACAAACCTAGGCTTAGCAAATAAAAGGGAACATTAGAAGGGAGGTAGCCGTTTCTTAACGGATGTCGTGGGGTGCCTAACACCTTCCCCACGCATAATCAAACCCCCGAACCCATCTCTGGTTCAAGACCAATTTCTTTAATATGTCTAAATAAGATAAAATCGATTAGACATAGGTGCCCAATCACACCTTAAATTTCCCATGATTGGTTACGACTCCAAATTTGTGCTCACACGCGCACACACACACACACACACGTGTTCCCACACACACACACACACACAACACACATCTTGAAGCAAGAGAGAACGAGATCAACACTCGCTAAATGGGGGTCGGGATTAGGAAAAAGAAAAGACACACTACTACACCTTAGTAGTAGTAAGCAAAATTTTTCCCGGTGTCGACAGTTATGGATATTACAAAATACCAAATTTACTATATAACCTTACATGATGTGTCACCAAGGTTTTCAAAATCAAGATTATGGGTTGTAGAATCGTGCGATTCTAAGATTCTACCCTATAAAATCAATCCAGATTGAAATATGATCGTTCAACAGGTGGAATCGCTGTAGAATCGCGAGTCGAGTTGTAGAATCAGTAAAATCGCAATTCTATAAGGATTATACACGATTTACTGCATTTGCTTAAATTGAGTTTTTTGCTTATTGGGCCACCAATCCTCACCTTGGTCGGTTTTTTTTTTCTTTTTCTTATTTAATTAGCTCTTGAAGTCCCTAAAATCCCATTATATGAAAAATAAACAAATAAACAAACATTTTAATAAAAAACACGAAAGCTAATCCTAAGAAGTTTTTATTTCTGAATCGGAATCCCCAACTTCCCTTTTTTCAAAGAGAGAGACTATGCGAGTGAAGTGATGGAGACAACGCCAATTCAAAGGAGAGTGACGATGTCGGTTCTGCAAGGGAGATGATATATGTTCCCCAATTGTGCTGTTGCCAATTTCCCATAAGCAAAAATCAATTTTGTGTTCTCATTTCTCATTGGGTAATATGATCTGACTTGGACTTGGTTTTCTACAGAAATCTTCTAATTCTTTGAAGTCTAAAGTCTGAACTCAGAACACTTCATTATGATTTTTTTTTTTGGTTCAATTGCTTTTCAAGTTTTCAACAACTCGTGACATTTTATTCCATTATGTCAAATAACTTGTGTTTAAGTTTTTATCTAGTTTATTTACTGAGAAGTTGCTATAACCTATTGTTGAATCTTTGTGTTCGTGTGAGGGCTCGTGTTCCCTCAATCCTATGGGGTCTCGAGATGTTGGGTGAATGTCACCGTGAGGTAAGTAGATTGGGTTGCATAGTGTGGGCCATCCTAAACACATGTGGCCGACAGTACGTCGTAAAGAAAAGGATTTGCCACATGGCTTAGGTCCTGGAACCCCATTTACAAAGGTACTAATCTTGAACTAGGTCCAGAGCTAAGGTATGCTCTTGGTAAGGTGTTAAACATCCAAGAATGCCCACCCTTACAGGTTGCCTCATTCATATTGTTGCATTATTCCTAGATTATATTTACTAAATTAGCCCTTAAACATGCAAAGACGCTTGTGCACTAACTCTAATAAATATAAACCACCCAAAGCATGTGAGAAAAATGATAAAGAGTACGTGTCATAACCCTATTTTTACCCCTAGGATTTTCTCAGGTGTCAGCATGCAAAATGAGGCAGCTTGGACCGAGCCGGGTTGACCCGACAGGGGCCCACCACATCAAAAGAACCTCAAAATGGGGCCCGTAGCACATTTTCCTAAAGTTGGGGAGGTTTGACCAAGTTTGACTGAAGCATTAACCATACCAAAAGCTGGATTGGGCTAACTGCCCCTTCACCATTGGATAAAGCACATCGAGAGCTTCGATTCGGTACTTTACGGGTCTAAAACGGACGAGAAACTAGAGAGTCATGGGCAAAACCGTGAAAATCGGTCCAACACTTCGGTCAAACTTCGGTCAAACCTTGGTCAACACTTCGGTCAAACTTCGGTCAAATTTTGCTAAGTGTTGTTGACAAAATGGCCTATTTGGGAGGCAGTATTTGCGCATAGATTCTTTCCGACCCGCAATGATTTGGTCCGCGAGTTGAAAGCTTTAAGGAAGAGGGTAACTTCAGCTACAATGTGCAACTCTCGGATCGTCAAGAGCTCCTCCGGTCAAGCTGGAATCCCGATCGGAAAATGAACCCCCGGTATGGGAAACACTCCGATAGCCTCTGTTCGCGGGACCGCATCTCGCGAACCTAAGCTCGCCTCTGTGCAAACCCAGAACCTTGAGAAAGAAGGTAACGCAAGCTTTCCGGCAACACCAAGATCGCCAAAATCCGACATCAGGAATTACGTCTACCACGCGCGCGAAAACTGACGAATGAAATAAGACTGCTGAAAATTTCATAATTTTCCCCTCTAGGATGTCGCGCTCGCACACAGATTCTTTCCGACTCACTGAAATGTGATCCGCGAACCCATAACTTTGAGAAAGAGGACATGTTCAGACACAGTGTGCAACTCTTGGATCGCCAAGATTTTCTCCAGTCTAGCTGGAATCTCGATCGGAAAATTGCCCTGCGGCGAGCCAAAAACACTTTGATGACCTCTGTTCGCAAGACCATATCTCTTAAGCCCAAGCTCGGTTTCCCTCAAGTCCAAAACTTTAAGGAAGAGGGTATCGCAAGCTTTCCAACGATACCAAGAACGTCAAAAACCGATGTCGGGAGCTAGGTCAACCGTGTGCGCAAACACAGACAAAAATAAGGAAAACGCACTGAAAATTTGATGCGTTTTTCCGCCCAGACAACCGCCTTCGCGCACGGATTCCTTTCAGCTCGCTGTGATTTGATCTGCGAGCCCGGTTGCGTAAGAAAGACTGCAACTCCAGCTGCAAGACGCAACTCTCGGTTCGCCGGTGGCTTCCCTCGTTTGGTAGGAATCTTCGCCGGAAAAATGCGAAAAAATAACTTTAACACCCCAACTTCCGGGAGCCATAACTTTTTCGTCTGAACTCCGATTCACGTGAACCTTATATCATTGGAAAGTAGACTTCACAAAATTTCCGACGGTATGCCGCATGACCCATTTTGAGCACCAGAATGTCTTCAAAAGCTACTCCAAAAATCTAGTTGAAAAACGGTACGCGCACGAAAATCGAGGAGGATTCGCTAGAGGGGCCGCGTGGCAGATAAGATCGCCATGTGGCAACGAGCACACCGAGCACAGCCTCACCATGCGCCGCGCAGCATGAAGCTGTGCAAGGCGTGCTAGCTTCGGCTATAAAAGAAGCCCTCCCCCCTCTCATTTCAGGTGCTAGAGCTCGAGTTGCTGGGCTGTTTAGGCTTGGTTTTTTAGGCAGAAAAAGGGTTGGGGCTCTTCCTTTAGGGGTTTAGGCTAGTCTTAGTTAGAGTGAGAGACACCTACTTAGGTAATCTCTCTCTTTCTTCATTTTTTTCCTTCTTTTAGTGGAAGTGACTAGTGATGATCCCAAAAATGGGAAGGGATTCATTATGTGCTTTAAGTTCATCTACCGCTTTATTTATGTGCTTTAAGTTCATTTACCACTTTATTTACATACTTTAAGTTCATTTATCGCTTTATGCTTTAATTTTATTTATTGCTTTAAATACGTTTATCGCTTTCCGCAACGCTTTAAATACATTTATCGCTTTCATTTACTACATTGTGAGTATTATTGTGATTATCCCCTTTCCCCGTGTGATTTGGGTGTGAAAATCCTTAGTGGTTTTGGCGGATTATGTAAGCCCTCTACGAGGCATTAACAACCAAGTAAACCCGCAAGGCATTGGATCCATGAGCACACCCCCCATGATTAAATTCTATCATTTTTGTTATTTACTACGTTGCGAATATTATTTGTTTATTTGCCCTCTCTTTTTTCCCCTTGTGATTTGGGCGTGAAGATCCCGATTGGTCGTGGTGGATTATGTGAGACCTCAACAAGGAATTAACAACCACGTAATTCCATAAGGCATTGGACCCACAAAAATCCCTTGCTTTAAATTCTTTATGCTTAAATACATTTATCGCTTTCCGCAATGCCTTAAATATATTTATTGCTTTATTCCATTATTTACTATGTTGTAAATATTATTTGTTTATTTCCCCCCTTTTTTTTCCCCTTGTGATTTGGGCGTGAAAATCCCGATTAGTCGTAGTGAATTATGTGAGATCTCAATGAGGCATTAACAACCACGTAATTGCATAAGGCATTGGACCCACAAAAATCCTTTGCTTTAATTTCATTTATGCTTAAATACATTTATCGCTTTCTGCAATGCCTTAAATATATTTATTGCTTTATTCCATTATTTATTACGTTGTAAATATTATTTGTTTTCTCCCCCTTTTCCCTTGCGATTTGGGCGTGATAATCCCGATTGGTCGTGGTGGATTATGTGAGACCTCAACGAGGCATTAACAACCACGTAATTCCATAAGGCATTAGACCCACAAAAATCCCTTACTTTAAAGTTATTTATGCTTAAATACATTTATCGCTTTCCGCAATGCCTTAAATATATTTATTGCTTTATTCTACTATTTACTACGTTGTAAATATTATTTGTTTTCTCCCCCTTTTCCCTTGCGATTTGGGTGTGATAATCTCAATTGGTCGTAGTGGATTATGCGAGACCTTAACGAGGCATTAACAACCACGTAATTCCATAAGGCATTGGACCCACAAAAATCCCTTGCTTTAAATTCATTTATGCTTAAATACATTTATCGCTTTCCGCAATGCCTTAAATATATTTGTTGCTTTATTCCATTATTTACTACGTTGAAAATACTATTTGTTTTCTCCCCCTTTTCCCTTGCAATTTGGGCGTGATAATCCCGATTGGTCGTGGTGGATTATGTGAGACCTCAACGAGGCATTAACAACCACGTAATTCCATGAGGCATTGGACCCACGAAAATCCTTTGCTTTAAATTCCGTCATTTACATTATTTACTACGTTGTCATAAATATTGTCCATTTTACCACTTTGATTCGGGTATGAAAATCCCGACCGGTATTGGAGGTTTTAGGTAAGTCTTTCAATAACACTAAACCCCTTGTAAACCCATGAGATGTTGGACCCGCAAGGTTCCCGACATACTTTTTAAATGAATTTTCACTCATATAAGTCCTATTCGATCTCGAGGGATTAGGTAAGTCTTTCAATAGCACAAATCCTTCGTGTAAACCCGAGAGGCACGTCATGATTATACTTGTCATTCCCACCATAATACATTTATTCCATACTTATGATTAATGTGCTGCGAGCATGCTATGATCATCCCATACTCGTGGTTTTAGTAATTTATGTGCTGCAAATATGCTGTGATTACTCATTTGAACTATTTATGATTAATGTGCTGCGAACATGCCATGATCATCCCATACTTGTTAGAATTACTTTTAGTAATTTATGTGCTGCAAACATGCCGTGATTACTTGCTTGATTGTTTATTTGCTTTGATATAAAATGTGATTAAAATACACTTTGCCATGAAAACTTTAAAAGAGTAAACATGGTAATGTGGGTGTTATAAACGAAGTTGATGCAACCCAAGAGCTACGGCTCGCCCTGGCATTGGGACACCATGGTATGAGTCCTTTACACGTCGACGTGGTTGGTACGTGTCTACGTTGTAAGGGATTCTACATGTTCTAACTCCCACAAGACTATGGTCTAAAATTCCCCAAAAGTGTGAATTAATCATCCAAAACCCCGCCATTTGACGGACCGCTTTACTCTTGGAAATCAAGGGTAAAGAGATCCCGAATATGGCACCAAAAACATTAATTGTTTGTCCCGGTACTAGGTGTTAGGATTTCAAGTACATCCTACCATCAAACTGCCCAGAACCTAAAAAATACAAAGATGAGGGAAGGTGAAATAAAGAGTCTAATCAAAACCGAATGAAGTCAAAATTGCGTTTGCCATTTTTGGTATATCGCACAACGGAAATCGAGACATTTGTACATAATTGAAACCAACAAATCTAGGCTTAGCAAATAAAAGGGAACACTAGAAGGGAGGTAACTGTTTCTTAATGGATGTCGTGGGGTGCCTAACACCTTCCCCATGCATAAGCAAACCCCTGAACCCATCTCTGGTTCAAGACCATTTTCTTTAAAATGTCTAAACAAGATAAAATCTGTTAGACATAGGTGCCCAATCACACCCTAAATTTCCCATGATTGGTGGCGACTCCAAACTTGTGCTCACATGCGCACACACACACGTGTTCCCGCACACACACACAAAATTCACATCTCGAAAAGCAAGAAAGAAAGAGATTGACTCGTCAAACGAGGGTCAGGATCAAGGAAAAAGAACAATTAGCTTAGCTTAGCTTAGCTTAGTAAAGAGTAGTGATTTTCCGCTGGTGTTGACAGTACGAACTCAAAATGTCGCAAGAAATTCAATTCTACCTTACATAGCATACAAGAGCATGTTATGTACAAAAGTGAGCCAAACAATATGTGAATCATCCGAACATGTGAACGTAGAAGAAAGCATGTGAGCATGTGAAAATGAAAATAGGTCGAACATGGAAGCATATGAGCATATGAAAACCAATTAAGCATGTAGGTTGTAGACACAACAATTTGTACCGGTCAATACTCATGGTCCCTGGTCTCAATGATGATTACCTAAGACTCTCGTAAGACAATGTGTATTGAAAATCATCAAGAATCTTCTAGAATTTCAAGCTAAAACAGTCTTTTGACCTAAGAGGCATACGCCTTTCATTTTGGTATACACTTGTAGTGAAGAGGCGCACGCCTTTAACAGTAGGCACACGCTAGTGCCGCCGGTCAGAAACCCTGAACTATTTTTCGTTTAGAGGACCCACAGTTTACTTCTTTTTCAAGCAAACCTAGGTCATTTTTCTACTATAAAAGGAGCCTCATACCTTCAGGTCAAAACACACCTCAAAGACCCAAAAGAAACACTGAAAAGGTATTGAAGAATTTAGGAGAATAGTTTTAGAGCGGCAAAGCCTTCCAAGTTAGAGAGAAAAAAGTTGAAGACATCGCATTTTGTACTCCTTACAACTTGAGTCCCCAGTCCCAATGACGAAAATACTAATCTCTATCAATATGATAAAAATCTTGTTTTAAGAGTAAAAGATAATTTTTAGTGACTAAGGCCTAAGAAATCAAGTCTATTTCAAAAGCCCAAAGAGCCAAGTCCATTTTTGAGAGCTCAGTGAACCAAAAAGCTCAAATTGTCAAATTCCGACCTATGTAGCGTACGCTACTTTAATACAAGCGTACGCCACTTAAATACAGGCGTACACCACCGCCATAGGAAACCCCAATTTTTAAAAGTTTCGAGCTACAATTAGGGTTTCCTCTTGCAACCCTAATTACCCTTGTCTTCAGCTTCTAGATATATGGTCGGTGTTTGCCATCCTTATTGTCATGGGCTAGCGCCTCTACCATATCTAGCCGAGATTTAACATGGCATTGAGTTTCACCAAATCTCATTTTTCTCCAGTTCACCAACCCGATCCGACACAACTTAATCTTCTCATTTAAGCGGTACATAGGACTCTCATATTCCTCTTCCATATTCCACAGCTGTTGGACCACTTCCTCACACTCTGGATCAGCTAGCCACTTCTCTTCAAATCTATGCAGCTTTGCCTTCCATCTATGATGTATCATTGGGCCACCCATTTCCACCAAAATGGGTGAATGATCAGACATGAAAAATGGTAAATGGATTACTTGGTATTCAACAAACCAATCAGCCCACGACGGATTAGAGAGAGCTCTATCAAGTCGCTCTTGTACATTTGCCCTACCACCCCTATTATTATCCCAAGTAAACTTATACCCTCTAAACCCCATATCAACCGAATCACATCTGTTTAACACATCACCAAAGTTCACCATACGCCTCAATGGTCGATCAAACAGCCCCATTTTCTCCTCTTGAACCAGTATCTCATTGAAGTCTCCAATCACCAACCACCAAAATGAAGCCATTCTATTCAAGTGATCAAGTAGCGCCCAAGATTGCCATTTCCTATCTTCCTCAGGTCTTCCATAGAATCCCATCAACCTCCATATTCTACCATCCTCCATACATATATGAGAGTCAATATGGTGCCTAGAAAAAAAAAATTATTTCAAGATGAACTCCCTCTCTCAAAGCAATGCAAGTCCCTCACTTCTTCCATGGCATGAGACTGTGAACGCATTTCGAAAACCAGTTTTTACCCAAATCCATTCCAATTTTTCTGCATCAAGTCTTGTCTCCATGAGAAACGAAACCTCAAGCCCTTGAGAGTTCACCATATCCTCCTCGTTCCAATCTGCAACATACTTTAATTTCTTTGTATTTCCAGAAAAGTGAACATTTGGGTTACAGTTTTCATCTCGTATTCTCTTCTCTGTAGCAATACTTTTAATCGTATTTCCACTCACCTTTTCCTGTTGCATGGGAATTGGCTTCCCAAGTCCTTTCCATTTCGGTAGGGCCCCCGCCTCTTGAGTAAATAGGGCCTGAAGAGCTTCCCTACCAACCCTCTCTCATGTCTCTTCTATGCACACGTCTATGTTGTCCCCTTCCATGTCAAGTTTGCACTACTCCACATATGTGCTAGCTTCCCCTATTACAGATTTAGAGTGAACATTTACAAACAAAAGAGAGTCTAATAGCACTAGCCCTATGGAAGGAATGTTTGTCTCATTTGCGTGACACCTCATGTCCCCTTCACCCTCTTTTTCCTCTTTCGTGATAGCTCTAGTGTCTCCCACACTATCCAGTCCTCTTCCCCCCAATTTCGAGCATCCCTCCTTACCTTCATTAATTGGTTCTGACACAACCCTTCCTCTGTCACTTTCTTCCTCCGTGTGATTTAACTCACAAACCACCGCCGTGCTCTCCATTGACTTGGTGATCGGAGCGCTGTCTTCAATCGTGATGTCACGTTTACCACTATGCTCTCTCTCCTTATTCTTGGGCTCACCACTCCCATAACCTTCAAAGCAAGTACCTCCATCATCTTGCCTCCAAAACTAGCCTTCAACCATTCCCCATACTGAGGTGGTTCATTGCCCTCCTTCTCAGATTGTTTCTCACAGTTCCTTTCTTCGTCCACATCTATAATAGAAGGAAGATAACTTTTCGTATCTGTAATCAATCCATACCTTATCACCCTTCGAGCTTGTCACAAAACTGCCCCTCCGAAATGGTTTGTCTATTGGAACTTCCACCCTAACCCTCAGATATTTTGTTTGTTCTGACGTCGCCTTCCACTCATTATTTGAGATAAATCTACTGATTCTATTCCTAATATCTGCTCCTGCTTCCTCTGACAACATCACAAACTATAAACCCCACACCTGTATCCAGAAGGTCGTGTGAGACAAACTCATATTATGGCTACTAAGCCCTTTTTTCCCATTTGCATAGTAGTAATAGGTTATTCTCGAAGCTCCAGGGGCTGTTGTAAAGGGTTGGAAACTTGAACTGTAGAATATCATTGCCAACCTCTAGAACTTTTAAAGTCTGGCCCCTTTCTCCATGCCTTCCACAGAGTTTCTTTCGCTGCTCTCTTGTTGAAAGATTTCGTAGTCAAAAACCATCCAAACACACTCATCATGCATTCCTCAAAAGTCCTACCCCTACCCGCCTCAGATATTGGTATAATTTCCTCCTCATGGGTTAACCTAATTTTTTGAAGTCCCTCCACTACATCACAATCTGTTCCCATTTTTCCCATCATGAAAAACCCAAGCCAAAGTACACACACTCACCTAGCATAAGCTAGAAGAGAGTTCAGCTCGCACAATGGCGAGAGAGCAGCTCCTACAAGAGGAGAGCCGGTATCAATCTCTTCTTGAAGACTTGAATTACGTAATTGGAAATAAGCATCTTACATAAACTAAATGCTTGACTTGAAAAGTTACTTGAGGTTTCATTAAGGTGGCATAATGTTTGGTTCAATGATTCCATGAGGCAAGACAAGATGGTCTATAACAAGTAATGAGATCTAAGTGAGTCATAGGTGATGTGAATAGAAATAATAGGTTTTATATCCTTTCTTTTTTTATATGATGAGATTCCTTTTTTCATTTTCTTTTCTGTATTTAGGTTAACTTCAAATTTTATTTCTTTTTCTTCTAGAATCTGATTGATTGTAAATATTCTCACATGAAATTTTGGTTCATATAATTTTGGGAATTTGTTCTCAATTGTTTGGTGATTGGTAAGCTTGGAGTCAGGTAAGAATTATCTTCTCTCATTTTTTATTATATTATGCTTCACATGCTTTGGTTGTATAGTCTTTAGGTTTAATTTGATTTTATGTGTTTAAGTTCTTATTAAATGTCTCTTTAGACATAGCCCAATAATATGAAGAAGGCTAGCCATTGGCTGGGCGGACTTGGGTGCCTAAGACCTTCCCAAGCATGTACCCTAACTCTGAACTCAGATCAAGACCAGTAAAGCTTAATTTTTATATGGAGTTTATAAATGGTTTCTGGACCTAAACCAGGTGGCGACTCCCTTCTTTGCCCTAATCTCAATGAAGATTTAATGGCCCTCACCAATCTCGAGATGTGTCTCGCATGCAGCTCACAAAGGTAATGGGGAAGAACTCTTTAGCAACTAGCTACTCTCTAATTGAACAACTAGAAGATTAGCCCTTTTTCATGAAACTCGAATCATTAACCTAAGCGTCCAAGCATTTCCCTTTGGTGTTCAACACATAGCTCTGTCAAAGAGATCAGTCCGATAGGCTGGTGATAAATTGCTATCTTGCTACAAGCTCCCTAGAGGCTAAGTATGGATCTTCTCAATAGTTCATATCAGCCTCCTTGATTTGTTTATTGTTATTGTGTGTTTTTAATTAATTCGTATATTTTAATCTTTGTTTTCATTGAATTGATGTTTTCATACTTAATTTAATTTAACTCATGAATTTCAATATTACTTTCAAGTTTATTATAATTAGATCATCGTTTTTATGTTAGATTTTCCATCCAGGAGTTCATAAATCATCTTTAATGAATTCGGATGTGTTTTGTCTTTAGAAACATGTTCTTCAATAAATATTATCGTGGGTATCTGCCTTCTAAAGCATGTCTTTCACTCTTTAATGGATCTTTGCAATGATTATTATCAAAAGCATGCCTCTTTATCCTTCAATGAATTCTACCATGACTATTTGTTTGCTAAAACATGTTTCTTGATTTATTACACATGTTTTGTTAAGTTTGTATTATTTCATTGTTGAGAGGATTTTCCCTACAATTTGATGATAAGCTTGGATTCAGGTGAGGAATCTTCCTTTTACTTCATATGAATATTGTGCCCTAATTCCCATCCTTTGATTGCTCCTTGATTGTTATAGTTTTAGGTTTAATTTTTTTTTTTCTGTATATTTAGAGATTTGTTTTATAATCTACTTTCAAAAATATCAAGTAATATAAAGGAAGGTCAGCCATTAGGTTAGGTGTTCTTGGGTGCCTAACACCTTCCCAAGACATACCTTAGCTCTGGATCTAGTAAGGACTAGTCCTTTTTGTGCATGAAGTTATATTTATGGTTCTTGTACTAATAAACCAGGTGGCGACTCCTTATTTCTCTACTTCCAACCTTACAAAGGTTCATCAATAGCACGAGCTATCCCCTAGGTACCCCAACGATATCTCATAGTGGCGACTCCATTATGGACAAAAGAAGCTCAACTCTTGCTATTACTTGATTATTCTTGAATATTGTTTATTCTATAAATCTAAATGCACACATGCGCACACTTTTTAACCTAAGATACCCAATAAAAAAAATGTGGAATCAATTAGCCAACTTAGACAAGATCTATTATTTAGCATGTGATTGGATATTTAGATATTTAGATTTATTTTAATTTAATTCCATAATCCCGTATTGATGATCATTCTAACAATTAAATTAATTTCAAATTTCAAATTTCGTTCAAAATCAAATTAAAGGAAAGAAGGAAAGTAAAATTATTTACAGTTTCGGTGATTGGTTTATGTACGGAAAGATAAGAGAAATGGATTGAGGGTCATTCTACAATACCCACACACTTTTTGTGGGTATGGTACCCACTCAATTTGTACCATCAAATGTGATATAAGTACCATCATATGTGATGTTGGTACTATCCAATGTGATGTATTTTTTATATATATTAAATTTAAATAATAAATAAAAATTTAAGGTACCAAGTAATGTGATGGTAGGTATCATCGTATGTGAGGTGGGTACTATCATGTGTCACATTGGTACCATCAGTGTGAGATTTTATCTATTAGAGATACCGTACTCACATAGGTATTGTAGAATTACCCGAGGAATTGATAGTATCTAGAATGAGATTTGAACATTAAATTATAGAATATTGACCCGTACTTTATAAGGTTCAAACTTAGAACACTTTTGAACAAATTTCTTAACAACTTCAAAAGCTGTATAAAGTGCTTTGAAGTTGGATGCATGCCATCTTCCTTTCTTGTTCTATTCTCACAACAATAAAGCTCTATGCATGTCATATGGTATTATTTTAGTTATGAAAAATGTTTGTTTTGTATGATATTATTATGATTATGTATACTGTGGATGGTAGTATTACAGTTATGTGTTAGATTTTAGATGATATTATTTTAGTTACGGAACAATTTGGAGTAGTTATGTAAACTTGTAGAATTGATTAATGGTTAGTATTATGCATGGTTTTAAAAACTGGACTAAACCGGTTGGTCAGACTGGTTAGAATGGGGACTAGTGCTTGTACCATTCGGTTCTTTCTAAAATAAAAAATTACAAAAAATAGGACGAAAATCGAGAATCGATAGTTCAACCAGAAAAAACCGAAACTAGTCCGGTTAGACCGGTTTTAGAGCAATTTGATGAGGATAACAAAACGTGGTCGTTTGAGAGCAAATCTATGTCGTTTGAGAAAGAAGGAACAAAATAGAAAAAAGAAAAATAGTTCTCTATAATCCACTATGTGACAATTTAAAAAATTATCCATATATATATTTTTAGTCACATTACTTATTTAATTAGTCATGTGATTTTTTCAAATAACACATGAAGATGGTTTTATAAATTACCACGTGATGAGTTAAAAGAAGATTACTTCAAATTAGTGTGGAGGTAAACTTACTTAATTATTTTACATGGAGAAAACAATAGAGTCATATTGATAGAAAAAACAATCATCATACAATGGATCTTATATATTAAGAAATAAATATGATATTGATACTTCCGGGGAATCACGTTTCTAACTTATTTCAAAGGACAGGTTGCCACGCTATTGTTGGAGAACTCCTGCGAATCAGGCTATGGTTATTAGTGGTGACCGGCAATCAGCCATGACGAGGGCTTGGGTCACCAGGTGAGACAGGTGGCTTCTGACTCGACCATGTTCGCAGGCTTCTCTTCTTCCTTGCAAACATAACAAGAAATTGCATAAATCTAAAGCCAGTACATAAAACCACCAATACAATCTGACACCTGCATGCGATATATACTCTAAAAAGAACATGAATTAAGGAACTCACTGGCTCGTGGGACGACGTTGTATGGCTCGGCAACCACCATAGCAGATGAGAGAAACAAAAAGAGAAGCATCGGGATTATGATAATCCTCATGGAAGTCTTGGCATTCATTTTGGTTAGAAGAGAGATGAGTTAACACTTCAACATTACTTATGTGATATGATAGGTCTACAACTCAACCATCTCCTTGAACGACGGACCTAAAGTAATCGCCCACACTCGAAGACCAAATGCAAGAACGAGCTAAAGTGTCGTCCTCACTACAAATACATAAACTCCACACGGTCCATTAATCAATGCCTTCATAACGAAATTAAATGATAGAAAGCGTTACTATCTCATGGTTTAATGAGAATATCCTGAGGATATTATAATCACCACTATTAAAGCCCCTCATTCAAGTCAAATAAAGACTGAAATAAATGAGAGCACAATGGCTACTTACTAGGGGCATTTATATAAACCTCATAACAGAAAGACACAAGGTACGCAAAAAAACACTAGCCTAAACACTATTACCTACCTGTTGATTATTCTTTGCAAATCACTAACAAAGGCATCGGAAGAGTTTTGGCCGGCACCCCACCGGTGCTTTCCCTGTTGTTTACTCCTTTTTGTTCTTTAAGGTTTTCCATCTGAGAGGCTAGACGTCGAATGATCGTGCTGATTCTTACACATCATCAGTTGGCACCGTTTGTGGGAACCGATTTGCTTATTGCCATTTCGCTTCTTTCCCTGAGAAACTAAGAACGGTTGGTTCAAATAGCCTCTCTCTCCATGGAAGCAGGAGACACCAGTGACCAACACTTGAATGCCTCGAATAGGCAACTGCAGGCCCTCACTTCCAACATCCAAGAGTTGGCACGACAGAGTGCCGCTGACCGCGGAAAGATGCAGGAGTTGACCTGACAAAACCAGGAGCTCATAGCTCTCCTTCGTTCGAGGGGAGAAGTTTAGATTCCTAATCTTGGCTAGAACAACGGAGAGGGTCCTCACAATGAGCTAGGGGGAAATCAGAATCAGGATCAGAATGATGAAGGGAGCTCCACCAATCAAAACTGGGTACCCCGCCCAAGCTAGAAAGTAGAGCCCATGAGGTCCGTTGCAGACGCCAGGGCCGCCAAACTCGAAGAAGAACTGAAAGAGATGAGAGACCAAATGAAAGAGATGAAGAGTCAGGTCAAGGTGAAAGCTACTAAGAATCTCGATATGCTCGTCCATCGCTCCGAGTCACCATTCACCAAGAGGGTAGACAAGTATCCTCTTCCAGCAAAATTCAAAGTTCCCCAACTGGAAACTTTTGACGGACTCAAGGACCCACTTGATTACCTGGACTCCTTCAGGACGGTCATGCGTCTGCAAAGTGTGTCAGACGAGATAATGTGTTGCGCTTTCCCAACAAACCTTAGAGGCTCAGCGAGGGTGTGGTTTAATCAACTGGAAACAGGATCCATAGACACATTCGCCCAATTAAGTCGGGCCTTCATTGATAACTTCATCGGAGGACGGAGATTTGCTCGTCCAGCAAACTATCTCCTCAATATTCGACAGAGAGAAGGAGAATCATTGAGGTCCTACGTACAACGTTTCAACATGGAGCAAGTTGACCGAGAGAAAGGCGCAGTCGTTCTAACAGTTCCCTCATAAAGGGCTGGAGGGGAAATCTTAAACCTGCATTGAAATCAGCTTCATAAAAAGCCACATCGTCGTATTTGGACGAGCAAGCCCTCTCGTCCGGATTAAGGATCCTAAGAACGACATCCTCAAGGATCTGATATCGATCCCTCATCTTCTTCAAACTTTCCTCGTCCACAATCGAGAGGTAGGATCGAGCGATCCAGAGCCTCTCAAACCCATCACCCTTCGACAAGCCCGAGACTGACGGGGTTTCATCAGCCAAGTTACCCCCGTCCTCCCGATTGGAGAGCCCGCTTGGCAACTTTTCAGACCGGACCTTATGCCAGCTACTCCCCTTAGAGGCCATACGGTCCTTAATCAACCTCCAAGTGTTTAACGCCGGAAAGGCAAAAGCATATAACTCCTCCGATAAACGGCGGAGCACACTATCGGCCGGGATTAAATCACTGAAGTCCACCGCTCTACCCTCGCTCTCGGCTATATGGGACACCCCCACAAAAAAATGTCTAAAAGAAGGGTGCGAAGGATCCAGTGCTACCAAGAAAACTAAACTGGAAAAGGAAAATGGACAAAGAAACTCACCAGAAAACGAAGACTTGGGGGGAGAAACAATGCGCAAACCAAGGGAGGGAAAATGAAACAAAAGGAAAACTTATCGGTTTTTAAACATTTAAACCCCTGGCAAATGAAACGTGGCACTGCCTCGTAACGCGCACCCAACGAATGATTGACACATGTCCAAAAGTGGACCAAATCGTCACTTCGCCAATTAATGCCTCGATTGATTTCGGCTGCACGCCTCCTAAAAAAAGATACATAATTACGCACCAAAAACCTATAGGTATTCCATCCGTCGTCCAGACTCGACCACGTTGGAAAAGGGGGCATCTGATAGGTCTACAACTCAACCATCTCCTTGAACGACGGACCTAAAGTAATCGTCCACACTCGACGACCAAATGCAAGAACGAGCTAAAGTGTCGTCCTTACTACAAATACATAAACTCCACATGGTCCATTAATCAATGCCTTCATAACGAAATTAAATGACAGAAAGCGTTACTATCTCACAGTTTAATGAGAACATCCTGAGGATATTATAGCCACCACAAGCCCCTCATTCAAGTCAAATAAAGACTGAAATAAAGGAGAGGACAACGGCTACTTATTGGGGGCATCTATATAAACCTCATAATAGAAAGGTACAAGGTACGCAATAAAACACTAGCTTAAACACTATTACCTACCTGTTGATTACTCTTTGCAAATCATTGACAAAGGCATCGGAGGAGCTTTGGCCGGCACCCCACCGATGCTTTCCCTGTTGTTTACTCCTTTTTGTTTTTTTAGGTCTTCCATCTGAGAGGCTAGACGTCGGACGATCGTGCTGATTCTTATGCATCATCATGATATATATACACCTAAAAAAGGATAACATTGTCTTTGTTTTTTTTTTTCTTATTAATGAAATGCATGTGTCTCACTTGATGAATCGATAATGTGGTGGTTTAAAGCTGGACCTCCAAGCACCACCCAACTATCTCGTGGGGTACCCAATCTAATCTTTTTAGTCAATTAAAGGACACTCAAGACCCAAGAGTCAAGACACACTATTCTACTCGGCAAATTATGCTCTATGCATAATAGAATTTGGTTCAGGCCAGTTGATTTTGATGTTTATACTATTACTATTCTTCTTCTTTTTTATTCTATTACTATGAGTGCACATTTGAGATTAGGATCCTCTCCATTTCCTTTTGAAATGGAGAGTCTCCATTTAAAGGTTAGGATTTATTTTTATGAAATCTAGGGTCTAGAATGTGTCACATCAATTAAAATCAATAACTCAACCTTAACAACAATTCTGACTATAGTTAATTTTAACTAATGTTTACTATTATTAAAAAAATAAATCAGAGAATTAAGTTTAACCTTGTGAAGAAATTGTTCTAATTTTCGTATGAAAAAGAAATGCAAACATGGATAGCTCTGCCGGACAAAAAATCCAAAGCTAAGTCTGAACGATGGTTGGTTGGTTGCAAAAATAATTCACTCTTGATTAAGATACCAAATCTTCTTACAAAATGACAATTGGTGTCCACAAGAAACGGCAGCGCGTGACCCCCCACCTTCACCTCCACCACCACCACCACCACCATAGCCTTCTTCAAAGACCCCACCTCCGCAGACGTCATCCTCCGCCTCTTCATCAAACCATCTCCCATCGAATCCACCACCACTCCATGTTCAGATCTACCTCCACTCCCACGTCCTTCACCACTTATACTTCTCTGTCCTTCCTATTTGGTCGAATGCAATCCCAAAACCAAACAATCACAAAGCATTCAAACTCAACCTGGGGTCCTTCCAATCACACCATTCAAACCATTAAATTTTTTTTTTCGGCCAAGCTATCCATGAACTTAATTCTTTGGTTTATTTTTTAGACTAAAGTCCACTTTTAACCCCCTAACTTTGGTTAAAATTAATTATAGTTTGATTTGCTATTAGGGTTGGGTTATTGATTTTAAATGAGATGGCACATTCTAGACTCTAGATTTAATTAAAATAAATCATAGCCTTTAAATAGAGACTCTTCCTTGATCATTAGCCATTGAGCTGACACTCTATATTTTTGTGATAGCATGTTCATGAACAATGCCAAAAAGCTACGTAAAGAACTACCTTCAATACATCAATTGCCACTACAAACTGCAGATTTTAGTCACATTACAGCACAAAATACCAGCTAGTTAAAAAGAACAAAATGCACTATACAAATGCACCAAGGCACCATGTGCTTGGGTACTCCTTTTGTCAAGATTCATCATTATCCTTCTCCAATAAGAATGCAACACTTGTCTACCTTGTCTCCTCCCTTTTGGTTTTGGCTATATAAAGATGAAGAATGAAGACTAAAAGAAATCTTTGTTTACCTTGCATTTATAATTACTTTTCTTTTACAATTATCATTAGCAACCAATAACCAACTATTAAGCACATCAATGACAAATTGACAATGAATGTGTGTAGAAAATAATTGAAGAGATTTGAACCATAGTTCTCCAAGTAAAGAAATTCAACCAATATCACTTTATTATGAGACTCTTTAACATAAATATTACTCCAAAGAAAGAAGATTTAAATATTTATATAATTGATATAAATAGTGGTGATTTTGAAATGGCACATCGGTATTAATTGCTATTAAAAAATTAGGTTTCCTTTATCAATCCAAAACGAAGATACCTGGGAGTCATATAAGGAAACTTCCAGGAAATCAATCGAAATTCATGCCAATATCTTCCACAAAATCAAAGCAGGCGGCGTACATTCAAATATTCAAAGTCAGGACCCACCATCATGGAAATTCCACATTAAGGTCTATAATTCCATATCATTAATTTCAAAAACAAACAAAAAAAGTTCTACATTTAATTGAACATC
>OU015772.1:12833029-12863129 GCA_907173295.1 Fagus sylvatica | reverse complement strand
AAAAGTATTCTCATTTTCTCATTTTGTATCAAAGAACCAGGGAGCTCTGGTAAAAATTTATTTAGAGGATGTCTATGATATTTTTTATCATAAATAATTTGTGTATATCTCTATTTCACACACAATACACATTTCTCTAATGGATCTTTGCAATGATTATTATCAAAAGCATGCCTTTTTATTCTTCAATGAATTCTACCAAGACTATTTGTTTGCTAAAACATGTTTCTTGATTTATTACACATGTTTTGTTAAGTTTGTATTATTTCATTGTTGAGAGGATTTTCCCTACAATTTGATGATAAGCTTGGATTCAGGTGAGGAATCTTCCTTTTACTTCATATGAATATTGTGCCCTGATTCCCCTCCTTTGATCGCTCCTTGATTGTTATAGTTTTAGGTTTAATTTTTTTTTGTATATTTAGAGATTTGTTTTATAATCTACTTTCAAAAATATCAAGTAATATAAAGGAAGGTCAGCCATTAGGTTAGGCGTTCGTGGGTGCCTAACACCTTCCCAAGACATACCTTAGCTCTGGATCTAGTAAGGACTAGTCCTTTTTGTGCATGAAGTTATATTTATGGTTCTTCTACTTATAAACCAAGGTGGCGACTCCTTGTTTCTCTACTTCCAACCTTACAAAGGTTCAATAGCACGAGCTATCCCCTAGGTACCCCGAACAATATCTCATAGTGGCGACTCCATTAGGGACAAAAGAAGCTCAACTCTTGCTATTACTTGATTATTCTTGAATATTATTTATTCTATAAATCTAAATGCACACACGCGCACACTTTTTAACCTAAGATACCCAATAAAAAAAATGTGGAATCAATCAGCCAACTTAGACAAGATCTATTATTTAGCATGTGATTGGATATTTAGATATTTAGACTTATTTGAATTTAATTCCAAAATCCCATATTGATGATCATTCTGACAATTAAATTAATTTCAAATTTCGTTCAAAATCAAATTAAAGGAAAGAAGGAAAGTAAAATTATTTACATTTTCGGTGATTGGTTTATGTACGGAAAGATAAGAGGAATGGATTGAAGGTCATTCTACAATACCCACACTCTTTTTGTGGGTATGGTACCCACTCAATTGGTACCATCAAATGTGATATAAGTACCATCATATGTGATGTTGGTACTATCCAATGTGAAGTATTTTTTATATATATTAAATTTAAATAATAAATAAAAATTTAAGGTACCAAGTAATGTGATAGTAGGTATCATCATATGTGAGGTGGGTACCATCATGTGTGACATTAGTACCATCAGTGTGAGATTTTATCTATTAGAGGTACCATACCCACATGAGTATTGTAGAATTACCCGAGGAATTGATAGTATCTAGAACGAGATTTGAACATTAAATTATAGAATATTGACCCGTACTTTATCAGGTTCAAACTTAGAACACTTTTGAACAAATTTTTTAACAACTTCAAAAGCTGTATAAAGTGCTTTGAAGTCAGATGCATGCCATCTTCCTTTCTTGTTCTATTCTCACAACAATAAAGCTCTATGCATGTCATAGGGTATTATTTTAGTTATGAAAAATGTTTGTTTTGTATGATATTGTTATGGTTATGTGTACTTTGGATGGTAGTATTACAGTTATGTATTAGATTTTAGATGATATTATTTTAGTTACGGAACAATTTGGAGTAGTTATGTAAACTTGTAGAATTGATTAATGGTTAGTATTATGCATGGTTTTAAAAACCGGACTAAACCGGTTGGTCAGACTGGTTAGACCGGGGATCAGTGCTTGTACCGTTCGGTTCTTTCTAAAAATAAAAAATTGCAAAAAATAGGATGAAAACCGAGAATCGATAGTTCAACCAGAAAAAACCGAAACTAGTCTGGTTAGACCGGATTTGGAGCAGTTTGATGAGGATAACAAAACGTTGTTGTTTGGAAGCAAATCTGTGCCATTTCCTACAAATTTGGCCATTTCACGCCTCCAGAAATAGCCCAGTTCATGTGAGGGAAATATATAGAGAGAGAACGGAGATATATAGAAATAAATAGAGTCATATTGATAGGAAAAAACAATCATCATACAACGGATCCTATATATTAAGAAATATGTATGACATTGATACTTCCGGGGAATCACGTTGCTAACTTATTTCAAAGGACAGGTTGCCACGCTATTGTTGGGAGAACTCCTGCGAATCAGGCTATAGTTATTAGCGGTGACTTCAAATGGGAATCAGCCATGAAGAGTGCTTCGCTGACCAGGTGATTCAGGTGGCAGCTGACCAGTCAATATGTTCGCAGGATTCTATTCTTCTCTGCAAACATAACAAGAAATTGCATAAATCTAAAGCCAGTACATAAAACCACCAATACAATCTGACACCTGCATGCGATATATACTCTAAAAAGAACATGAATTAAGGAACTCACTGGCTCGTGGGACGACGTTGTATGGCTCGGCAACCACCATAGTAGATGAGAGAAACAAAAAGAGAAGCATCGGGATTATGATAATCCTCATGGAAGTCTTGGCATCCATTTTGGTTAGAAGAGAGATGCGTTAACGCTTCAACATTACTTATGTGATATATATACACCTCAAAAAGGATACCATTGTCTTTTCCTATCTTTTCTTTTTTTTTTTTTTTTTCTTCTTATTAATGAAGTGCATGTGTCTCACTCGGTGAATCGATAATGTGGTGGTTTAAAGCTGGACCTCCAAGCACCACCCACCAATCACAAAGCATTCAAACTCAACCTGGGGTCCCTCCAATGACACCATTCAAACCATTAAATTTTTTTTTCGGCCAAGCTATCCATGAACTTAATTCTTTGGTTTATTTTTTAGACTAAAGACCACTTTTAACCCCCTAACTTTGGTTAAAATTAATTATAGTTTGATTTGCTATTAGGGTTGGGTTATTGATTTTAAATGAGATGGCACATTCTAGACTCTAGATTTAATTAAAATAAATCATAGCCTTTAAATAGTGGTGATTTTGAAATGGCACATCGGTATTAATTGCTATTAAAAAAATTAGGTTTCCTTTATCAATCCAAAATGGAGATACCTGGAAGTCATATAAGGAAACTTCCAGGAAATCAATCAAAATTCATGCCAATATCTTCCACAAAATCAAAGCAGGCGGCGTACATTCAAATATTCAAAGTCAAGGAGCCACCATCATGGAAATTCCACATTAAGGTCTATAATTCCATATCATTAATTTCAAAAACAAACAAAAAAAAGTTCTACATTTAATTGAACATCAGATTAGCTTCCATTTTTCTTGCTACTTCGTATGAATTCGTGACACCCCTATGTTTTGTATGTGCCAATTAGCCATTGTTGTCAAAAGATAAAATGCTATGTAAATTGGGCCCAGTGGCACTACGTGTGTCCCTCAGGAGCTGTGAATAAGTTCGTAATCATCATACTTTATTTTAGCAAAACAAAGTAATAACCCATTGATTGAACAAAACTAAATTTTGTAATTAATCAAGTTCATTAATCAGTTTTATATATCCAAACTAATCACTTAATTAATTATCCAACCTCTGTAAATCAAAAGGGTGTGTTTGGTCTGAATTATGCCTTAATGATAAAGGATTTGGTTTGATCCAAAAATGGTAAACACTAACTGATTTACTTACGATTTTAATGTAGAAGTTGATATTAAACAATCTCTAAGACAAACCTGATCACAGATTTAATCTCGAGATAACAGTTTACAATTTAGCCTGTGTTTGGATCCTCTACTTAAAAGTGATTTTATGGATTTTTATGCATCAAAATACATTTTGCAAAAAATTTGGGATGTTTGGTTGGGATTTTGAAAAATGCATTTTGCAAATTCTCATTTCTAGAGCGGAAGTCAGAATCCAAAATATTTTGGATTCTGATTCTAGCTTCTACTTTTAATTTTAATTTTTGCTAAAGTAAATGGGACCCACTTACAACAGTTTATTACTCGAACAACTCTTTTTTCCCTCGCTTAATTTTTCTCTTTCTTTCTTTTATTTTCCTTCCCCCACTTTTGTTCCCTACTTTTTCTCTTTTTTTGATGTGTTCCCTATTTTTTCTCTTTCTTTCTTTTATCTTTGAAAAAGTATTCTCATTTTCTCATTTTGTATCAAAGAACCAGGGAGATCTGGTAAAAATTTATTTAAAGGATGTCTATGATATTTTTTATCATAAATGGTTTGTGTATATCTTTATTGCACACACAATACACATTTCTCTATATTTTTTTATTACATTGTTCAAATTTTATAAAAATGTGTGCAAGGAGATGTGCACAAATCATGACCTATTTTTTTTATTAGTAGACATTAATTTAAATCACAACATAATACTTTATTTCTTTATTACATTGTTAATTTTGTATTGGTAGTAAATGTATTTTTAGCCTTGTATTGAGATATTTAAAAAAAAAAAAATGTTAATTACATAATGTATACTAATAATATATTATTTAATAGGAAGAATGTATTATTTAAAATACCAACTAAACACAATTCCTTTCAGCATAATCACTTCTTATAAATAATTTCAATATTTTATCAAACGCACTATTTTCAGCAAAATGCATTCTTGAGAATGCATTCTAGCAAGAATGTATTATCTAGAATGCATTCCTAAAATAGAGGATCCAAACACAAGTTATTCTTCTTTAAATATAAATAACTTGGAATTTAACAAATTTGTGAATAACAATAAACTGTAGAATATTTATATTAAACAGTAATCGAGTACAATCACTTCGAAATATGAACAAGAACAACAGAAACTTACAAAAGGAGAAGTTTCCTGTTACCCTCATACACTTCAAGAACTCGAATTGCAAGATCTAAGTCTCTCTCGAACTAAAATCACACTAAAAGCACTCAAACACACTGAATTACACTGTTTTACACACTTTTAAACACTCGAACACACTTTAAAACACACTTGAACACACTTTGAATCACAAATGGACTCCTAAACTCTGGAAAATACGCAGGGGTTGTAACTGTCTCCTTTTCTTCTATTTATACCTTCCTCGAGCAGCAGTTTCTTCAATTGAACAGTTACTTTTCTTATTTTGAATTTCAAATCTTCAACAGACCTTATCCAATACCAAATAACAATCTTCTTGGAGATGATAACACCTGTTATATAAATCTCCAGATTGTTAATAAACAGTTACTTAGCAGTTTTCTCAAAATTGAACTACTTTGTAACTGTTTTTAGATGAGTTTAAATATAACCTAGAAGTACAATCGGGTCTTAGCCATTTGGGCTTCTATTTAAGTAATGTAACTTGTTTCATTTAGGCCCAAACAGTAAGTCTGATTTTTTAAATAAATAACTTGTTTAGGTCCAATATTGTTCGTAGGCCCAAAAGTTATTTTTATGTGCAAACAATCATACTTTACTCAACTTTTTGTTGAGGTAGCTTATAAAATATTTTGTTTGAAAATTTGTTAATTCTTGAACCCATCTCTATAAGTAAGGATAAAAGAATCTTGGTTTCTTAAATAATAATTTTTCAAACTTAACAACCATTTGGTAAGGAAGAAACGAAGTAATCATTTATAAAAATAAAAATAAAAAAGAAACGAAGTAATCATTATTGCTATAAATTGACTTTTAGGCTTGTTAAAGTCCAATGGGCCTAACTCAATCCCAAAAGACACCTTTATGAGATGAGGATTGCCCATTGTCTTATAAACCCATTACTCACTCCAACTATTTCCAATGTGAGATAATAATATCCAACACCCCCCCTCAAACTTAAGCAAGGAGATGGAAGCTTGAGTTTAGAATGTAGTGGAACCGGTTTTTTAGAGAAGAGATACCGGATGATTCTATAACTAATTATAGGTTTTTATATACTACACAATTGGGAGACTAGTTAGAGTAAGTAACCTAGCTCTGATACCATGTTAAAGTCCAATGGGCCTAACTCAATCTCAAAAGACGTCTTATGAGATGAGGATTGTCCATTGTCTTATAAACCCATTACTCACTCCAACTATTTCCAATGTGGGATAATAATATCCAACAAGGCTGGTGCTAGACCTCCAACCTTGGTCTCATACGATCAACAAATAATGGAAGAAGTGAAGCTGCTGGGATTTTGGCCAAGTCCCTACAGTCATAGAGTGATATGGGCTCTGAAGCTGAAGGGTGTGAAATATGAATACATAGAAGAAGACTTGCGCAACAAGAGTGACTTGCTACTGCAGTACAACCCAGTTCATAAGAAGATTCCGGTTCTTGTTCATGGTGGCAAACCGATAGCTGAGTCCCTTGTCATCCTTGAATACATCGAAGAAACGTGGCCTCAGAACCCTTTGCTGCCAAAGGATACATACGAAAGGGCACTAGCTCGTTTCTGGATTAAATTTGGAGCAGATAGGGTAGTTTTGTTGAGGCTGCTTATAAAATAAATCTGCTTCTACTTGAGCTAGTCCCATTTAATCGAGAAATTATAGTAATCTATTTAAACTAGTCATGAATAGCTTGCCAATTTATAGTCTCAATTTTAATAAGATCATTCTTCTTTTCTTTCTTTGTGTCCAATTTCCGGAGACATTTGTGAAATTTCCAGTTTTCTGGCAAAGTTAATTAATCGCTTGTCAAACTTAAATAATCGCTTTTTTATTAAGTACCTGATTGCTAATCACTTCTAGTTAAAATTCCTTTTTTTCTTCTTTGTTTTTTTTCTTTGGGTCAGAAGTATAGTATCTTTGCAAGGGAATATAGGGAAACAATGGAAAGAACACAACAAAAGTAGGGTTAGAGGTAAAAATGAATTGTTATGTTTAAGACAATATTTGCCTCCAGTCAAAAGGTTTCAGGAAAATTTGTCTCCAACATACAATTAAGCTAGAATTCTCAGAATTATGTGAATTTCTTTAAAGGATGTACAAAATCTGTAAAAATAAATAAATAAATAAATAATAAAATAAAATAAAATTGAATATGGAAGTCTATTTATAGATAATGAAGGATTGCTTTTGAAAATGCACACTTGAAGAGTCACTTTGGATACAAGCCTTCCAAAATGTTACCTTGATTGTTAGTAGCTGTTAGAAACTGAAATATATATAAATATATATATATATATATATATATATATATATATATATATATATATATATATATATATATATCCCTCATTTTTCTGTACTATTATATAGAAAACATGTTTCTATTAACCATATCGCTCGAACGAGTTTTATGATCTTTGAATGGCCCTTGAAGGTTGAACAGCTTTCGCTCAAGCTTGCTTGTACATGCCTATATCTCACTCAAGCCCACTCGAGCAGGCTCGATTGAAGTGTCAAACTAACCACTATGTTGGCTAATTTGGGAACTTTATTTCCCGATTTGCACTAAGACCCCACTATGACCTCGCTTGAACGAGCGGGCCTTGAGATCGCTCAAGCGAGCCACTACTATAACTTAGTTTTTAACTTTTAAATTCTTCTTCATTCTTTTACAGTTAGATCACATATATTACAACATATACTTGTATACCTATATATACTTATATCTAACCTTTTAATTATAGTTAGACTCTAAGTAACATAACCAAATCACACAGTTACTCTTTTATTCATTTCATGCTAACATATAGCTTATCTTTCTGAATCATCTAGGGTCCTATTTTCTCTGTATTGTTCCGATATACAGAAGAGGAGCAAGATCAGAATGCAATAAAAGAAGTGGTAGAATGTCTGAAAATCTTGAAGAGCAAGCTCTAGGGGACAAAAGGTTTTTTGGTGGCGAAAATATAGGAATGGTAGACATAGCATATGGATGGCTTTGTCACTGGTTTAAAGCCACGGAAGAAATGATTGGGGTAAAACTGCTAGAGCCTAGCACCGTGCCTCGCTTGCATGCATGGGTTGAGAGATTCAAGCAAGTTCCTATAATCCAAGAGAACCTACCTGACTACACCAAAGTGTTGGCCCACTTTAAATCCTTGAGGAAGAAATTTACTGCCTCGGACTAAGCCAGTAATGACCGCTAGCTGCTTTGCCTGAATCCTATCCTATGGCCACTAAGGTATTCGGCCCAGTGGTAATCCCCTCCCCAAAAAATCCCCCTCTATAAGGGTGTAAGTTCGATCCTCGAGATCTTCAAAATATACGTGTGTGTGAATTTAGATTAAAATTTCTATCATATTTAAAAAAAAGAAAAAAAGAATCCTATCCTATATTCCTATGTATGTATGCTTTAATGCTTATATATTTTCCATGCTTGACTCAAAAGAGGGGTAAAAGGAATCTGCTCTCTTTTATGCTCCCTCCCTCAACTATCAAATTATTAAAATAAAATAAAAACTAGAAGCTTAAATTAAGCTTGCTGATTCAGACAAAGACTATGCCCATATTTTGTATAAAGTGGATTTAAAGGATGCCCATTATCATTCCAGAAGTAGATAGAATCCCCTTTCTAGTTTCTGCACTGTGTGCTTCCAAAAAACTCTAACAATACTCCTTGATTGAAGAATTTCCTCTAGCCTCTAGTACTTTCTTGTGGAATAGGGACAAACCGGAAACTTCTCCCTCTAAGCAAGTATTCCTAAACCCATTCATCTAAAAAAGGGGGGCACTCTTAACCCATGTAACCCAATCAGCGTGGAAACAATTCTAATTGATTACTCAATGTTAGAATATAAGTCCAATGGGTCTTAGGCCCATTACATTGTCTTGTATAGCACTCTTCTTACTTGTGCATTACTCTTATCTCTGCCTATATAAAGGCTCTCTTGTACTCATTTATTCTGTTAATACAATACATAGACTTTCAGTCTTTAACATGGTATCAGAGCTAAGGCTCTAATATTGTGCAGTTCTAGTCCTTCCAGGCGTTCTTCCGCTGCCTCAGTTGTCTCCGGCACTGCCCAGCCGCCACCGTCAGAAATCCGGTTGCCTGCGCTGCCAAGAAGCTGATTCATCGCCAAATAGACTTGCTACCACCCTCGGTTCTCCCGCTACAGAACTCCAATCATGACACCTCTGCAGCCGTTTGAAAGATCTAGAGAAGCTAGACCCAACCGCGGAAGAATCAACCCCATACGACGCCGGACGCGCCACCCAAAGTTCCTGCGCCGTTATCCTCGGTTCTTCAGCTACCGGACTCCGATCACGACACCTCCACCGCCGTTGGAAAGATCTCGAGGAGCTGGATCCAATCGCGCAAGATTCGTCCTCATCAGAGCCCGGACGCGCCGCTCAAAGTTCCGGGGCCGTCAAGCTCTTCCTCACGTGCCACGTCAGCCCTAGCCTTCACTGCCACGTCAGCCCTAACGCCACGTCAGCCCTAGTTGACCAGCGTTGACCGTTGACCGTTGACCAGCGTTGACTTTGACCGTTGACCAGCAGCGTTGACTTTTTCCAGAGTTGACTTTTTGCAACCCAGGTGCTCCCTACCCAGTTTTTCGTGCTGATTTCATTTTTGTGGTCTGTTTTTGCAGTTGAGATTTCGTTATGGCTCAAAATGAGATAATTTCGAAACCCATTCACGTCATTCTTGATGGGGATAACTACTCTCTTTGGGCTCAAGGTATGTGTAGCTTTCTCAAAGGTCGCAAGCTGTGGCTTTATGTGACTGGGCAACGTCATCCTCCTACACCACAAAAGGATGAAACTGAAGATGCCTTCGCTCTTCGACTCGAAGATTGGGATGGTGTCAATCATCAGATCATCACTTGGCTCCGCAACACCTCCACTCCTTCTGTTAGTATGGAATTTGGGGGTTATGACACAGCTAAGGATGTGTGGGACATGCTTGCTTCTCGATATGCTGGATCAGATGGTGCTCGAGAACATCACCTCATGGTTACTTTATATCAGCTGCGCCAGGATCCAGGTGAGCGCATCACTGCTTTCCACAGTCGTATGAGGTTTCTTTGGGATCAACTAGCTGCTTCTGAGCCAGTCATCAAGTCCGTCTCTGATGCTCAGCTTGTCAGTACACATCGAGAACGTACCCGTCTTCATCAGTTCTTAATGGGTGTTCTTGATGACTTCGAGTCTGTACGCAGTCAGTTGCTTAATCGTTCTCCTCTGCCCACTGTCAATCAAGCTGTTAATGATTTGGTCCGTGAGGAAACTCGTCTGAAATCCCATCGCTCTTCTCAGCCTCACACGACGGTTCTTGCCACTCCAGTATCAGTTGATCCCACCGTCACAGCTCCGCCGAAGGGTCATGATAAAAGGCGATCAAACAAGAAGAATTCTCATCTCATTTGTGCCTTTTGCAAGCATCGTGGTCACACTATTGATCAATGTAACATGCGTGCCCGCATTCTTCAGCGCTCTGCAGCCTTGACTGCCTCTGAGTCTGTACCATCATCCGATGCTGCACCTTTTGATCCTGTCTCATTGACTACACCTACTTACAGCATAGCAGATCTGCAAGCTCTCTTCAATCAGGTTCAAGTTCCGTCTTCCAGTGCATCCAATCCTGCTCTTTCTGTGACACCAGGTATCTCTTCTGAATGGTTTTTAGATTCTGCCTGCTGCAATCACATGACAGACAATCCTCACCTCACAAGTGCCCACACTCCTCCAGTCTTACCTACTATTACCACTGCTGATGGCTCCGCCATGACTGTTAGTCATGTTGGCTCCATCTCTACCCCCAACTTATCTGTCTCTGATATTTTCTGTGTTCCTAAACTGCATCTTAATCTTTTATCTGTTGGCCAACTAACCGAACTTGGTTTAAACCTGTTCTTTTCTTCTCGTGGTTGTCTTGTGCAGGATTCTCGGACGGGGCAGATCGTTGGGACCGCGCGTAAGGTTGGACGGTTGTTTGAGCTTACTTCCCTTCACTTTCCATCTTCATCAGTCTCCGCACCTGTTATTGCTGCCTTCTGCCTCCATCGAGTTGTGGCACTCTCGTTTAGGTCATGTTTCCCTTCCTCGTATTCAAACCTTAGTATCTAGGGGTCTATTAGGTTCAGTTTCTTCTAGTCCATTTGATTGTATGCCATGTCAGCTCGGCAAACAACCTGCCTTACCTTTTAATAATAGTGAGTCTATTGCTTCTGCAACTTTTGATCTTATTCATTCAGATGTATGGGGGCCCTCTCCTGTTCCCACAGTGGGGGGGTCAAGATATTTTGTTATTTTTGTTGATGATTTTTCTCGTTACACTTGGATTTATTTAATGAAAAATCGTTCTGAAGTTCTTACAATATATCGTGATTTTGCTAAAATGGTTCAGACTCAGTATTCTAAAGCTATTAAGGTATTTCGCTCTGACAATGCACGAGAATATAGACAAACTGATTTTTCTACTATTCTTAAACACTATGGAACCATTTTTCATACTTCGTGTGCTGGCACCTCACAACAAAATGGACGAGCTGAACGTAAACTCCGTCACATCCTAGATACTATTAGGGCTCTCACCAATGCAGCCTCCACTCCAGTCTCATTCTGGGGTGAAGCTGCTCTCACTGCAGTATACACCATCAACCGCTGTCCTTCACCTGTCGTTCAAAACACAACACCATATGAACGGTTATTTGGCACAGCTCCAAACTATAGTCTACTTAAGGTTTTTGGTTGTGTCTGTTTTGTTCTTCTTCAACCACATGAGCGCACCAAACTTCAACCCCGCTCTCAGCTATGTTGTTTTCTTGGCTATGGCCTTGAAGAAAAGGGGTACCGGTGTTATGATCCAGTCGCCAAACGTCTTCGAGTCTCTCGACATGTGGTATTCTGGGAACATAAGATGTTCTATTCCTTACCTTCATTTTCTGCAGGTAATGATGATTCTCAGGCTGATCCTCTACCAAATCTCTTCCCTGAGATTCCTTCCCCTTCTGCTGAGTCAGTTCATCCCATCTCCGACGAGTCTCCCTCTACTGATCCCTCCTCTGATGTGTCTCCTACAACCGATCCTACCTTCAACAAGTCTCCTCTCTCTGCCCCTGTTGCGAATCCTGTCAACACTACTGCACCTGAGCCTCGTCGCTCTCATCGGGTAAGTACTCTTCCCTCTCATCTTCGTGACTTTCACTGCTTTTCTGCCTTTGCCACCTTACATGAACCTCACACCTTTCGTGAGGCTTCCTCTGACCCTTTATGGCAGCAAGCTATGAAAGAAGAATTGGATGCATTGCTTAAGACAGGTACTTGGGATCTGGTTGATTTGCCAGCTGGTAAATCTGCTATTGGTTGTAAGTGGGTGTACAAGATCAAGACACGATCAGATGGTACTGTTGATCGCTACAAGGCTCGTCTCGTTGCCAAGGGATTCACTCAGGAGTATGGTATTGACTATGAGGAGACATTTGCCCCTGTGGCTCGCCTCTCCTCTGTTCGTACACTTATCGCAGTTTCTGCTTCCCGACATTGGCCACTTTTTCAGATGGATGTGAAGAATGCTTTTCTTAATGGAGAACTAACTGAGGAAGTCTACATGCAGCTCCCTCCTGGTTTCTCCCAACCTCCAGGCTTTTCTCACAAAGTGTGTCGCTTACGTCGGGCACTATATGGTCTAAAGCAAGCTCCACGAGCTTGGTTTGCCAAGTTCAGCTCCACCATTTCTCAGCATGGTTTTTCAGCTAGTTCATATGATTCAGCTCTGTTCTTCCGACGCTCAGATCATGGTATTACCCTTCTCTTGTTGTATGTAGATGACATGATCATTACTGGTGATGATGTGCAGGGCATCCAGGATCTTAAGCGCTTCCTTGGTCAGCACTTTGAGATGAAGGATCTGGGTCCCCTCAGTTATTTTCTTGGTCTTGAAGTCTCTTCATCCTCTGATGGTTACTATCTCACTCAAGCCAAGTACACATCTGATCTTATCTCTCGAGCTGGAATCACGGACAGCAAGATAGTTGACACACCCATCGAATACAACAATCGCCTGAATACTCATGATGGAGAACCACTTCCTGATGCTACCCTTTACAGACAGCTAGTTGGGAGTCTTGTTTACCTCACTGTGACCCGACCGGATATCTCCTATGCTGTTCACATTGTTAGCCAGTTCATGGCTGCACCGCGGTCTCTCCATTATGCTGCTGTACTTCGGATTCTTCGGTATTTGAAAGGCACCTTGTTTCATGGTCTTCACTTCTCATCTCAGTCGTCGCTCACTCTTCAAGCTTATTCTGATGCCGACTGGGCAGGGGACCCGACTGACCGTCGTTCCACTACAGGGTATTGTTTTCTTCTTGGTGACTCCCTCATCTCTTGGCGAAGCAAGAAACAATCTGTTGTTGCTCGTTCTAGTACTGAGGCAGAATATCGAGCCCTTGCTGACACCACGGCTGAGCTCCTTTGGTTACGTTAGCTCCTCCAGGACTTAGGCATTGATTGTTCTACTGCCGTTCCAATCCATTGTGACAATCGAAGTGCCATCCAAATTGCCCACAATGACGTCTTCCATGAGCGTACCAAGCATATTGAGATCGACTGTCACTTTGTTCGTCATCACTTATTACAGCGTACTTTGCAGCTCCGTTCAGTGTCTTCTCAAGATCAGTTAGCTGACATCTTCACCAAACCTATGCCTCCAGGCCGTTTCCGTGATCTTATTTCCAAACTCAAGTTGGTGTCTCTTCACCCAACATGAGTTTGAGAGGGGATGTTAGAATATAAGTCCAATGGGTCTTATGGGTCTTAGGCCCATTACATTGTCTTGTATAGCACTCTTCTTACTTGTGCATTACTCTTATCTCTGCCTATATAAAGGCTCTCTTGTACTCATTTATTCTGTTAATACAATACATAGACTTTCAGTCTTTAACAAAAATTAAAAAAAAAGAAAAGGAAAAGAATAACCCTTTTTACTCCCCGACTATTTAAAGAACGTGAAAGGAAAAGACGAGAATGCAAGAAAAGAAAAAAGAAACAAAAGAGGGAAGAGATGAAATTATCGGTAAAGGAAAAGTCGCTGGAGTGAAGCCTCTGAAAGAAGTCGCTTGCTGATTCAGACAAAGACTATGCCCATATTTTGTATAAAGTGGTTTTATAGGATGCCCATTATCATTCCAGAAGTAGATAGAATCCCCTTTCTAGTTTCTGCACTGTGTGCTTCCGAAAAACTCTAACAATACTCCTTGATTGAAGAATTTCCTCTAGCCTCTAGTACTTTCTTGTGGAATAGGGACAAACCGGAAACTTCTCCCTCTAAGCAAGTATTCCTAAACCCATTCATCTAAAAAAGGGGGGCACTCTTAACCCATGTAACCCAATCAGCGTGGAAACAATTCTAATTGATTACTCAAGATCCAGGAAATGCACTCCACTCTGGACTTCGTGTCTTATAAGAATGGTTGGGTTACTTCCCTACTACCAAGTACAGGAACTGAAAGCTGCTAGTGTCTTAACTCTTAACACAAGTTGTACCCTTTTCACCTCTCCTGCAACCAGCTTCCTGCTCTATCCAGCTTTCAACTTATGCTACCCCAAGGTCCCCCAACATTATTCTAACCAACTTCAGCTAATTTGGACTCTTTTAAGGTCTATGCTTCAATGTTTTACATGTCAAGAGGGCTAACTCGATCACTAGTAGAAAGGGATCAAGAAGATCAGAGCACAGCATCCACAGTGACTTCTGACTATTCATGGTCTGGTGTAAGATCTTGCTTGTTCCCAGAAAGAATGGCAGATGACATCGATTTTATGCATTTTTTTTTTCTTTTAAAACCTATTACCAGAAGCAAGGGGAGAAATTTTAATCAAAGCGGAAAACAAGGAAGAAAAGATGAATGTAACTGAGACCAATCCACTTGTACTTGTCATTATTGAATAATCACATCACTCAAATGTCCATCCAGTTGCTAAGGGTAACACAAGTCAATAAAAATAATATGCATGAAGTTATCCCTTAAGCATGTGGGTAAATGCACCCTGCCCCAATTATAAAGAAGAACAAGAACCCTTGAAATGCCAAAACCATTTTGTTTCATATCTCCAAAATACAATAGATATGGCCAGAGTAATAAACTGCAAAACAACCGATGCACTTTGCAAGTTACAACCTCATATTTGTATAATTCATAGGGTTTAATTTTCAAGTCTAATATCTATATATTATTATTATTTTTATTATTTTTTTTTTTCAAGTAAGGAAATTTTTGGGGTTGGACTGAGTTATGGGTAGACACTTTTTAAAATTGATCATAGTGTAGCTCCACCCATGACCTCAACAAGTTGTGCCAAGAATTATAGTTTTTTTATGTGGTCCTAGACTTTTTCACATACAAAACATAGCGGAGTCAACAAGAAAAATGGAAGCATCATACCGGTAAATAATTTAGTGACTGAATCAAGAGAAAACTTGCATTCGCCAAGCCTATATGATGTTCAATTAATGATGTAGACCTTAATGTGGAATTTCTAAGATGGTGGGTCCTGAGTTTGAATTCATACATATGGCAAGAAAAATGGAAGCATCATACAAGTAAATAATTAAGTGAATGAATCCACACAGCATAGAAAAAAGAAAGTGAATGAGTCAAGCAAAAACTTAAGTTGGCCAAGCCTAATCTGATGTTCAATTAATGATATAGACCTCAATGTGGAATTCAAGATCCTCTAGAGTTCTTAGAGAACTCTACCACATAAAGTTCTCTTAATCTTAGCCTTTTATTTAAAATAAATGACTTAGATTAATGTCAACTCATCAATCCACTAACTAAACCCTAAAAATAAGGTTTTTCTTTTTCTTTTTCTTTTTCTTTTTAAATATATCAATAACCTAAAATTTATCATGTAAAAAGTAAAACTAACGCCGTTAGAGGGAAAAACTAACATACTGAGAAGAAAAAAAAAATTAGAGAAAAGAATTAGATATATATGAGTAAAACCCATATCTCAACCGTCCCAAAAAATTTGTATTATAGAAGAAAAAGAGTTTAGAGAGAGAAACAAAAATATGTAAACATACCGTACCCCAAGTCAGATTAATTGGTGAAGATGAGAAAGAAAGTACAAAAGTTATGAAATTTTTTTTTGATGATCCTAGATGCAGTTTGGTGGGATTGTGTTTTGAGTTCTGCCTCTCTTTGCAAATTAACGTGACTATTTTTTTTTTCTCTAAACGTTAACGTTAATAGATAGAGTCTGTTAAAGTTATTTGTTTTGTTTCAACTCTTTTTTAGGGTTTAGTTAGTGAATTGATGAGTTGGCATTAATCTGAACCATTTAATTTAAATAAAAGGCTAAGATTAAGGGAACTCTATAAAAACTCCAGAGGATCTTGATCCTGACTTTGAATATTTGAATCTAGGACCTTAATTATGTGGGAGATATAGATGCATGAATTTCCATCACTTTCCCTTGTATTACTTCAAGGTCTCTATTTCAAAATTCAAACTAATTAATACTTGACAACATGAATTTCCCCATCTATTTCTTGGAATTTTCCTTGTATTATTTCATGGTCTCTATTTCAAACCAATTAATACATGACAGAGAGCCAATTTGGATTGACGAAAGAAACAATATTTTGATATTGGTCAATATCGATCTACTAGTATTTTACAACCCACATGTTTTATTTAAGAGATTTTTAAAAATGCAAATCCATATTCCGATTCAAATATAATTTTCACTACCATCCCTCATTGATCAATATGAGGAAAAAAATACATAGCGGAGAAATGAATGTCCACCTAGAGACATTCATTTTCATTATAGGTGGAGGAAAAAAAAAAAAAAAAACCTCTTATTAGTAAAGAACTCGAAAAGGTGGTGAAAAAAAATAGAGAAACGAAGATCTAACTTTTTGAGTCATTGTTAAAAGAAAAATAAAAATAAAAAAATTAGAATTTCGACAGTGGCACAGATCAATGAAAAGAAAATAAAAAATTAGAGAAAAGAATTAGATATATATGAGTAAAACCCATATCTCAACCGTCCCAAAAAATTTGTATTATAGAAGAAAAAGAGTTTAGAGAGAGAAACAAAAATATGTAAACATACCATACCCCAAGTCAGATTAATTAGTGAAGATGATAAAGAAAGTGCAAAAGTTATGAAATTTTTTTTTTGATGATCCTAGATGGAGTTTGGTGGGATTGTCTTTTGAGTTCTACCTCTCTTTGCAAATTAACATGACTATTTTTTTTTTTCTCTAAACGTTAACGTTATTAGATAGAGTCTGTTAAAGTTATTTGTTTTGTTTCAACTCTTTTTTAGGGTTTAGTTAGTGAATTGATGAGTTGGCATTAATCAGAACCATTTAATTTAAATAAAAGGCTAGGATTAAGAGAACTCTATAAAAACTCTAGAGGATCTTGATCTTGACTTTGAATATTTGAATCTAGGACCTTAATTATGTGGGAGATATAGATGCATGAATTTCCATCAATTTCCCTTGTATTACTTCAAGGTCTCTATTTCAAAATTCAAACTAATTAATACCTGACAACATGAATTTCCCCATCTATTTCTTGGAATTTTCCTTCTATTACTTCATGGTCTCTATTTCAAACGAATTAATACATGACAGAGAACCGATTTGGATTGACGAAAGAAACAATATTTTGATATTGGTCAATATCGATCTACTAGTATTTTACAACCCACATGTTTTATTTAAGAGATTTTTAAAAATGCAAATCCATATTCCGATTCAAATATAATTTTCACTACCATCCCTAATTGATCAATATGAGGAAAAAAATACATAGCGGAGAAATGAATGTCCACCTAGAGACATTCATTTTCATTATAGGTTGAGGAAAAAAAACAAAAAAAAAAGAGGGCTGGCTTAACAAATTTTTGGGTTTAGGGCAAAAAATTTAAACGGGCATTTAAATATTAATTTGATTTTGATATTTTTTATTTAAATATATTTTTCTTATTTTTTGAGATGTAAAATTACAAGTTAAGTTGATAAGTTTTGTTCAAAATGATGTGATGTGATAATAAGTATAGATAAGGTGTAAACTTGTGGAGATTAATAAAATTAAAAATTGGAAATAAAGAGATGAGGCCTGAGCAAACAAAAAATAAGATGGAGAACAATAAGGTGAGTAGTTAAATGTTAGATTTTATTAATGGATTTATATGCTATTAAATCTTATTTTAATTTTGTTAGGTGTATTTTGTCTCTTCGCAATAGTGTGTTTTGGGATACAATGGGGGACCTTAATCGTTTCAATTTGCGTTTTAATAAAAAAATGCTTATGAGTTTTGGATACATTGAGGCCTTTTCAATGGACAATACATTTTATTGGCCAATAAAGGAGACCTTAATTTTATTTTTATTTTTTCCTGGGTGAAGTAGCCTTCATTAAAATGTTAAGACAAATAAGTATAATATTTCATATTAGTTCTTAGGGTAGTAGGGCCTTCTTTTATTTGGGGGCCTTAGGTGACTTGCCTAAGTCACCTATATGGTTAAGCCGCCCTTGTCACTTCAACTAGATCCTGACTTTGAATATTTGAATCTAGGCCACCTGCTTTGATTATGTTAAAGATATAGATGCCAGTCGCAAACGCAATATGTTTTGGGCCCTTATATTGTTGAAAAATTTATGTTATATAGGTTGCAATGACACTTGTGGTCTAGTGACACCTCCTGGCGTATTCCATGGGAGACGTCCAGGGTTCTATCCTCCACACTAGGGTTGCTTGCTAATTGTCAAATAAATAAAAAAATTATGTTATATAGGTTAGGTGCGCAAAAGCAAACATAGAGTCAAGGGCGGATCCAAGAATTCAATTTAGGGTGAACACCTTTTAATCCCAAAGTTTAATAGACATAATACAAAAAATGCTAAAAGCTGATATACATTATATATATAACCAAAAAGTAACAGACAAGAAGCTCATTATAGCCTTTTATAATTGATTTTAACGTGTGTTTCATATTTTGAAACCGTGTTGTGTAACTAGGTAAGTTTGATAGTAAGATATATATATATATATATATATATATATTATATATATATATATATATATATATATATATATATACCTAGAAAAAAAATTTAACAAAAAAATTAGGGTCATTCTACAATACTCACTCTTTTTGTGAGTTTGGTACCCACTCAATTGTTATCATCAAATATGATGTAGTTGCCATCATATGTGATGGTAGTGCTATCCAATGTGATGTTGGTACTCTCCAATTTTATATATATTAAATTTAAATAAATAAATAAAAATTTAGGGTATCAAGCAATATGATCATAAGTACCAACATATGTGGAGTAATTACCATCATGTGTGACACTAATGCCATCAATGTGACATTTTATCTATTAAAAGCACTACACGCACCAAAAAAAGTGTGGGTATTGTAGAATAATCCAAAAAATTGAGGGTGGACACTTTATAAAATCCAATTATTTTTTATATATTATACCTAATAATTTTTTTTAAAAAAAATTTGAGGGTGGGCGTACTAGATCCGCCCCTACATAGAGTCCACTCCTAATAATCTGTATCTAGTAGAACATACATAATTCTTAAGTATTTCTTTTGTTTATGGATAGGAGTGAACAGAACCAACCCAAAAACTGATAACCGAACGAAATGAATCGAATAAGTCAATTTTGATGGCCTGCTATTTGGGGCTCGTTCAAAAAAAAAAAAACCAATGGTTCAGTGCGTCTCTTCAGGTTGTTGTTGTTCAAAACCGAAAAACTCTTAACCGAACTGAGGGTTTTTTTATATATATATTTATCATATATAATATATTTAAAAATCTCTCTCTCTCTCTCTCTCTCTCTCTCTCTCTCTCTCTCTCTCTCACACACACACACACACACATATATATATATATATAAAAAAATTAATTTATTATCTTTATTAACAATAAATAATGGATCGACTGCTGGATAGATACCTTTGGAAGCTAATCCTCTTGATAGTACGGTAGTAGCATCGTTGCTTTTACAGAGCTTCCTTCTTGTATCATCAAACCGTCATAAGTACCTCCATATTCCGGTGAGTGGGGTTCCCCAGTTCAAATCTGGGTGTCGCCTAATCAACAAAAAAAATGGGCATACCTCATTATGTTTTGCTCATATAACTTAAGTACACCAATTAGTAGGTATGAGAAGGATTAATGTTGGATCCACAAGGACAAATGATCGATTTACATATATATATATATATATATACATTGCACAACATTAGCATAGGATAATCAAAATTAGATACCGACTACAGTCGAGTTTCCTTGGATGCCTAACACCTACCCCACGCGTAACCGAAACCCCCAAATCTGTATTTCTAGTTCGAGACACAATTTAACCCAGTTTAGATTAGAGGAACTACACATTGGGTAAAACTTAATTTAAATTCCAGGACACTTGATTAGTGTTGTATTTTTTTGTTTGTTAGTTATGAATTTATATATATAAGTATATATATATTGTGGTCTTTGGTTTTTTGTATGTTTGGAATCCAATGGACGATGCCTAGCACAGTGGCGAATCTGTTGGCGTGTTGGAAGAGAAGAGGTCTCACCAAGGACCATAACACAATATGGAATGCTATTCCGGGGTGTTTAATGTGGCTTATTTGGCGTGAGCGAAACCAGAGGGCTTTTGAAGATATTGAGAGGCATACGGTGGATTTGAAGCTGATTTTTATACGAACCCTCATGGATTGGATGGCTGCTGGTTCCAGCCAAGCTTATCCTTCAATTCTTTCTTTTATTGATGATTGCTTGTAATCTGTTTTCTTTCTAGTATATTTATGATGTACTAGTCTCTTTGGCATCAATAAAATTTCTTATTACTTATCAAAAAAAAAAATTATATATATATAAGTACTTTTTACAGACACTGTATTTTTATTAACTTTCAATAAATAAATAAATAAATCATGTTCAGAATCTACGTACACTTGATCAATACATTGAGCCATTCCAAAATAAAAATAAAAATCTACTCTATAGTTACAAACACTCAAGGATTAATGAAAAACTTAAAGGATCCTATACATACACAAGAAAAAAAAGTTATTCTCCAAAGTTATCCTCCAAACATGTTTGTTATAATGTCCCCTAACCTATTACGTGGAAATTCATAAAACTATCGACTAAATTAAATCACATGACTCATTAAATAATTTAAAAGTAATGTTACGGATATTACAAAATACAAAATTTACTATATAACCTTACATGATGTGTCACCAAGGTTTTCAAAATCGAGATTATGGGTTGTAGAATCATGCGATTCTTAGATCCTACCTAAAAAAATAAATCCAGATTGAAATATGATCGTTCAACAGGTGGAATCGTTGTAGAATCGCGAGCCGAGTTGTAGAATCAGTAAAATCGCAATTCTATAGGGATTCGACACGATTTGCTGCATTTGCTTAAATTGAATTTTTTGCTTATTGGGCCACCAATCCTCACCTTGGTCCATTTTTTTTTTCCTATTTAATTAGCTCTTGAAGTCCCCAAAATCCCATTATATGAAAAATAAACAAATAAACAAACAGTTTAATAAAAAACACGAAAGCTAATCCTAAGAAGTTTCTATTTCCGAATCTGAATCCCCAACTTCCCTTTTTTCAAAGAGAGAGACTATGCGAGCGAAGTGATGGAGACAACACCAATTCAAAGGAGAGTGACGATGTCGGTGCTGCAAGGGAGATGATGTATGTGCCCCAATTGTGCTATTGCCAATTTCCATAAGCAAAAATCAATTTTGTGTTCTCATTTCTCATTGGGTAATATGATCTAACTTGGACTTGGTTTTCTACAGAAAATCTTCTAATTCTTTGAAGTCTAAAGTCTGAACTCAGAACACTTCATTATGATTTTTTTTTTTTTTTTTTTGGTTCAATTGCTTTTCAAGTTTTCAACAACTCGTGACATTTTATTCCATTATGTCAAATAACTTGTGTTTAAGTTTTTATCTAGTTTATTTGCTGAGAAGTTGCTATAACCTATTGTTGAATCTTTGTGTTCGTGTGAGGGCTCGTGTTCCCCCAATCCTATGGGGTCTCGAGATGTTGGGTGAATGTCACCGTGAGGTGAGTAGATTGGGTTGCACAGTATGGGCCCATCCTGAACACATGTGGCCGAACAAGTACGTCGTAAAGAAAATGGATTTGCCACATGGCTTAGGTCCTGGAACCCCATTTACAAAGGTACTAGTCTTGAACTAGGTCCAGAGCTAAGGTATGCTCTTGGTAAGGTGTTAAACATCCAAGAATGCCTACCCTTACAGGTAGCCTTCATTCATATTGTTGCATTATTCCTAGATTATATTTACTAAGTTAGCCCTTGAACATGCAAAGACGCTTGTGCACTAACTCTAATAAAGATAAACCACCCAAAGCATGTGAGAAAAATGATAAAGAGTACGAACTCAAAATGTCGCAAGAAATTCAATTCTACCTTACGTAGCATACAAGAGCATGTTATCTACAAAAGTGAACCAAACAATATGTGAATCATCCGAACATGTGAACGTAGAAGAAAGCATGTGAGCATGTGAAAAAGAAAATAGGTCGAACATGGAAGCATATGAGCATATGAAAACCAATTAAGCATGTAGGTTGTAGACACAACAATTTGTACCAATCAATACTTATGGTCCCCAGTCTCAGTGATCATTACCCAAGACTCTCGTAAGACAATGTGTGTTGAAAACCATCAAGAATCTTCTAGAATTTCGAGCTAAAACAGTCTTTTGACCTAAGAAGGCGTATGCCTTTCATTTGGGCGTACACCTGTAGTGAAAAGGCACACGCCTTTAAAAGTAGGCACACGCTAGTGCTGCCGGTCAGAAACCCTAATCATAAACCCTGAACTGTTTTTCGTTTAGAGGGCCCACAGTTTACTTCTTTTTCAAGCAAACCTAGGTCATTTTTCTACTATAAAAGGAGCCTCATACCTTCAGGTCAAAACACACCGCAAAGACTCGAAAGAAACACTGAAAAGGAATTGAAGAATTTAGGAGAATAGTTTTAGAGCGGCAAAGCCTTGCAAGTTAGAGAGAAAAAGGTTGTAGACACCGCATTTTGTACCCCTTACAACTTGAGTCCCCGGTCCCAATGACGAAAATACTAATCTCTATCAATATGATCAAAATCTTGTTTTAAGAGTAAAAGATAATTTTTAGTGACTAAGGCCTAAGAAATCAAGTCTATTTCAAAAGCCCAGAGAGCCTAGTGAACCAAAAAGCTCAAATTGTCAAATTCTGACCTACGTAGCGTACACCACTTAAATACTGGTGTACGCCATCGCCATAGGAAACCCCAATTTTTAAAAGGCTCGAGCTACAATTATGGTTGCCTCCTGCAACCCTAATTACCCTTGTCTTCAGCTTCTAGATATATGGTCGATGTTTTCCATCCTTATTGTCATGGGTTAGCGCCTCTACCATATCTAGCCAAGATTTAACTTGACATTGAGTTTCACCAAATCTGATTTTTCTCTAGTTCACCAACCCGGTCCAACACAACTTAATCTTCTCAATTAAGTAGCACATAGGACTCTCATATTCCTCTTCCATATTCCACAACTATTGGACCACTTCCTCACACTCTGGATCAGCTAGCCACTTCTCTTCAAATCTATGCAGCTTTGCCTTCCATCTATGATGTATCGTTGGGCCACCCATTTCCACCAAAATGGGTGAATGATCAGACATGAAAAATGGTAAGTGCATTACTTGGTATTCAACAAACCAAACAGCCCACGACGGATTAAAGAGAGCTCTATCAAGTTGCTCTTGTACATTTGCCATACCGCCCCTATTATTATCCCAAGTAAACTCATACCCTCTAAACCCCATATCAACCGAATCACATCTGTTTAACACATCACCAAAGTCCACCATACGCCTCAATGGTCGATCAAACAGTCCCATTTTCTCCTCTTGAAACAGTATATCGTTGAAGTCTCCAATCACCAACCACCGAAACGAAGCCATTCTATTCAAGTGATCAAGTAGCGCCCAAGATTGCCATTTCCTATCTTCCTCAAGTCTTCCATAAAATCCCATCAACCTCCATACTCTACTATCCTCCATACATATATGAGAGACAATATGATGCCTAGAAAAAAAAATTATTTCAAGATGAACTCCCTCTCTCCAAAGCAATGCAAGTCCCCCACTTTTTCCACGGCACGAGATTGTGAATGCATTCCGAAAACCAAGTTTTACCTGAATCCATTCCAATTTTTCTGCATCAACTTTTGTCTCCATGAGAAACAAAACCTCAGGCCCTTGAGACTTCACCATATCCTCCTCGTTCCAATCTGCAACATACTTTAATTTCTTTGTATTTCCAGAAAAGTGAACATTTGGGTCACAGTTTTCATCTCGTATTCTCTTCTCTCTAGTAATACTTTTAATCGTATTTCCACTCACCTTTGTTGCATGGGAATTGGCTTCCCAAGTCTTTTCCATTTCGGTGGGGGCCCCCACCTCCTGAGTAGATAGCGCCTGAAAAGCTTCCCTACCAACCCTCTCTCATGTCTCTTCTATGCACATGTCTATGTTATCCCCTTCCATGTCAGGTTTGCACTGCTCCATAAATGTGCCAGCTTCCCCTATTACAGTTTTAGAGTCAACCTTTACAAACAAAAGAGAGTTTAATAGCACTAGCCCTCTGGAAGGGAAGTTTGTCTCATTTGCCTGACACCCCCTGTCCTCCTCACCCTCTTTTTCCTCTTTCGTGATAGCTCCAGTGTCTCCCACACTATCCAGTCCTCTTCCCCCCAATTTTGAGCATCCCTCCTTACCTTCATTAATTGGTTCTGACACAGCCCTTCCTCTGTCACTTTCTTCCTCCGTGTGATTTAACTCACCAACCACCGCCATGCTCTCCATTGACTTGGTGATCAGAGCGCTGTCTTCAGTCATGATGTCGCGTTTACCACCGTGCTCCCTCTCCTTATTCTTGGGCTCACCACTCCCATAACCTTCAAAGCAAGTACCTCCATCATCTTGCCTCCAAAACTAGCCTTCAACCATTCCCCATTCTGAGGTGGTTCATTGCCCTCCTTCTCAGACTGTTTCTCACAGTTCCTTTCTTCGTGACCCAATCGTCCACATCTATAACAGAAGGAAGATAACCTTTCATATCTGTAATCAATCCATACCATATCACCCTTCGAGCTTGTCACAAAACCACCACTCCGAAGTGGTTTGTCTATTGGAACTTCCACCCTAACCCTCAGATATTTCATTTGTTCTAACATCGCCTTCCACTCATCATTTGAGATAAATCTTCCGATTCTATTCCTAATATCTGCTCCTGCCTCCTCCGACAACCTCTTAAACTGTAAACCCCACACCTGTATCTAGAAGGTCGTGTGAGACAAACTCATATTATGGCTACTAAGCCCCTTTTCCCATTTGCGTAGTAGTAATAGGTTATTCTCGAAGCTCTAGGGGCTGTTGTAAAGGACCCAATCCAGTTGGAATTGGGTTGGAAACTTGAACTGTAGAATATCATTACCAACCTCCAGAACTTTTAAAGTTTGGCCCCATTCTCCATGCCTTCCACAGAGTTTCTTTCGCTACTCTCCTGTTGAAAGATTTCGTAGTCAGAAACCTACCAAACACACTCATCATGCATTCCTCAAAAGCCCTACCCCTACCCGCCTCAGATATTGGTATAATTTCCTTCTCATGGGTTAACCTAATTTTTTGAAGTCCCTCCACTACATCACAATCTATTCCCATTTTTCCCATCATGAAAAACCCAAGCCAAAGTACACACACTCACCTAGCATAAGCTAGAAGAGAGTTAAGCTCGCACAGTGGCGAGAGAGAAGCTCCTACATGAGGAGAGCCGGTATCAATCTCTTCTTGAAGACTTGAATTACGTAATTGGAAATAAGCATCTTACATAAACTAAATGCTTGACTAGTAAAGTTATTTGAGGTTTCATTAAGGTGGCGTAATGTTTGGTTCAGTGATTCCATAAGGCAATACAAGATGGTCTATAACAAGTAATGAGATCTAAGTGAGTCATAGGTGATGTGAACAGAAATAATTGGTTTTGCATCCTTTCTTTTTTTACATGATGAGATTCCTTTTTTCTTTTTCTTTTTTGTATTTAGGTTAACTTCGAATTTTATTTCTTTTTCTTCTAGAATCTAATTGATTGTAAATATTCTCACATGAAATTTTGGTTCATATAATTCTGGAAATTTGTTCTTACTTGTTTGGTGATTGACAAGCTTAGACTCAGGTAAGAATTATCTTCTCTCATTTTTTATTATATTATGCTTCACATGCTTTGGTTGTACAGTCTTTAGGTTTAATTTGATTTTGTGTGTTTAAGTTCTTATTAAATGTCTCTTTAGACATAGCCCAATAATATGAAGAAGGCCAGCCATTGGCTGGGCGGACTTGGGTGCCTAACACCTGTCATAACCCTATTTTTACCCTCGAGATTTTCTCGGGTTTCGACACGTAAAACGAGGCAACCCAGGTTGAGCTGGTTTGACCCGAGAGGGGTCCGATTGCACTTAAGAACCCTCAAGATGTGACCGGGAACACATTTCTCGAGGTTTGGGGAGGTTTGACCAAGTTTGACCAAAGTTGACCGAGGTTAACCAAGTTTGACCAAAGTTTGACCGAGGCCTTGACCAGACCAAAAGTATGATTTGATTGACCACCCTTTGTCCATTGGATAGAGCACATCGAAAGCTTCGATTCGGTACTTTACAGGTCAAAAACGGATAAGAAACGAGGAAGTTATGGGCAAAACCGTAAAAATTGGCCCAACACTTTGCAAAATTTTGCTAAGTATTATTGACAAAACAACCCGTTTGGGAGGCGACATTCGCGCATAAATTCCTTCCGACCCGTAACATATTGGTCCGTAATTTGGAAAATCTAAGGAAGAGGGTGACTTCAGGTCCAACTCACAACTCTCAGATCGTCAAAAGCTTCTCCGGTCAAGCCAGAATCTCAATCGGAAAATGACCCCCCGACATCGGAAAAATGCTCTGGCGGCCTTTGTTCGCTAGACCGTAGCTCTCGAGCCCAAGCTCGACTTCCCGCAAGTCCACAACTTTAAGAAATAAGGTATCGTAAGATTTCCAGGGACACCAAGAACATCGAAAACCGACATCGGGAGCTACGTCAACCGTGTGCGCGAAAACTGACGAAAATAAGAAAAACGTGCTGAAAATCTAACGCGTTTTTCCTCCCAAACAGCCACCTTCGTACGCATATTCCTCCCAACTCACTACGAGTTGGTCCGCAAGCTTGGAACCCTAAGAAGGACTGCAACTCTAGCTACGAGACGCAACTCTCGGTTCACTGGTAGCATCTCCCGTTTCGTCGGAATCTTCGTCGAAAAAACGTAGAAAAACAGCTTGGACGACCCGACTTTCGGCAGCCATAACTTTTCCGTCCAAACTCCGATTTGTGTAAACCTTATATCATTGGAAAGTAGACTTCTCAATCTTTCTAGAGGTACCCTCCATGACCCATTTTGAGCAAAAGAAGGCCCCTAAAAGCTGCCTCGAAAGTGGGGCCATAAAACTAACATGCGAATCGAGGAGGATTTGCCGGAGGTGCCACGTGGCAGATAAGATCGCCACGTGGAAGACACACGTGCAGCGCAGACTCACCATACACCGTGCATGGTCACCCTGCGCGAGGTCCGTATATAAATCAGACCCCCCTCCCCCCATTCCAGCAGGCTTCTCTCAAGTCTCTATAGTGATTTTAAGCTATTTTGGGCAGACACTCGGGAAAGGGGTCCTCTCTTTGGGTTTAGATCAGGTTCTTAGTTAGAGTTAAGAGATCCTACTTAGGTAATCTCTCTCTACCCCTCCAAGCTCTTCTCATTCCTCTCTTCACTCATACACCCTCTCAGGGGCGGAGCTACGTTGCTCCTCGGGGGGGCTTCTGCCCCCCCAAAATTTAAATTTTTCTTGACAGAGTATAGGAAAATTAAAGTTAAACCCCCAAAAAAATAATAATCAGCCCCCCCTTTTCAGAATGCACAATAATGTTTTTTTCCAAATAGCATAAAGAGAGCAGTTTTTAAAATAACATTTAACTTTTTCTTTAGTTTCTTTTTTGAGAATTACAAATTTTAACTATTGTAGTGTTATTTTTTTACTACTATACTACACATTTTGACTGTACCTTGCCTACTCATTAATTATTTCAGCTGCCATTGTACAAAATACAAACTTCTCTTTTTCTATGTTTAATTATTTCGACTCTCTGCCTGCTGCCTTCCACTTTTTTTCTGATTTCTCTTTTGCCAATGCTTATTTCTCTTCTAGTCTTTTCTCTTTTTCATTTCCCAAAGTACAAATCTCTCTTCAGCTTTTCCCTATGTTTAATTATTTCAGCTGCCAGCCTGCTGCCTACCACTTTTTTTCTGATTTATCTTTTGCCAACGCTTATTTCTCTTCTAGTCTTTTCTCTTTTTCATTTCCCAAAGTACAAATCTCTTTTCAGCTCTTCTCTTCCCAAATTGCCACATTTTCTCTCTAGTCTTTTCTCTATACACTCTCTAGTCTTTTCTTCTTTTTCATTTCCCAAAGTACAAAGTTATTTTTTTGTCTTCTTTTTCCTTTCCCATATCACAACAAATCTCAGAACTCTCCTCTTCAGTTCCCAAATTGCCGCCCCTTTCTCTCTAAATCCTTCTTCTGACTTCTTTTTCTTTTCGGCTTTTCCCTATTTTTCTTTCTCTTCCCATTTTGTCAACACAACAAATCTCTCTTCTCTTCAGAGTTGGTGTGAATTTCATAATTTGCAATGGTGTGACCGTGTGAGGACCTCTCGTGTTTGGGTGTTTTTGAGAGTGATACTGTGGTGAGTTTTTTTTCCTCATCAATCATTATCATTATAATTTATTTATTATTTTTATTATATATATATATATATATATATATATATATATATATATATATATATATATATTATTATATTTTTTTTTTTACCATTGTTCTTATTTAGTTATTTGTAAAAATTTTGGTTTTAGGCTTCAAAGTTCAAACGGTTGTGCTGATTTCTTATTGTCCATTTTGACTTTTGAGGATGAAGAGACTGGAGAGACTTTCAGGTTTGTTTCTTCTAAATTTCTACCATATTTGTGCTTAGATTTATGCCTTATTTTATATAAATATATATATATAGGGGCGGAGCTACGTTGCTCCTTGATGACCCCCAAAATTTAAATTTTTCTTGACAGAGTATAGGAAAATTAAAGTTAAGCCCCCCCCAAATGATAATTCCTAGCTCCGCCCCTGCACCCTCTTTCTTTTTCATTTCATAGAAGTGACTAGTGATGATCCCACAATGGGAAGGGATTCACAATGATCCATGTTTAAATATTTTTTATTTATTGCTTTGCTTTAAATACATTTATTGCTTTCATTATGCCTTAAATTCATTTATTGCTTTCAATGTTGCTTTAAATTCATTTATTGCTTCTATTATGCTTTAAATACATTTAATTCTTTCCGTCACGCTTTAAATATATTTATCGCTTTCATTTACATTTACTATGTTATTGTGATTATCCCCTTTCCCCGTGTGATTTGGGTATGAAAATCCTTAGTGATCTAGGCGGATTCTGTAAGACCTCCATGAGGCATTAACAACCATGTAAACTCGGAAGGCATTGGACCCATGAACACCCCCCTTGATTAAATTCAGTCATTTTCATTATTTACTACGTTGTGAATATTGTTTATTTTTTTCCTTTTTCCCTTGTGATTTGGGTATGAAAATCCTTAGTGGTCGTAATGGATTATGTAAGACCTCCATAAGGCATTAACAACCACGTAATCCCATAAGGCATTGGACCCACAAAATCTCTCTTGCTTTAAATACATTTATTGCTTTCCGTTACGCTTTAAATACATTTATCGCTTTCACTACGTGGATTATTGCTTTTATTTTCGTATTTACTACATTATTATGATTATCCCATCTCCCCTTGTGATTCGGGTATGAAAATCCTTAGTGGTCGTGGTGGATTATGTAAGACCTCCATGAGGCATTAACAACCACGTAATCCCATAAGGCATTGGACCCACGAAATCTCCCTTGCTTTAAATACATTTATTGCATTTATTGCTTTCCGTTAAATACATTTATCGCTTTCACTATGTGGATTATTGCTTTTATTTTCGTATTTACTACGTTATTGTGATTATCCC
>OU015772.1:12786153-12832929 GCA_907173295.1 Fagus sylvatica | reverse complement strand
ACAATTACTAAAGTTGTAGTTGAGATTTGAGCAACATCAATTTCACATCTACCCATTATTGACATCACATTTATTAGCACCACAATATGTCAACCTTAAATCTTGTGAAAAAAAAAAGATATAAAAAATTGTGTTATTAGATTTATTGTAAACAAGACAACAGATAAACACCTTATATTAGTGGTCCTTATTTTATTTTATTTTTTTGGTCATACCTTGTAACGATGATAGACGTCTTCTGCCACATCTACGTTGCCACCACCCTCAATTTTCCCTGAAGGCCAACGTGAAATTTCTCAACTGATCAAAATAGGAAAAATTTATTGTGATCACATATAGTCCATTAAAATTTATATTTGTTTTGTTTTGCTTATTGGGCCACCAATCCTCACCTTGGTCCATTTTTTTTTTCCTATTTAATTAGCTCTTGAAGTCCCCAAAATCCCATTATATGAAAAATAAACAAATAAACAAACAGTTTAATAAAAAACACGAAAGCTAATCCTAAGAAGTTTCTATTTCTGAATCTGAATCCCCAACTTCCATTTTTTCAAAGAGAGAGACTATGCGAGCGAAGTGATGGAGACAACGCCAATTCAAAGGAGAGTGACGATGTTGGTGCTGCAAGGGAGATGATGTATGTGCCCCAATTATGCTATTGCCAATTTCCATAAGCAAAAATCAATTTTGTGTTCTCATTTCTCATTGGGTAATATGATCTAACTTGGACTTGGTTTTCTATACAAAATCTTCTAATTCTTTGAAGTCTAAAGTCTGAACTCAGAACACTTCATTATGATTTTTTTTTTTTTTTTTGGTTCAATTGCTTTTCAAGTTTTCAACAACTCGTGACATTTTATTCCATTATGTCAAATAACTTGTCTTTAAGTTTTTATCTAGTTTATTTGCTGAGAAGTTGCTATAACCTATTGTTGAATCTTTGTGCTCGTGTGAGGGCTCGTGTTCCCCCAATCCTATAGGGTCTCGAGATGTTGGGTGAATGTCACCGTGAGGTGAGTAGATTGGGTTGCACAGTATGGGCCCATCCTGAACACATGTGGCCGAAAGTACGTCGTAAAGAAAATGATTTGCCACATGGCTTAGGTCCTGGAACCCCATTTACAAAGGTGCTAGTCTTGAACTAGGTCCAGAGCTAAGGTATGCTCTTGGTAAGGTGTTAAACATCCAAGAATGCCTACCCTTACAGGTAGCCTTCATTCATATTGTTGCATTATTCCTAGATTATATTTACTAAGTTAGCCCTTGAACATGCAAAGACGCTTGTGCACTAACTCTAATAAAGATAAACCACCCAAAGCATGTGAGAAAAATGATAAAGAGTACGAACTCAAAATGTCACAAGAAATTCAATTCTACCTTACGTAGCATACAAGAGCATGTTATCTACAAAAGTGAACCAAACAATATGTGAATCATCCGAACATGTGAACGTAGAAGAAAGCATGTGAGCATGTGAAAAAGAAAATAGGTCGAACATGGAAGCATATGAGCATATGAAAACCAATTAAGCATGTAGGTTGTAGACACAACAATTTGTACCAATCAATACTTATGGTCCCCAGTCTCAGTGATCATTACCCAAGACTCTCGTAAGACAATGTGTGTTGAAAACCATCAAGAATCTTCTAGAATTTCGAGCTAAAACAGTCTTTTGACCTAAGAAGCGTATGCCTTTCATTTGGGCGTACACCTGTAGTGAAAAGGCACACGCCTTTAAAAGTAGGCACACGCTAGTGCTGCCGGTCAGAAACCCTAATCATAAACCCTGAACTGTTTTTCGTTTAGAGGGCCCACAGTTTACTTCTTTTTCAAGCAAACCTAGGTCATTTTTCTACTATAAAAGGAGCCTCATACCTTCAGGTCAAAACACACCGCAAAGACTCGAAAGAAACACTGAAAAGGAATTGAAGAATTTAGGAGAATAGTTTTAGAGCGGCAAAGCCTTGCAAGTTAGAGAGAAAAAGGTTGTAGACACCGCATTTTGTACCCCTTACAACTTGAGTCCCCGGTCCCAATGACGAAAATACTAATCTCTATCAATATGATCAAAATCTTGTTTTAAGAGTAAAAGATAATTTTTAGTGACTAAGGCCTAAGAAATCAAGTCTATTTCAAAAGCCCAGAGAGCCTAGTGAACCAAAAAGCTCAAATTGTCAAATTCTGACCTACGTAGCGTACACCACTTAAATACTGGTGTACGCCATCGCCATAGGAAACCCCAATTTTTAAAAGGCTCGAGCTACAATTATGGTTGCCTCCTGCAACCCTAATTACCCTTGTCTTCAGCTTCTAGATATATGGTCGATGTTTTCCATCCTTATTGTCATGGGTTAGCGCCTCTACCATATCTAGCCAAGATTTAACTTGACATTGAGTTTCACCAAATCTGATTTTTCTCTAGTTCACCAACCCGGTCCAACACAACTTAATCTTCTCAATTAAGTAGCACATAGGACTCTCATATTCCTCTTCCATATTCCACAACTATTGGACCACTTCCTCACACTCTGGATCAGCTAGCCACTTCTCTTCAAATCTATGCAGCTTTGCCTTCCATCTATGATGTATCGTTGGGCCACCCATTTCCACCAAAATGGCAGTGAATGATCAGACATGAAAAATGGCTTGAAGTGCATGGCTAACTTGGTATTCAAACAGCAAACCATTAACAGCCCACGACGCTCTATTAAAGAGAGCTCTATCAAGTTGCTCTTGTACATTTGCCAAGTACCGCCCCTATTATTATCCCAAGTAAACTCATACCCTCTAAACCCCATATCAACCGAATCACATCTGTTTAACACATCACCAAAGTCCACCATACGCCTCAATGGTCGATCAAACAGTCCCATTTTCTCCTCTTGAAACAGTATATCGTTGAAGTCTCCAATCACCAACCACCGAAACGAAGCCATTCTATTCAAGTGATCAAGTAGCGCCCAAGATTGCCATTTCCTATCTTCCTCAAGTCTTCCATAAAATCCCATCAACCTCCATACTCTACTATCCTCCATACATATATGAGAGACAATATGATGCCTAGAAAAAAAAATTATTTCAAGATGAACTCCCTCTCTCCAAAGCAATGCAAGTCCCCCACTTTTTCCACGGCACGAGATTGTGAATGCATTCCGAAAACCAAGTTTTACCTGAATCCATTCCAATTTTTCTGCATCAACTTTTGTCTCCATGAGAAACAAAACCTCAGGCCCTTGAGACTTCACCATATCCTCCTCGTTCCAATCTGCAACATACTTTAATTTCTTTGTATTTCCAGAAAAGTGAACATTTGGGTCACAGTTTTCATCTCGTATTCTCTTCTCTCTAGTAATACTTTTAATCGTATTTCCACTCACCTTTGTTGCATGGGAATTGGCTTCCCAAGTCTTTTCCATTTCGGTGGGGGCCCCCACCTCCTGAGTAGATAGCGCCTGAAAAGCTTCCCTACCAACCCTCTCTCATGTCTCTTCTATGCACATGTCTATGTTATCCCCTTCCATGTCAGGTTTGCACTGCTCCATAAATGTGCCAGCTTCCCCTATTACAGTTTTAGAGTCAACCTTTACAAACAAAAGAGAGTTTAATAGCACTAGCCCTCTGGAAGGGAAGTTTGTCTCATTTGCCTGACACCCCCTGTCCTCCTCACCCTCTTTTTCCTCTTTCGTGATAGCTCCAGTGTCTCCCACACTATCCAGTCCTCTTCCCCCCAATTTTGAGCATCCCTCCTTACCTTCATTAATTGGTTCTGACACAGCCCTTCCTCTGTCACTTTCTTCCTCCGTGTGATTTAACTCACCAACCACCGCCATGCTCTCCATTGACTTGGTGATCAGAGCGCTGTCTTCAGTCATGATGTCGCGTTTACCACCGTGCTCCCTCTCCTTATTCTTGGGCTCACCACTCCCATAACCTTCAAAGCAAGTACCTCCATCATCTTGCCTCCAAAACTAGCCTTCAACCATTCCCCATTCTGAGGTGGTTCATTGCCCTCCTTCTCAGACTGTTTCTCACAGTTCCTTTCTTCGTGACCCAATCGTCCACATCTATAACAGAAGGAAGATAACCTTTCATATCTGTAATCAATCCATACCATATCACCCTTCGAGCTTGTCACAAAACCACCACTCCGAAGTGGTTTGTCTATTGGAACTTCCACCCTAACCCTCAGATATTTCATTTGTTCTAACATCGCCTTCCACTCATCATTTGAGATAAATCTTCCGATTCTATTCCTAATATCTGCTCCTGCCTCCTCCGACAACCTCTTAAACTGTAAACCCCACACCTGTATCTAGAAGGTCGTGTGAGACAAACTCATATTATGGCTACTAAGCCCCTTTTCCCATTTGCGTAGTAGTAATAGGTTATTCTCGAAGCTCTAGGGGCTGTTGTAAAGGACCCAATCCAGTTGGAATTGGGTTGGAAACTTGAACTGTAGAATATCATTACCAACCTCCAGAACTTTTAAAGTTTGGCCCCATTCTCCATGCCTTCCACAGAGTTTCTTTCGCTACTCTCCTGTTGAAAGATTTCGTAGTCAGAAACCTACCAAACACACTCATCATGCATTCCTCAAAAGCCCTACCCCTACCCGCCTCAGATATTGGTATAATTTCCTTCTCATGGGTTAACCTAATTTTTTGAAGTCCCTCCACTACATCACAATCTATTCCCATTTTTCCCATCATGAAAAACCCAAGCCAAAGTACACACACTCACCTAGCATAAGCTAGAAGAGAGTTAAGCTCGCACAGTGGCGAGAGAGAAGCTCCTACATGAGGAGAGCCGGTATCAATCTCTTCTTGAAGACTTGAATTACGTAATTGGAAATAAGCATCTTACATAAACTAAATGCTTGACTAGTAAAGTTATTTGAGGTTTCATTAAGGTGGCGTAATGTTTGGTTCAGTGATTCCATAAGGCAATACAAGATGGTCTATAACAAGTAATGAGATCTAAGTGAGTCATAGGTGATGTGAACAGAAATAATTGGTTTTGCATCCTTTCTTTTTTTACATGATGAGATTCCTTTTTTCTTTTTCTTTTTTGTATTTAGGTTAACTTCGAATTTTATTTCTTTTTCTTCTAGAATCTAATTGATTGTAAATATTCTCACATGAAATTTTGGTTCATATAATTCTGGAAATTTGTTCTTACTTGTTTGGTGATTGACAAGCTTAGACTCAGGTAAGAATTATCTTCTCTCATTTTTTATTATATTATGCTTCACATGCTTTGGTTGTACAGTCTTTAGGTTTAATTTGATTTTGTGTGTTTAAGTTCTTATTAAATGTCTCTTTAGACATAGCCCAATAATATGAAGAAGGCCAGCCATTGGCTGGGCGGACTTGGGTGCCTAACACCTGTCATAACCCTATTTTTACCCTCGAGATTTTCTCGGGTTTCGACACGTAAAACGAGGCAACCCAGGTTGAGCTGGTTTGACCCGAGAGGGGTCCGATTGCACTTAAGAACCCTCAAGATGTGACCGGGAACACATTTCTCGAGGTTTGGGGAGGTTTGACCAAGTTTGACCAAAGTTGACCGAGGTTAACCAAGTTTGACCAAAGTTTGACCGAGGCCTTGACCAGACCAAAAGTATGATTTGATTGACCACCCTTTGTCCATTGGATAGAGCACATCGAAAGCTTCGATTCGGTACTTTACAGGTCAAAAACGGATAAGAAACGAGGAAGTTATGGGCAAAACCGTAAAAATTGGCCCAACACTTTGCAAAATTTTGCTAAGTATTATTGACAAAACAACCCGTTTGGGAGGCGACATTCGCGCATAAATTCCTTCCGACCCGTAACATATTGGTCCGTAATTTGGAAAATCTAAGGAAGAGGGTGACTTCAGGTCCAACTCACAACTCTCAGATCGTCAAAAGCTTCTCCGGTCAAGCCAGAATCTCAATCGGAAAATGACCCCCCGACATCGGAAAAATGCTCTGGCGGCCTTTGTTCGCTAGACCGTAGCTCTCGAGCCCAAGCTCGACTTCCCGCAAGTCCACAACTTTAAGAAATAAGGTATCGTAAGATTTCCAGGGACACCAAGAACATCGAAAACCGACATCGGGAGCTACGTCAACCGTGTGCGCGAAAACTGACGAAAATAAGAAAAACGTGCTGAAAATCTAACGCGTTTTTCCTCCCAAACAGCCACCTTCGTACGCATATTCCTCCCAACTCACTACGAGTTGGTCCGCAAGCTTGGAACCCTAAGAAGGACTGCAACTCTAGCTACGAGACGCAACTCTCGGTTCACTGGTAGCATCTCCCGTTTCGTCGGAATCTTCGTCGAAAAAACGTAGAAAAACAGCTTGGACGACCCGACTTTCGGCAGCCATAACTTTTCCGTCCAAACTCCGATTTGTGTAAACCTTATATCATTGGAAAGTAGACTTCTCAATCTTTCTAGAGGTACCCTCCATGACCCATTTTGAGCAAAAGAAGGCCCCTAAAAGCTGCCTCGAAAGTGGGGCCATAAAACTAACATGCGAATCGAGGAGGATTTGCCGGAGGTGCCACGTGGCAGATAAGATCGCCACGTGGAAGACACACGTGCAGCGCAGACTCACCATACACCGTGCATGGTCACCCTGCGCGAGGTCCGTATATAAATCAGACCCCCCTCCCCCCATTCCAGCAGGCTTCTCTCAAGTCTCTATAGTGATTTTAAGCTATTTTGGGCAGACACTCGGGAAAGGGGTCCTCTCTTTGGGTTTAGATCAGGTTCTTAGTTAGAGTTAAGAGATCCTACTTAGGTAATCTCTCTCTACCCCTCCAAGCTCTTCTCATTCCTCTCTTCACTCATACACCCTCTCAGGGGCGGAGCTACGTTGCTCCTCGGGGGGGCTTCTGCCCCCCCAAAATTTAAATTTTTCTTGACAGAGTATAGGAAAATTAAAGTTAAACCCCCAAAAAAATAATAATCAGCCCCCCCTTTTCAGAATGCACAATAATGTTTTTTTCCAAATAGCATAAAGAGAGCAGTTTTTAAAATAACATTTAACTTTTTCTTTAGTTTCTTTTTTGAGAATTACAAATTTTAACTATTGTAGTGTTATTTTTTTACTACTATACTACACATTTTGACTGTACCTTGCCTACTCATTAATTATTTCAGCTGCCATTGTACAAAATACAAACTTCTCTTTTTCTATGTTTAATTATTTCGACTCTCTGCCTGCTGCCTTCCACTTTTTTTCTGATTTCTCTTTTGCCAATGCTTATTTCTCTTCTAGTCTTTTCTCTTTTTCATTTCCCAAAGTACAAATCTCTCTTCAGCTTTTCCCTATGTTTAATTATTTCAGCTGCCAGCCTGCTGCCTACCACTTTTTTTCTGATTTATCTTTTGCCAACGCTTATTTCTCTTCTAGTCTTTTCTCTTTTTCATTTCCCAAAGTACAAATCTCTTTTCAGCTCTTCTCTTCCCAAATTGCCACATTTTCTCTCTAGTCTTTTCTCTATACACTCTAGTCTTTTCTTCTTTTTCATTTCCCAAAGTACAAAGTTATTTTTTTGTCTTCTTTTTCCTTTCCCATATCACAACAAATCTCAAAACTCTCCTCTTCAGTTCCCAAATTGCCGCCCCTTTCTCTCTAAATCCTTCTTCTGACTTCTTTTTCTTTTCGGCTTTTCCCTATTTTTCTTTCTCTTCCCATTTTGTCAACACAACAAATCTCTCTTCTCTTCAGAGTTGGTGTGAATTTCATAATTTGCAATGGTGTGACCGTGTGAGGACCTCTCGTGTTTGGGTGTTTTTGAGAGTGATACTGTGGTGAGTTTTTTTTCCTCATCAATCATTATCATTATAATATATATATATATATATATATATATATATATATATATATATATATATATATATATATATATATATATATATATATATATATATATATTATTTTTACCATTGTTCTTATTTAGTTATTTGTAAAAATTTTGGTTTTAGGCTTCAAAGTTCAAACGGTTGTGCTGATTTCTTATTGTCCATTTTGACTTTTGAGGATGAAGAGACTGGAGAGACTTTCAGGTTTGTTTCTTCTAAATTTCTACCATATTTGTGCTTAGATTTATGCCTTATTTTATATATATATATATAGGGGCGGAGCTACGTTGCTCCTTGATGACCCCCCAAAATTTAAATTTTTCTTGACAGAGTATAGGAAAATTAAAGTTAAGCCCCCCCCAAATGATAATTCCTAGCTCCGCCCCTGCACCCTCTTTCTTTTTCATTTCATAGAAGTGACTAGTGATGATCCCACAATGGGAAGGGATTCACAATGATCCATGTTTAAATATTTTTTATTTATTGCTTTGCTTTAAATACATTTATTGCTTTCATTATGCCTTAAATTCATTTATTGCTTTCAATGTTGCTTTAAATTCATTTATTGCTTCTATTATGCTTTAAATACATTTAATTCTTTCCGTCACGCTTTAAATATATTTATCGCTTTCATTTACATTTACTATGTTATTGTGATTATCCCCTTTCCCCGTGTGATTTGGGTATGAAAATCCTTAGTGATCTAGGCGGATTCTGTAAGACCTCCATGAGGCATTAACAACCATGTAAACTCGGAAGGCATTGGACCCATGAACACCCCCCTTGATTAAATTCAGTCATTTTCATTATTTACTACGTTGTGAATATTGTTTATTTTTTTCCTTTTTCCCTTGTGATTTGGGTATGAAAATCCTTAGTGGTCGTAATGGATTATGTAAGACCTCCATAAGGCATTAACAACCACGTAATCCCATAAGGCATTGGACCCACAAAATCTCTCTTGCTTTAAATACATTTATTGCTTTCCGTTACGCTTTAAATACATTTATCGCTTTCACTACGTGGATTATTGCTTTTATTTTCGTATTTACTACATTATTATGATTATCCCATCTCCCCTTGTGATTCGGGTATGAAAATCCTTAGTGGTCGTGGTGGATTATGTAAGACCTCCATGAGGCATTAACAACCACGTAATCCCATAAGGCATTGGACCCACGAAATCTCCCTTGCTTTAAATACATTCATTGCTTTCCATTACGCTTTAAATACATTTATCGCTTTCACTATGTGGATTATTGCTTTTATTTTCGTATTTACTACGTTATTGTGATTATCCCACCTCCCCTTGTGATTCGAGTATGAAAATTCTTAATGGTCTTGGCGGATTATGTAAGACCTCCATGAGGCATTAACAACCATGTAAACCCGCAAGGCATTGGACCCATGAACACCCCCCTTGATTAAATTCAGTCATTTTCATTATTTACTATGTTATTGTAAATATTGTCTATTTTCCACTTCGATTTGGGCATGAAAATCCTAACCGATATTGGAGGTTTAAGTAAGGCTTTCAATAGCACTAAACCCCATGTAAATCCATAAGGTATTGGACCCTCGAGATTCCCAACGTTATTTTTGACAAATTTCCCTATTTTTTCATACAAGTCCTATTTGGTCTCGGAGGATTAGGTAAGTCTTTCAATAGCACTAATCCTTCATGTAATCCTAAAAGGCGTAGAACCTTTCTCTATATTGCTTTCTTTTTATCATGTAAATCCTAAGGTGGTATCGGAATTTGAGTAAGCATTTCAATAGCATTGAATTCCGGTCTCACGAGGTCTTGACCCTTTCCCTAGTCTCCTCATACTTGTCATGAATTACACTTTGTCATTTTGATTAAGCGTTACATTTATGTCATAATCATGCTGGTCATTGCCATCACACCATACTACATTCATTCTCATGCTTGTGATTAACGTGCTGCAAACATGCCGTGATTACTTGTTTGAACTGCTCTTTGTGATTAATGTGCTGTAAACATGCCATAATCATTTCATACTTATTCTCAGTGATTTATGTGCTGCAAACATGCCGTGATTACTTGCTTGAACATTTATCCACTTTGATATAAATGTGATGTTATATCTGTTCTTTGTGATTTGTGTGCTGCGAACATACCGTGATCACTTGTTTGGATATTTATTTGCTTTAATATAAATGTGATTAAAATACACTTTTCCATGAAAACTTTAAAAAGAGTAAACATGGTAATGTGGGCGTTACAAACGAAATTGGTGCAACCTAAGTGCTATGGCTTCACCTGGCCTTAGGGCACCATGGTATGAGTCCCTTACACGTTGATGTGGCTAGCCATTGACTCGTCATAAGGGATTCTATGCATTCTAACCCTCATAAGATCATGGCCTAAAATTCCCCAAAGTGTGAATTAATCATCCAAAATCCCACCATTCGATGGACCATTTTATCCTTGGAGATTAAGGGTAAAGGGATCCTGAATATGGCACCAAAAACATAATTGTTTGTCCCGGCATTTGCTGTTAGGATTTCAAGTGCATCCTACCATTGAACTGCCCGGAACCCTAAAAAAATACAAAGATGAGGGAAGGTGAAACAAAGAGTCTAAACAAAACCGAATGAAGTCAAAATCGCATTTGCCATTCTTGGTATATTGCATGATAGAAATCGAGACATTTGTACATAATTAAAACCAACAAATCTATGCTTAGCAAACTTAAGGGAACACTAGAAGGGAGGTAACCATTTCTTAACGAATGTCGTGGGGTGCCTGACACCTTCCCCACGCAAAAGCAAACCCTAAAACCCATCTCTGGTTCAAGACCATCTTCTTTAATATGTCTAAACAAGATAAAATCTATTAGACATAGGTGCCCAATCACACCTTAAATTTCCCATTATTGGTGGCAACCGCAAAATTGTGCTCACTTGCACACACACACGTGTTCCCACACACACACACACTCATCATACACATTTCCGAAAAAAAGACTCGCCAAATGGGGGTCGGGATCAAAGAAATAAATACTACGAATTAGTAGTGGATTTTTCCTCGGTGTCGACAGCTTGGTGACTCCAATGGGGACTTAGAGGGTTTAAGCCTATAGTCTTTTGGTGTTTTGTTTGCTAAACATGTGTTTATGCATTTTGTTGGTATTTGTTTACTCTCTTTGTTTCATCTTTTATAATGTTTTGATTTTAGCATGTCGATATTCTTGTACATATAAATTGTGAACATAGGATAGAGATTTATTTATGCAACACATATTATATATTGTGCTTTGTACAAAAAAGTCTTTTCCCTTTTTGTTTTCAAAATCATGACATTACCCTCATTTGACTTATGGGTCAAACCCGGACTCAGGTGGTTGTCTGGCTGGTACGGACCCACCACAAACCCTTTTACATCTAGGACCTAGAGTCATGAAAACCCACCTCTCTTCCTCCATACCCGTGGGGATCAAAGGCCTGATGGAAAGTGATTCCCCTTTGATCCAATACCCTTTGACTTCCTTCGGGAGGACAATGTTAGCATGATCATCAGCTTTTTAGGAAACAGAATTCCAAAACCAATCACACCATGTCTCATATAGTAAGCTATAGAGTAGAAAACTTACCTGTGAGGGCTCTGGTAAAAGCCAACCGAGTGAACATCCAACCTAAGATAGGATACCTAAAAATAGGATGTGTCTTTTCAAAATGAGTCAAGGGAAAAACGTTGTGCTGCTTTCCAAGCAATGATAAAAATGGAGTCAAGCCAGGTTCTATCTATCTGAACCTTTGTTTGCATGTCATTGTTTGATAAAGGAAAAAGGACAACCATGTTATCCATACCCATGCAAACCACCCGAACCCTAAGAGTTTCTAACTCTATACAGGGCTGTATGTACTCATCTATCTTGTCATCTTCAACAAGAAGTATGATCCACACATTGACTGACGTCGATTCCCACAAAAAATTTTCAAAATGGAACCGTAGGCCGAAAGGCTCGTTGAATTTTGGTAGTGTAAGAGTCCATCTCCTTGTTGATGCATCCATGATCATCATGTACATACACATGGGAGCCCCAAAGAGTTTCTAACTCTACATGGAAATGTATATAGTCTTGTCGTCCTTAACCAAGAGTATGACCCTTACATTGACTGACGTCGGTTCCCAAATTTTTTTCGAAATGGAACCGTGGGCCGAAAGGCTCGTCGAATTTTGGTAATGTGAAAGTCCATCTCTTTGTTAATGCACCTGTAACCGTCATGTACATACACATGAAAACCCCAAGAGTTTCCAACTCTACGGAGATGTATATAGTCTTGTCGTCCTCAACCAAGAGTATGACCCACACATTGACCAACATCAGTTCCCCCAAAATTTTTCAAAATGGAATCGAGGGCCAAAAGGCTTGTCAAATTCTGGTAGTGTGAGAGTCCATCTCCTCGTTGACGCGACCATAACCATAGTGTACATACACACATAAACCCTAGGAGTTTCCAACTCTATATGGGGACATAGATACTCATTCATCCTGTCATTTTCGACAAGAAGTGTGACCCTCACATCAACTAATATCGGTTACCCAAAGTTTCAAAATGAAACCGTGAGCCGAAAGGCTCACCAAATCTTGGTAACCCGATGTGAGAGTCCATATGCTTGTTGATGCATAATGCAATATCACATGCATATTCATACTTAACCACAGTTTACCCACAAGGTGAGCCAAGGTCATGTACCTAATTGTGAATTCAAAGTCTAACTTGGCACTGTTTATTTGTAGGATTTCATCCATACGATCAAATGGCAGGAGAAACAAGTGGACCCGACGAACATGAAGTTCGGATGATCGCCCTCGAACGCAAGTTTGACAAACTCCTAAATTTTGTACACCTGATGGTAAAGCGAGACTCAGAGATGGAAGACCGAAGGAAAGGAGATGGCAAAGACACCAACGAGGAAGTGCCAGAGGGACATCCACCACCAAGACCGCCAACACCGCTAAAACCTGAGGGAAGGGATTCCCAGCTGGGCAGCAAAATTGACAACCAAGAGGAGAAGATCTAGCTCATGCAGGGCCTGAACTCCTTCGGGAACACGGACTTCTCCAGCATGTCCTGGTTCCCCAATATGACAGTGCCGCCCAAATTCAAAGTCCCAAATTTTGAAAAATAGAATGGGAGAGGGGACCTAATGATCCACCTACAGATGTACTGCCGGTAAATGGCGTAGTATGCGGACAATGAGCCACTGTTGATCCAAGCTTTCCAAGATACTCTAACAGGACACGCAGCCGAGTGGTACTCACAGCTGAAGAAGATTTCCCAATGGAAGGAGTTGGCAAACACCTTCCTAGCCCAGTATGGCTTCAACTCTCAGATAGCGCTAGACCGATTTGATCTCCAGAGAATGGAGAAGAAGAGCGGCGAGTCTTTCAGGGAATACGCTCAGCGGTGGAGGGAAAAAGTGGCCCGGGCACGCCCTCCCCTAGACGAAAAGGAAATGATCAAGATCTTCGTCGATATGTTGAAGAACCCCTATTTTGACCGGATGATAGGTCTGCAACTTCAATTCTTTGTTGACCTAATTCCAGTCGGGGAGATAATTGAGGATGCGGTGAAGACAAAGAAAATAATAGATATGTCAGCTCTGATGGCATTAGCTGAACAAACCGCCAAGAAAGCTCCTGCGAAGAGGAAAGAAGGAGATGTACAAATGATCGGGAGGAACAACGAGAAACCAAGGTAGGTTATTCCAACCTTCATGATGCAGCCTGTACAGAATCAACCCAGGCCAACCCCGATTCCAACTCTAACTCCAGCTCCAGCTCCGGCTCCAGCACTCCAGATGCCTGCAAGGCCAATGGGAAATCAGGCCAATGACTACATGCCAGCCAAGAGAGAGCTAAGGCAATTTACTCCGCTACCCATGCTTCTGATGCAGCTCTACCCTATCATGGTTGAGAAGAAACTAGTTTCACCCACTATTCCAATGCCCCGCAACGGCCCACCATTGAGTGATTTTGACCAAAACCTGACCTGTGATTTCCATTACGGGGAAGTAGGACATGCGGTGGAAAATTGCAGACTGCTAAGGCAACAGGTCCAAGATTTGATCAACCATGGGATTTTAAAGTTTGAGGGACTGCCTAACATCACCACCGACCCCCTGCCTAATCATCCCGAAGGAAATGTGAACATGGTTGAAGTAGAGGGAAAGGACGACGGGTTTGACCTAGCCAGTGGTCAAGCCTCATGGAAGCATCTGTTTCACGCCTTGAAAGAACAAGGATACCTCACCCCATTAGAAGCACCGGCAGGACCATCAAAAGGAGACATATGCGAATACCATTCCGGAGCTCGAGGGCATAGTCTAGAGTGCTGCGAGGAGTTCAAGAAGGAAGTTGCTAGTTTGGCAAAAAGGGGATTGATAAGGAAGGGAGAAGTGCAAGAAAAAGGAGGTTGCATTTCAACCAACCTAACAAATGTTGACCAGTATGAAGAAATTAACCTTGATGATGTAATAGACGAAGAAAGTTTCGAGAAGTACCGCATGAAAGAAGAAGAGATGCCTGACGCAAACGCCTACAGGGGAATTGATTTCTCCAACCTGTTCTGGTTTCCAAACCTAATAATACCACGTGGGTTCGAGGCTCCAGAATTTGAAAATTTTGATGAATACGAAGACCCAGAGATTCACCTACAGAAGTATTATGAAAAGATGGCCCAATACACTGAGAACGAGCTTTTGATGGTCTTGACATTTTAGGAGAGCCTTTCAAATCACGCGGCCATTTGGTTCTTTTAGTTGGAGAACACTTGTTGGGAAGGTTTGGTGAAAGCCTTTTTGACCCAGTATCGTTTCAACCCTGAGGCAATGCTTGACTACCTAGAACTGGGAGATGAAGAAGAACTGTATCTCACCCCCGACCCAGCCCCCATGGAAAAAAATGAAGTGATCGTGGAGATTGAAGGGAATGAAGAAATACCAACCCTACCAGCAAAGGACCCAAACATCAGCACCACCACAAAAGAAGAAGTACACACCAAGCAGACCAAGCCACAATCAATGAAGGACCCAGACATCAGCACCACAGAGGAAGAAGTACGCACTAAGCAGATTGACCCCCCACCAGCAGAGGACTCAATACCACCCACAGAAGACAAAGCACAAAGAACCTTTGAGATTCAATCATGATCCCATAAACTTTCCTAAATCTATGTTGAGTAGTTTGTTGCAATCTTGTACAAATTTTCCAAAATCTATACTTTTCCAAAAAATGTGCATAATAAATTCAAAATCACAAAAAGATTTGTTTGAAATGCACGCATCCATGAGAGGGACGAGTCAACACCATAACTGTAAAGGAAACAAGGCTTTGCCTAGCCTCTCTCAGACGATGCATGCATTCGAAAGAATTTTCAAAAGATTATACTCTTTGATGATTTTCCAAGAGTAAAAAGATTTGAAAATGATTTTGTAAAAAACAGTCCTCAAAATCCTGAACGAGGAAAATTTTTTAAAGAGGGATTTGTTCAGAACTGCAACAACCTAAGAAATTCATTTCACCCTCTGAACCACTAGTCAGACACTAGCCCAAAAATCCTGAAAGACGTTGAGCACTTCTTTCCTCAGACTCTCTTCAAACAGCATGTCTTGACCAGAAAATGCTGAAACACAATCCTATACACTAGCTTTGTTTGAATATTGTCTAGAGAAAACGAAGGCCAGGCCCCAATCTCAACCTTGATACTGGGGCAATTTTTCCTTCTCAATTCTACCAAACCGTGGGTGGTATTCAAAAGCTTCAGAAAATTGGAAGGAAATCTCTCGTCATAGACACACTCAGTAGACACGAAGGTCGATGCTGAGGCAAATTTCTAGGCCACTAAAAGTCTACATCATCCAGGCGAATGGACACCTCTTGCAAAACCTCCCAGATCGGTGACAGTATCAGAGGGAATGAGGAATTCTGAATAGCAATGCGAGAAAAGTCTCAAAGAGAGAAATGAGACTCAAATTGGGAAAATGCGTGAAAGACCTTCGATTTATCCATGGGTCTCACCATTGATCTTGTTGTATCACACTAGGGCAATTTTTCCGAAAGCGGAAAAATTAGGAGACAAACCAAAGATCAAGGAAGTACTACTGCCATCAAGAATGTGTTGGAAGAATCAAAGGCTTGACCGGACGGATCGAAGATTGAGAAAGTGTCATAATACCAAATGGTCAAGAGCATGTCATCAGACAAATTGACCAGATGAGCTAATGACCAAGAGCATGTCGTCAGCACCGAGAAAACCGTAAAAATCAAGAAAGGCCAGGTTGGCAGAAAAGTTGATTATTAGAATTTTCTATGAATGAATTGACGCCACACTGGGGCAAATTTTTCAGTAAACTGAAAAACTGTGAAGAAAAGCCAATCGAGATTTAAGCAGTCATTTTGGACCGAACCAAGGGGTACGTGCATGAAGAGTTTGGAAACTCACACTAATCAAGATAATACCATACTGGGGCAAAGTTTTTCCATCTCCGAGAAGCTGGAAAATTTTATGGTGACATCATATATTGGGGCAATTTTTCCGTGTCCGGAAAAAATAGTAAGACCCAAGACTTGTTGAAATGGGCCTCGTGAAGGAGTAAGTCCTAAGATTTGCTGAATTGGGCCTCATGAAGAAGTAAGTCCCAACATTTGCTGAAATGGGCCTCATAGGGGAGTAAGACCCAAGACTGGCTGAAATGGGCCTCGTGGAGGAGTAAGACCCAAAACTTGCTGAAATAAGCCTCGTGGAGGAGTAAGACCTAAGACTTGCTGAAATGGGCCTCGTGGAGAAGTAAGACCCAAGACTTGCCGAAATGGGCCTCGTGGAGAAGTAAGACCCAAGACTTGCTGAAATAGGTCTCGTGAAGGAGTAAGACCCAAGAACTGTTGAAATGGGCCTCGTAAGTGAGTAAGACCCGCCGATGATAGAAATGGGCCTCTTGGATGTATAAGACTCAACCCTTTGATGTTTTGAGTCTGCAGCTAATCTACGAGATAACTAAGCCTAAAGTATGGGATGCGAGTCCACTCCGACCCAGCAAACAGAGCAACAACCACCTCGATGGAGCTCACGTAGTATCTAAAGCGCACAAAGCCAAAGTCCCTCAAGTATGGGCCACATGGAACGCCACCATCGACGACAAACCCAAGGAGGAACTAAATTCACATGACCCCGAGTCTACCTCAGATCTTTCTTAAAATCCAACCCTCAATGTTCGTGAATTCACAAAAACCCAAGGCGGGAAAAGCGCCATTCACCACTACTACCTCTATGAGACATCTACAAAAAGAAAGAACAACAACAAATAGTCCAAGAGTTAGAAAAGCAAGGTAAGTTTCATACCTCAAAGAAAAAAAAAAAATCAAATTTATACAAATAGGAAAGGACAATCAATCCCAATTTTCCCCGACCATTTGGACTGAGGATTTTCAAACCGGTTCGGATTACCAAAATTGAGATTTGAACAAGTTTCAAATCTCAATTTTCCCCGACTGTTTGGACTGAGGATTTCCAAACCGGTTCGGATTACCTAAATTGAGATTTGAGCAAGTTTCAAATCCCAATTTTCCCCAACCATTTGGACTGAGGATTTCCAAACTGGTTCGGATTACCCAAATTGAGATTTGAGTAAGTTTCAAATCCCAATTTTCCCCGACCGTTTGGACTGAGGATTTCCAAATCGGTTCAGATTAGCCAAATTGAGATTTAAGCAAGTTTCAAATCCCAATTTTCCCCGACCATTTGGACTGAGGATTTCCAAACCGGTTCGGATTACCCAAATTGATATTTGAGCAAGTTTCAAATCCCAATTTTCCCCAACCGTTTGGATTGAGGATTTCCAAACCGATTCGGATTACCCAAGTTGAGATTTAAGCAAGTTTCAAATCCCAATTTTCCCCGACCGTTTGGACTGAAGATTTCCAAACCGGTTCGGATTACCCAAATTGAGATTTGAGTAAGTTTCAAATCCCAATTTTTCCCGATCGTTTGGACTGAGGATTTCCAAACTGGTTCGGATTACCCAAATTGAGATTTGAGCAAGTTTCAAATCCCAATTTCCCCTGACAGTTTGGACTGAGGATTTCCAAACCGATTCAGATTACCCAAGTTGAGATTTAAGCAAGTTTCAAATCCCAATTTTCCCTGACTGTTTGGACTGAGGACTTCCAAACCGGTTCGGATTACCCAAATTGAGATTTGAGAAATTTTCAAATCCCAATTTTTCCAAACCGTTTAGACTGAAGATTTCCAAACCGGTTCGGATTACCCAAGTTGAGATTTGAGCAAGTTTCAAATCCCAATTTTCCCCGAACATTTGGACTGAGGATTTCCAAACCGGTTCGGATTACCCAAATTGAGATTTGAGCAAGTTTCAAATCCCAATTTTTCCCAACCATTTGGACTGAGGATTTCCAAACCGATTCGGATTACCCAAGTTGAGATTTGAGCAAGTTCCAAATTCCAATTTTCCCCGACCGTTTGGACTGAGGATTTCCAAACCGGTTCGGATTACCCAAGTCGAGATTTGAGCAAGTTTCAAATCTCAATTTTCTCCGACCGTTTGGACTGAGGATTTCCAAACCGGTTCGAATTACCCAAGTTGAGATTTGAGCAAGTTTCAAATCCCAATTTTCCCTGACCATTTGGACTGAGGATTTCCAAACCGTTGGATTACCCAAATTGAGATTTGAACAAATTTCAAATCCCAATTTCCCCCCCGGCCGTTCGGATTCAGGAGTTCCGAAACGCTAGATTACCCAAATGGAGATTTGAACAAATTTCAAATCCCAATTTCCCCCCGACCGTTTGGATTCAGGAGTTCTGAACCGTTGGATTACCCAAATGGAGATTTGAACAACTTCCAAATCCCAATTTCCCCGACTATTTGAAAAATTTCAAACCGGGTCAGATTCGTCTATTCCCCGAGATTCCTTGGAACTTCAAATTTAATTAAAGTATTTCCTAAGTTTGTGTAAATCCCAAATTTAGCCTATACTTTCCAAAATTTCTGTCCCACTAAAAGCACGCACATGGCGACATGCCACCCAAAAAAAAAAATGATAAAGAAAAAAGAAAGAGAAAAAAAATGCATAACATTGTGCCCAAAAATTTTCATTCTTTATCTTTTATTTTTCTAAGCATATATGTATATTCATATGTGCCTACAAATACCCATTGGTGCGTGTACATATTTCTATACATAAATGCATTTTGTGCACTAACGCGTTTGCTAAGTGTGCAGATGATTTCAAAAGTGTACAACTACATGTGAAAGCAAAGAAAATACAAGGAAAAAAACAGACAGAAAATGATAAAGAACAAGTAACAAAAAAATGGAACGAACAGAAGGGCAAACGGACTTCCAGAGCGTGAGATTTAAGCGAGAAAAGAAGAGAAGAGAAAGAGAAAGCAGAAGTAGGAAAAATAGAGTTTTGAGAGAAAACCAAAAATCTGAAACCCACCTTTTACTTTTGACCCGTGTGTCAACCGATTGAGAGCTAACGCGTCTGACAAAGAGTGACACGCAAACCAAGGAAGATTTTCCACAGTGTCCAAGGTAAGCGTGAAAACCGAGAAAATCTGAGCGGGCAATTTGTTCTTTGTCCGGGGCTCTTTGTGCCAAACAACGCCAAACAAAGAAGAGACAACTCTCATAACCCTATTTTTACCCCCGAGATTTTCTCGAGTGTCGACATGCAAAACGAGGCAGCCCGGACTGAGCCTAGTTGAGCCGAGAGGGGCCCAGTTGCACTTAAGAACTCTCAAAACGCAGCCGGGAGAGCATTTCTCAAGGTTTGGGGAGGTTTGACCAAGTTTGACTAAAGTTGCCGAAGTTTGACCAAGGCTTTGACCAAACCAAAAGCAAGATTTGATTGACCACCCTCTAACCATTGGATAGAGCACATCAAGGGCTTCGATTTGGTACTTTACGGGTCGAAAACAAACGAGAAACAAGGAAGTTATGGGCAAAACTGTAAAAATTGGACCAACACTTAGAAAATTTTTCTAAAGTATTGTTGACAAAACAGCCTGTTTGGAAGGCGACGTTTGCACATAGATTCTTTCCGACCCACAACAATTTGGTCTGCAAGTTGGAAACTTTAAGGAAGAGGGTGACTTCAGCTCCAACACGCAACTCTCGGATTGTCAAGAGCTTCTCCGGTCAAGCTGGAATCTTAATCGGAAAATGACCCCCCGACGTGGAAAAACCCTCTGGCAGCCTCTGTTCACGGGACTGTATCTCTCAAACCCAAGCTCACCTTCGCGCAAGTCTGGAACTTTAAGAGAGAAGGCAGCACAGGCTTTCCAGTGACACCAAGATCGCCGAAAACCGACATAGGGAGCTACATCAACCATGCGCGCGAAAACTGACGGAAGAAAGGAGATCATGCTAAAATTTCACAATTTTCCTCCCGGGGAGGATGCCCTCGCACTCAGATTCTTTTACGACTCGCTGCGATTTGATCCGCAAGTCCAGAACTTTAAGAAATAGAACACGTTCGACATGACGTGCAACTCTCAGATCGCCAAGTTTTTCCCCGGTCAAGTTGGAATCTCGATCGGAAAATGACCCCCAGCATGGAAAAACAAACCAACAACCTCTGTTTGCAGGACCGTATCTCGCGAACCCAAGCTCGACTTCCCGCAAGTCCACAACTTTAAGAAATAAGGCATCGCAAGCTTTCCAGGGACACCAAGATCGCCAAAAAATGACGTTGGGAGCTACATCAACCGTGTGTGCAAAAACTGATGAAAATAAGGAAAACGTGCTGAAAATCTGACGCGTTTTTCCTCCTGGACAGCTGCCTTCATACGCAAATTCCTCCCAACTCGCTACGAGTTGGTCTACAAGCTCAGAACCCTAATAAGGACTGTAACTCCAGTTATAAGACGCAACTCTTGGTTCACCGGTAGCATCTCCCGTTTCGTCGAAATCTTCGTTGGAAAAATGCAGAAAAATAACTCGGACGACCCGACTTCCAGGAGCCATAACATTTCCGTCTGAACTCTGATTCATGAAAACTTTATATCGTTGGAAAGTAGACTCCTCAAGCTTTCTAACAGTACCCTGCATGACCCATTTTGAGCACCAGAAGGCCCCCAATAGCAGCCTCGAAAATTGGGTCAGAAAACTATATAGACATGCGAATCGAGGAGGATTTGCCGGAGGTGCCACATGGCAGATAAGATTGCCTCGTGGCAGCCACACATGCCGCATAGCCTCACCATGCGCCGCGCATGGTCACCCTGCGCGAGGTCCGTCTATAAATCTGACCCCCCTCCCCCCATTCCAGCAGGCTTGGCTCGAGTTAGGTTCTTAGTTAGAGTTAAGAGATCCTACTTAGGTAATCTCTCTCTACCCCTCCAAGCTCTTCTCATTCCTCTCTTCACTCATACACCCTATTTCTTTTTCATTTCATGGAAGTGACTAATGATGATCCTATAATGGGAAGGGATTCACAATGATCCATGTTTAAATATTGTTTATTTATTGCTTTGCTTTAAATACATTTATTGCTTTCATTATGCCTTAAATTCATTTATTGCTTTCAATGTTGCTTTAAATTCATTTATTGCTTCTATTATGCTTTAAATACATTTATTGCTTTCCGTCACGCTTTAAATATATTTATCGCTTTCATTTACATTTACTACGTTATTGTGATTATCCTCTTTCCCCGTGTGATTTGGGTATGAAAATCCTTAGTGGTCTTGTCGGATTATGTAAGACCTCCATGAGGCATTAACAACCATGTAAACCCGCAAGGCATTGGACCCATGAACTCCCCCTTGATTAAATTCAGTCATTTTCATTATTTACTATGTTGTGAATATTGTTTATTTTTCCCCTTTTTCCCTTGTGATTTGGGTATGAAAATCGTTAGTGGTCGTGGTGGATTGTGTAAGACCTCCATGAGACATTAACAACCACGTAATCTCATAAGGCATTGAACCCACGAAATCTCTCTTGCTTTAAATACATTTATTGCTTTCCGTTACGCTTTAAATACATTTATCACTTTCACTATGTGGATTATTGCTTTTATTTTCGTATTTACTATGTTATTATGATTATCCCATCTCCCCTTGTGATTCGGGTATGAAAATTGTGATGCCTCGCACCTAGCATTATAAATTAATTATATTAGTACTAAATCACAAAAGGAATATAGTCATGCTACATGATTAATGTTAGCAATAATAAACATGCATATATGTTAATGGCATGTAGGATAATTAGTAATTGTAGGTTAGTTATTAGATGATTAATTAAGGTTAAACTAATTAAGAATATTAAAGGTTAATGGTGTTAGGTTAAGATAATGCATGTTAATGGCCTAGTGAACCAATAAGAGTTGGACACATAGAATCCACTAGCTAAGTCTTCCTCTCCAAAGATGACACATGGAATCCACTAGCAAACCTCCACCCCCTTATAAATTGACACTTGGACTCCACTAACTAAATCTCACCCACATGCAAGGTGACATGTGTAATGCACTAGCCAAAATTTTTCCTCTAGAACCTGCCATGCATTGCTCTTTTCATTTCATTTCATTGTTCAAGAAGAAAGAAAGGAAAGAAAAGAGAGAAGCTCTCCTTCTGCTGGCCGAAAATTCGTTGGAGGAAAAAACCTCCATAGTTGCTCTCCTTCAAGCTTCACTCCATCAAGAAAAGGATAGCTCTTGTCAGGACTTATATTCCCAACCTTTTAGAAGGTACATTCCTGAAATTCTCTAGGATTCCATGGAGTTTAATTGGGGGTTTAAACTGAAATTTCATGCATGTGTTAGATTGGGTGAAATCTTAGCTTGCATGTATGTTTTGAGATGGATTAAGCTTTGCATGTGGGATGGAATGGCTGGTGTGGGCTGAACATGATGAGTTAGGATGAGATTAGACTTGATGTGGTACTGTATGTGTTGCATTTAGAAGGAGTTGTTGGCTAATGGTTGTTAGAGTGCTTGAGCATAAACCCAATCTGCTGCTGTTTCTGCAGTGATCAGTGGGTTGCATAGATTCTGGAATTTCTGAGAAGAGAAATTAATAAATGGTTTTCTTTAGCTTATTATATCACATGTCTACTGCCCATATATTAAATTTCACTTGAGAACAAGTTTTTTTTATAATTATTTGTGATTTTACAAGAAAACTGTGCAAATCTATCCATTTGACAGATTCTGTGTTTGTCGGTTTGAAATTGCATAATCAATCCAATATTTGGAATTTAAGTGATTGGATTATGTTTCTGGAACCCTAGGATGTATATGTTCTTGATGGAATTATCCCCATGCAATTTTAATAAATAAGGAATTGTGGGTACTGATTTAAAGTTACCTTCAAAACTGTGCTGGCAGATTTGAGTCTTCTGTCTTGGTTGAATTTTATAATTTTGTATAAAGCTCAAATAGAGCTGTAATTTTCAAGTAAAGTATTAGACATATAATAGAACAATTAGATGCAATATCAAGGAAATTGGATAGTGAATGGATAGTTAAATTCACTGTTCAAATGGACTGCCCTGTAGTGGGACAGAACCTTATTTTCCTGAAAGAATGAGACTTTGACAAATTTACTCTTGCAATTGGATGATTTATTTGAGTTGATATTTTATGTGCAAGGCCAATTGCATGTTTATTGTCTAGGTGAATTTTATTATGCATTGATTTCACTGTTTGGTATTATGATTATGCGGTTGGTTAGCCTTGGATGCCTTCAATATGTTGATTGGGATTGCGAAAGGGTTTAAGACAGTTTTAAGCTAAGTATTGGAAAAATTAGTAATTAGTATTTCCCTTGGTTTAAGAGAATCCGGAGACAATAGGTGAGACTGCAGGCTTGCTTGAGACTCTAGTTCAAGTTCTGCTACGGTGTACAGGTAAGGGAATGTGTCATGAAAATTTAATAGTCCATGTTTTAAGAATATATCTATATATGTTTTATCAATGCTTTCAGTATACCCAGTTTGATACCTGTTTATAAAGAAAACGTGCATTGATTTAGAAATAGTTTTGAGTTAGTACAGTTGAGAAAAATTTTAGAAACAAGTTATGGATATGCTATGAATTTGGGATTAGTAAGGCAAGAGAGAGATTCAAAAATAAACAAGCATGATATATTTTATGAACACCTAAAACGATTTTCAGTGTGAGGGCCTTGTGACAGCAGGAAGGCCTCAAGGGGTTTTATTCCCTGTCGACCGGCAACAAGTAAGGCCACGAGGGGTTGTATTCCCTGTAGACTGGTAGCAGGAAGGTCACGAGGGGTTTTCATACCCTGTAGACTGGCAAGCAGGAAGGCCACGAGGGGATAGTTTCCCTGTAGACATGGCACAAGTAAGGTCACAAGGGGCCAAGTCTTAAAGATACAGTGCAGTTACATGTTTCATATAGTTTTGTTATATTTTGCAATAGTATGAGATAAGTTTTCTCTTCAAAACGTTTAAGAGAATATGTTTTGTTTACATATAAAGGAATCATGCTATATGTTCAGATTTCAACAGTTATATTATGCCTTAAAAGTTATCAGATATTATGTTCATCAGTATGAAATATATATCTTCATGAAACTCATGAAATCATTTTAGCATGAACTGTTTATACACAAGTCATATCCACAAAGATTATTCTGTTTATCATGCATTCATGCATACTGTTAAATCTTCATGTCACGCCTCCCTTACTGAGAGCAAAGTGGATTGCTCAGATTGCAAGAATATTTTATAGTGCAGCTAAGAGTCTCAGCATGGAGGAGCAATTTTGTTGTATCTAGAACTAGTCTTAGACGTTTTGAGTTTTTGTGTATATAAAGCAAAAGTGATGTACATGTTTAAATAGTTTTCCGCTGTATTAGAGTTATTATATCCATATATTGATGTATTTTGTATAAACAGTTATAAATGCACTAACTACTATCACTTCCTTTAGGTGGACTAGTATATTCAGTTATTTTGCAAAAGAGTACGTTATTATATTATGGGAGTTTCCAACCCAAAAAGAAGTTAAAGAATCAGGATAAGAGAAGAGGGAAAATAAGAAAAAAAATTTATACTCCTTTTAGTTGGTTCATGTTAATATCAGGCACAGGCTTGGTATTAGCATGCCGGTCCGACTCCGAATCATATTACGGATTTGGGTCGTGACAAAAATCCTTAGTGGTCGTGGGGGATTATGTAAAACCTCCATGAGGCATTAACAACCATGTAATCCCATAAGGCATTGGACCCACGAAATCTCCCTTGCTTTAAATACATTTATTGCTTTCCGTTATGCTTTAAATACATTTATCGCTTTCACTATGTGGATTATTGCTTTTATTTTCGTATTTACTACGTTATTGTGATTACCCCACCTCCCCTTGTGATTCGGGTATGAAAATCCTTAGTGGTCTTGGCGGATTATGTAAGACCTCCATGAGGCATTAACAACCATGTAAACCCGCAAGGCATTGGACCCATGAACACCCCCCTTGATTAAATTCAGTCATTTTCATTATTTACTACGTTATTGTAAATATTGTCTATTTTCCACTTCGATTTGGGCATGACAATCCTGACCGGTATTAGAGGTTTAGGTAAGGCTTTCAATAGCACTAAACCCCATGTAAATCCATAAGGTATTGGACCCTCGAGATTCCCGACGTTATTTTTGGCAAATTTCCCTATTTTTTCATACAAGTCCTATTTGATCTCGGAGGATTAGGTAAGTCTTTCAATAGCACTAATCCTTCATGTAATCCCAAGAGGTGTCGAACCTTTCTCTATATTGTTTTCTTTTTATTCATGTAATCCTAAAGTGGTATCGGAATTTGAGTAAGCCTTTCAACAGCATTGAATTCCAGTCCCACGAGATCTTGACCCTTTCCCTAGTCCCCTCATACTTGTCATGAATTACACTTTGTCATTTTGATTAAGCGTTACATTTATGTCATAATCATGCTGGTCATTGCCATCACACCATACTGCATTCATTCCCATACTTGTGATTAACGTGCTACAAACATGCCGTGATTACTTGTTTGAACTGCTCTTTATGATTAATGTGCTGTAAACATACCATAATCATTCCATACTTGTTCTCAGTGATTTATATGCTGCAAACATGCCATGATTACTTGCTTGAACATTTATCCGCTTTGATATAAATGTGATGTTATATCTGTTCTTTGTGATTTGTGTACTGCGAACATGCCGTGATCACTTGTTTTGATGTTTATTTACTTTAATATAAATGTGATTAAAATACACTTTTCCAAGAAAACTTGAAAAAGAGTAAACATGGTAATGTGGGCGTTACAAATGAAATTGGTGCAACCTAAGTGCTATGCCTTGACCTGGCCTTGGGGCACCATGATATGAGTCCCTTACACGTTGATATGGCTCGCCGTTGACACGTCGTAAGGGATTCTACGCGTTCTAACCCCTATAAGATCATGCCCTAAAATTCTCCAAAGTGTGAATTAATCATCTAAAACCCCGCCATTCGACGAACCACTTTATCCTTGGAGATCAAGGGTAAAGGGATCCTGAATATGACACCAAAAACATAATTGTTTGTCCCGGCACTCGATGTTAAGATTTCAAGTGCATCCTACCATTGAATTGCCCGAAATCCTAAAAAATATAAAGATGAGGGAAGGTTAAACAAAGAGTCTAAACAAACCCGAATGAAGTCAAAATCGCATTTGCCATTCTTGGTATATTGCATGACGGAAATCGGAACATTTGTACATAATTAAAACCAACAAATCTATACTTAGCAAACTTAAGGGAACACTAGAAGGGAGGTAACCGTTTCTTAACGGATGTCGTGGGGTGCCTGACACCTTCCCCACACATAAGCAAACCCCCGAACCCATCTCTGCTTCAAGACCATCTTCTTTAATATCTCTAAATAAGATAAAATCTATTAGACATAGGTGTCCAATCACACCTTAAATTTCCAATGATTGGTGGCGACTCCAAAATTGTGCTCACTTGCACACACACACGTGTTCCTCCACACACACACACACACACACACACACACATCATACACATTTCCGAACAAAAGACTCGCCAAATAGGGGTCGGGATCAAGGAAATAAATACTACAAATTAGTAGTGATTTTTTCCTCGATGTCGACAACTATGTTATTGTAAATATCGTCCATTTTTTCACTTTGATTTGGGCTTGAAAATCCCGACCGGTGTTGGAGGCACTAAACCCCATGTAAATCCATAAGGTATTGAACCCTCGAAATTCCCGACATTATTTTGACGAATTTCCCTTTTATTGTTCATATAAGTCCTATTTGGTCTCGGAGGATCAGGTAAGTCTTTCAATAACACTAATCCTTCATGTAATCCCAAGAAGCATCGAACCCTTCTCTACATTGTTTTCTTTTATTCATGTAAATCCTAAGGTGGTATTGGGAATTGAGTAAGTCTTTCAGTAGCATCGAATCCCAATCCCACGAGATCTTGACCCTTTCCCTAATCCATCTCATATTGCATACTTGTCATTTTGATTAAGTGCTTTAATTACGACGTAAATTATACCTTGTCATTTTGATTAAGCGTCTTATTTATGTCATAATCATCCTTGTCATTTCCACCATACTGCATTCATTCCATGCTTATGATTAACGTGCTGCAAACATGCCGTGATCATTTGCTTGAACTATTCTTTGTGATTAACGTGCTACAAACATGTCATGATCACTCGCTTGATATCTATTCTTTGTGATTAATGTGCTGCAAACATACCATGATTACTTACTTGAACATTTACTCGATTTGATGTCATTCCATATTTGACTCGTGATTAATGTGCTGCAAACATGCCATGATTACTTGCTTGAATATTTACTCACTTTGATACTTGTTCTTAGTGATTTATGTTCTGCAAACATGCTGTAATCACTTGTTTGGATATTTACTTGCTTTAATATAAATGTGATTAAAATACACTTTGTCATAAAAAATTTTAAAAGAGTAAACATGGTAATGTGGGCGTTACAAACGAAGTTGGTGCAACCTAAGAGCTATGGCTTGACCTGGCCTTAGGACATAATGGTATGAGTCCTTTACGCGTTGATGTGGCTTGCCGTTGACACGTTGTAAGGGATTCTACACGTTTTAACTCCCATAAGATCATAGTCTAAAATTTCCCAAAGTGTGAATTAATCATCCAAAACCCTGCCATTTGACGAACCACTTTATTCTTGGAGATCAAGGGTAAAGGGATCTTGAATATGGCACCAAAAACATAATTGTTTGTCCCGGCACTCGATGTTAGGATTTCAAGTGCATCCTACCATTGAACTACCTGGAACCCTAAAAAATACAAAGATGAGGGAAGTTGAAACAAAGAGTCTCAACAAAACCGATTAAAGTCAAAATTGCATTTGCCATTCTTAGTATATTGCATGACGGAATCGGGACATTTGTACATAATTAAAATCAACAAATCTGTGCTTAGCAAACGTAAGGAAACACTAGAAGGGAGGTAACTGTCTTTTAACGGATGTCGTGGGGTGCCTAACACCTTCCCCACGCATAAGCAAACCCCCAAACCCATCTCTGGTTCAAGACCATTTTCTTTAATATGTCTAAACAATATAAAATCTATTAGACATAGGTGCCCAATCACACCTTAAATTTCCCATGATTGGTGGCAATTCCAAATTTGTGCTCACTTGCACACACACATGTGTTCCCGCACACACACATACATCATACACATCTCTGAAAACACGAGAAACTCGCCAAATGGGGTTCGGGATTAGGAAGAAGGAATTTTCCCGGTGTTGACAACACCTTCCCAAGCATGTATCCTAACTCTGAACTCAGATTAAGACCAGTAAAGCTTAATTTTTATATGGAGTTTATAAATGGTTTCTAGACAGTTGATAAATGGTTTCTTGACCTAAACCAGGTGGCAACTCCCTTCTTTGCCCTAACCTCAATGAAGATTTAATGGCCCTCACCGATCTCAAGAGGTGTCTCACAAGCAACTTACAAAGGTAGTGGGGAAGAACTCTTGAGCAACTAGCTACTCTCTAATTGAAGAACTAAAAGATTAGCCCTTTTTTCATGAAACTCGAATCATTAACCTAAGCGTCCAAGCATTTCCCTTTGGTGTTCAACACACAGCTCTGTCAAAGAGATCAGTCCGATAGGCTGGTGATAAATTGCTATCTTGCTATAAACTCCCTAAAGGCTAGGTATGGATCTTCTCAATAGTTCATATCAGCCTCCTTGATTTGTTTATTGTTATTGTGTGTTTTTAGTTAATTCGTATATTTTAATCTTTGTTTTCATTGAATTGATGTTTTCATACTTAATTTAATTTAACTCATGAATTTCAATATTTCTTTCAAGTTTATTATAATTAGATCATCGATTTTATGTTAGATTTGCCATCTAGGAGTTCATAAATCATCTTTAATGAATTCAGATGTGTTTTGTCTTTAGAAACATGTTCTTCAATAAATATTACCATGGGTATCTGCCTTTTAAAGCATGTCTTTCACTCTTTAATGGATCTTTGCAGTGATTATTATCAAAAGCATGCCTTTTTATTCTTCAATGAATTCAACCATGACTATTTGTTTGCTAAAACATGTTTCTTGATTTATTACACATGTTTTGTTAAGTTTGTATTATTTCATTGTTGAGAGGATTTTCCCTATAATTTGATAATAAGCTTGGATTCAGGTGAGAAATCTTCCTTTTACTTCATATGAATATTGTGCCCTAATTCCCCTCCTTTGATCGCTCCTTCATTGTTATAGTTTTAGGTTTAATTTTTTTTTGTATATTTAGAGATTTGTTTTATAATCTACTTTCAAAAATATCAAGTAATATAAAGGAAGGTCAGTCATTAGGTTAGGCGTTCGTGGGTGCCTAACACCTTTCCAAGACATACCTTAGCTCTGGATCTAGTAAGGACTAGTCCTTTTTGTGCATGAAGTTATATTTATGGTTCTTCTACTTATAAACCAGGTGGCGACTCCTTGTTGCTCTACTTCCAACCTTACAAAGGTTCAATAGCATGAGCTATCCCCTAGGTGCCCCAACAATATCTCACAGTGGCGACTCCATTAGGGACAAAAGAAGCTCAACTCTTGCTATTACTTGATTATTCTTGAATATTATTTATTCTATAAATCTAAATGCACACACGCGCACACTTTTTAACCTAAGATACCCAATAAAAAAAATGTGGAATCAATCAGCCAACTTAGACAAGATCTATTATTTAGCATGTGATTGGATATTTAGATATTTAGACTTATTTGAATTTAATTCCAAAATCCCATATTGATGATCATTCTGACAATTAAATTAATTTCAAATTTCGTTCAAAATCAAATTAAAGGAAAGAAGGAAAGTAAAATTATTTACATTTTCGGTGATTGGTTTATGTACGGAAAGATAAGAGGAATGGATTGAAGGTCATTCTACAATACCCACACTCTTTTTGTGGGTATGGTACCCACTCAATTTGTACCATCAAATGTGATATAAGTACCATCATATGTGATGTTGGTACTATCCAATGTGATATTTTTTATATATATTAAATTTAAATAATAAATAATAATTTAAGGTACCAAGTAATTTGATAGTAGGTATCATCATATGTGAGGTGGGTACCATCATGTGTGACATTAGTACCATCAGTGTGAGATTTTATCTATTAGAGGTACCATACCCACATGAGTATTGTAGAATTACCCGAGGAATTGATAGTATCTAGAACGAGATTTGAACATTAAATTATAGAATATTGACCCGTACTTTATCAGGTTCAAACTTAGAACACTTTTGAACAAATTTTTTAACAACTTCAAAAGCTGTATAAAGTGCTTTGAAGTCAGATGCATGCCATCTTCCTTTCTTGTTCTATTCTCACAACAATAAAGCTCTATGCATGTCATAGGGTATTATTTTAGTTATGAAAAATGTTTGTTTTGTATGATATTGTTATGGTTATGTGTACTTTGGATGGTAGTATTACAGTTATGTATTAGATTTTAGATGATATTATTTTAGATTACGGAACAATTTGGAGTAGTTATGTAAACTTGTAGAATTGATTAATGGTTAGTATTATGCATGGTTTTAAAAACCGGACTAAACCGGTTGGTCAGATTGGTTAGACCGGGGACAATTGCTTGTACCGTTCGGTTCTTTCTAAAAATAAAAAATTGCAAAAAATAGGATGAAAACCGAGAATCGATAGTTCAACCAGAAAAAACCGAAACTAGTCTGGTTAGACCGGATTTGGATCAGTTTGATGAGGATAACAAACGTTGTTGTTTGGAAGCAAATCTGTGCCATTTCCTACAAATTTGGCCATTTCACGCCTCCAGAAATAGCCCAGTTCATGTGAGGGAAATATATAGAGAGAGAACGGGGAAATATATAGAGAGAGAACGGAGATATATAGAAATAAATAGAGTCATATTGATAGGAAAAAACAATCATCATACAACGGATCCTATATATTAAGAAATATGTATGACATTGATACTTCCGGGGAATCACGTTGCTAACTTATTTCAAAGGACAGGTTGCCACGCTATTGTTGGGAGAACTCCTGCGAATCAGGCTATAGTTAATAGCGGTGACTTCAAATGGGAATCAGCCATGAAGAGGGCTTCGCTGACCAGGTGATTCAGGTGGCAGCTGACCAGAATATGTTCGCAGGATTCTATTCTTCTCTGCAAACATAACAAGAAATTGCATAAATCTAAAGCCAGTACATAAAACCACCAATACAATCTGACACCTGCAGGCGATATATACTCTAAAAAGAACATGAATTAAGGAACTCACTGGCTCGTGGGACGACGTTGTATGGCTCGGCAACCACCATAGTAGATGAGAGAAACAAAAAGAGAAGCATCGGGATTATGATAATCCTCATGGAAGTCTTGGCATCCATTTTGGTTAGAAGAGAGATGAGTTAACGCTTCAACATTACTTATGTGATATATATACACCTCAAAAAGGATACCATTGTCTTTTCCTTTCTTTTTTTTTTTTTTTCTTCTTATTGAATGAAGTGCATGTGTCTCACTCGGTGAATCGATAATGTGGTGGTTTAAAGCTGGACCTCCAAGCACCACCCACCAATCACAAAGCATTCAAACTCAACCTGGGGTCCCTCCAATGACACCATTCAAACCATTAAATTTTTTTTTCGGCCAAGCTATCCATGAACTTAATTCTTTGGTTTATTTTTTAGACTAAAGACCACTTTTAACCCCCTAACTTTGGTTAAAATTAATTATAGTTTGATTTGCTATTAGGGTTGGGTTATTGATTTTAAATGAGATGGCACATTCTAGACTCTAGATTTAATTAAAATAAATCATACAAAAAAATTATTGCTAAATTAATTTTGATTCTTTATTTTTTTATTTTTTTATTTTTTTGTAGTGGTGATTTTGAAATGGATAGATCACATTAAAAAAATAACTAAGAAAGTATTAATTAATTAAAATTTAATATAAAGTAATTTTTCTTTTGGCATTAAAAAAATTAGTTTATATTTACCATATAGTTTCCTCCAAAAATTATCAATAAGAAGAAGGACCAAAATGATTATATGATCAAATCTAAATGAAATACATAAAAAATTAAGAAGAAAGACGAATACCTCTTTCTCTATTGGAACAAAATTAAATGTCATAAAAAAAAAATAAGGAAACTTCCATCTTTCTCCATTGGAAATTAAATGAAATACATAAAAAAAAAAAAGGAACAATCAAAATTGATAATTATGATTATTATTAAAAGATATTTATATTGTGTTTATATATAGAATATATTTTAGTATTAGACATTAATTATGATTGTGTTTTATATATGGAATAATATATTCTTATATTAAAGAAAATATGATGTGTCAATATGGAAGTTTAATAATAGAATAAAATTTAAATTCTTAGAAAATATATATTAAAATAATGATGTAAAATTGTGAGATTTCCACAAAATCAAAGCAGGCGCCTTTAAATAGTGGTGATTTTGAAATGGCGTATTAATTGCATTAAAAAAATTAGGTTTCAAATAAAACGAAGATTGGAAGTCAAAGGAAACTCAGGAAATCAATCGAAATTCATGCCAATATCTTCACAAAATCAAAGCAGGCGGCGTACATTCAAATATTCAAAGTCAGAGCCACCATCATGGAAATTCCACATTAAGGTCTATAATTCCATATCATTAATTTCAAAAACAAACAAAAAAAAGTTCTACATTTAATTGAACATCAGATTAGCTTCCATTTTTCTTGCTACTTCGTATGAATTCGTGACACCCCTATGTTTTGTATGTGCCAATTAGCCATTGTTGTCAAAAGATAAAATGCTATGTAAATTGGGCCCAGTGGCACTACGTGTGTCCCTCAGGAGCTGCGAATAAGTTCGTAATCATCATACTTTATTTTAGCAAAACAAAGTAATAACCCATTGATTGAACAAAACTAAATTTTGTAATTAATCAAGTTCATTAATCAGTTTTATATATCCAAACTAATCACTTAATTAATTATCCAACCTCTGTAAATCAAAAGGGTGTGTTTGGTCTGAATTATGCCTTAATGATAAAGGATTTGGTTTGATCCAAAAATGGTAAACACTAACTGATTTACTTACGATTTTAATGTAGAAGTTGATATTAAACAATCTCTAAGACAAACCTGATCACAGATTTAATCTCGAGATAACAGTTTACAATTTAGCCTGTGTTTGGATCCTCTACTTAAAAGTGATTTTATGGATTTTTATGCATAAAATACATTCTTGCAAAAAATTTGGGGAGTTTGGTTGGGATTTTGAAAAATGCATTTTGCAAATTTTCATTTCTAGAGCAGAAGTCAGAATCCAAAATATTTTGGATTCAGAATCTGGCTTCTACTTTTAATTTTAATTTTTGCTAAAGTAAATGGGACCCACTTACAACAGTTTATTACTCGAACAACTCTTTTTTCCCTCGCTTAATTTTTCTCTTTCTTTCTTTTATTTTCCTTCCCCCACTTTTGTTCCCTACTTTTTCTCTTTTTTTGATGTGTTCCCTATTTTTTCTCTTTCTTTCTTTTATCTTTGAAAAAGTATTCTCATTTTCTCATTTTGTATCAAAGAACCAGGGAGCTCTGGTAAAAATTTATTTAGAAGGATGTCTATGATATTTTTTATCATAAATAGTTTGTGTATATCTCTATTGCACACACAATACACATTTCTCTATATTTTTTTATTACATTGTTCAAATTTTATAAAAATGTGTGCAAGGAGATGTGCACAAATCATGACCTATTTTTTTTATTAGTAGACATTAATTTAAATCACAACATAATACTTTATTTCTTTATTACATTGTTAATTTTGTATTGGTAGTAAATGTATTTTTAGCCTTGTATTGAGATATTTAAAAAAAAAAAAATGTTAATTACATAATGTATACTAATAATATATTATTTAATAGGAAGAATGCATTATTTAAAATACTAACCAAACACAATTCCTTTCAGCATAATCACTTCTTATAAATAATTTCAATATTTTACCAAACGCACTATTTTCAGCAAAATGCATTCTAGAGAATGTATTCTTGAGAATGCATTCTAGCATGAATGTATTCTCTATAATGCATTCCTAAAATAGAGGATCCAAACACAATTCTTCTTTAAATATAAATAACTTGGAATTTAACAAAGCTGTGAATAACAATAAACTGTAGAATGTTTATATTAAACAGTAGTCGAGTACAATCACTTCGAATATAAACAAGAACAACAGAAACTTACAAAATGAGAAGTTTCATGTTACCCTCATACACTTCAAGAACTCGAATTGCAAGATCTAAGTCTCTCTCGAACTAAAATCACACTAAAAGCACTCAAACACACTGAATTACACTGTTTTACACACTTTTAAACACTCGAACACACTTTAGAAACACACTTGAACACACTTTGAATCACAAATGGACTCCTAAACTCTGGAAAATACGCAGGGGTTGTAACTGTCTCCTTTTCTTCTATTTATACCTTCCTCGAGCAGCAGTTTCTTCAATTGAACAGTTACTTTTCTTATTTTGAATTTCAAATCTTCAACAGACCTTATCCAATACCAAATAACAATCTTCTTGGAGATGATAACACCTGTTATATAAATCTCCAGATTGTTAATAAACAGTTACTTAGCAGTTTTCTCAAAATCGAACTACTTTGTAACTGTTTTTAGATGAGTTTAAATATAACCTCGAAGTACAATCGGGTCTTAGCCATTTGGGCTTCTATTTAAGTAATGTAACTTGTTTCATTTAGGCCCAAACAGTAAGTCTGATTTTTTAAATAAATAACTTGTTTAGGTCCAATATTGTTCGTAGGCCCAAAAGTTATTTTTATGTGTAAACAATCATACTTTACTCAACTTTTTGTTGAGGCAGCTTATAAAATAATTTGTTTGAAAATTTGTTAATTCTTGAACCCATCTCTATAAGTAAGAATAAAAGAATCTTGGTTTCTTAAATAATAATTTTTCAAACTTAACAACCATTTAGTAAGGAAGAAACGAAGTAATCATTTATAAAAATAAAAATAAAAAAGAAACGAAGTAATCATTATTGCTATAAATTGACTTTTAGGCTGGTGCTAGACCTCCAACCTTGGTCTCATACGATCAACAAATAATGGAAGAAGTGAAGCTGCTGGGATTTTGGCCAAGTCCCTACAGTCATAGAGTGATATGGGCTCTGAAGCTGAAGGGTGTGAAATATGAATACATAGAAGAAGACTTGCGCAACAAGAGTGACTTGCTACTGCAGTACAACCCAGTTCATAAGAAGATTCCGGTTCTTGTTCATGGTGGCAAACCGATAGCTGAGTCCCTTGTCATCCTTGAATACATCGAAGAAACGTGGCCTCAGAACCCTTTGCTGCCAAAGGATACATACGAAAGGGCACTAGCTCGTTTCTGGATTAAATTTGGAGCAGATAGGGTAGTTTTGTTGAGGCTGATTATAAAATAAATCTGCTTCTACTTGAGCTAGTCCCATTTAATCGAGAAATTATAGTAATCTATTTAAACTAGTCATGAATAGCTTGCCAATTTATAGTCTCAATTTTAATAAGATCATTCTTCTTTTCTTTCTTTGTGTCCAATTTCCGGAGACATTTGTGAAATTTCCAGTTTTCTGGCAAAATTAATTAGGCTGCGTTTGGATTCTCTATTTTGGGAATGCATTTTAGAGAATGTTAGAATGCATTCTCGAAAATGCATTCTCATTCTCTAGAATGCATTTTGCTGAAAATAATGCGTTTAGTAAAATATTGAAATTATTTATAAGAAGTGATTATGCTGAAAGGAATTGTGCTCGGTTGGTATTTTAAAGAATGCATTCTTCCTATTAAATAATATATTATTTGTGATGCCGCGCACCACTTAATGGTTTAATTAATTATATTGGTTCAAAACTAATAAAGGATTATAAGTTTAATAAATTTATGTGGTAAGTAAATTTAATTTGGATTATCACTACACTATATTATTATGTACACATTAGTAATGAAAATGGATATAGTTTAATTATAACCAAACTATAATAAGGTATCAAGGTAGTTAATGGATTACAAGAGGGGCAAAATGGTCATTTCATACCTAATTTTGAAGTCCAGTAGAAACTAACCATTTGGAAAAGCTTTACACTTACTCTCTTATGCATAAGGACACTTGGCAAGCACTAATGACACATCCCCTCTCTTATATTGGCCGGCCATGCCTTGCACTCATTTCATTTCATTTTTTTTCAAGAAGAAAGAAAGGAAAAGAGAGAGAGAAGCTCTCCTCCTTCTGCTGGCCGAAAACCCCTTGGAGGAAAAAACCTCCATATTTGCTCTCCTTCAAGCTTCACTCCATCAAGAAAAGGATGGCTCTTGTTAGAGCTTATGTTCCCAACCTTTAAAAGGTAAATTCCTCAAAATTTTCTAGGGTTCCATGGAGTTTAATTCGAGGTTTCAACTGAAATTTCATGCATGTGTTAGATTAGGTGAAATCTTAGCTTTCATGTATGCTTTGAGATGGATTAAGCTTTGCATGTGGGATGGAATGGCTGGTGTGGGCTGAATATGATGAGTTAGGATGAGATTAGACTTGATGTGGTACTGTATGTGTTGCATTTAGAAGGAATTGGTTGTGCACTCCAAGTGTTTGATGGGTTGCTTCAATGAATATGTTGTGTTGGAAATTATTGGGGTTTAATATTTGAGATTTGTTAATGGAAGTTGCTAGGATTTTATGTTGCTATGTGGGTTTGGTGTTCTATCTTAATTCACGGATTCCATGTTGTAATTTGAGTATTAATCTATGCTTGGATGTGCCATTAGAGATGGATTTGAGGTGAATTGCTGAGAAATTTTATTGTTCTATCAGATCTGCGTGAACAGTAAACTTTCATGGAAATTCTGTTCTTATTGGAAATAGATATGAGGAAATGGTTTTCTCTAGGGTAATCTATCATATGTCTAGGTTATGTATATGAAATTTCATAGAAAAATATTGAGTTTTGATAATTATTTGTTATTTTACAAGAAAACTGTGCAAATCTGTCAATTTGACAGATTCTGTGTTTGTCGGTCTGAAATTGCTTAATAAATCCAATATTTGGAATTTAAGTGATTGGAGTATGTTTCTGGAACCCTAGGATGTATATGTTCTTGATGGAATTAGCCTCATGTGATTTTAGTAAATAATGAATTGCGGGTACAGATTTAAAATCACCTTCAAGACTGTGCTGACAGATTTGGGTATACTAGTTTAAATTATTTTTAATAAATTCTAGTTTTATTATTTAGCCTCGAAACTTTTATGTCATGTGATAGATATATGTCTAGTGGTCTCTGTAAAGTTTCAGGAAATTAAGATTTGTTTTGATAGTAAAAATAATGCTTGGAATTGTGTTCACCTTGCTGAAATGGACTGGTTGACAGAATTGAGATTTACTTGTGATAATTTTAATGAATTGTAGAAAACTCAAATTGAGCTGAAAATTTAGGGGCACATGCTACACATATATAGGTATTCCCCTATAAAATTTCATGAGTTTATGACACCTTTTGGTTAGTCATATAAGGCTTAGAAGTGGGCTGTATAGCAGGGGATATGTTATAGCAACTTGTAAATCATGGATTTTTGGAGAATTGTTTCTTGATATTGGTTGATTGATTTAAGTTGGATTTTCTTGTGTGCATAGTATTTAGTATTTATATTATATGAGTGAATTTTGTATGCCTTGTTTCTACTCCTTAGTACACCAAAGAAAAGTTTTCAGCCAAGTAACTATTATTGCTATAGCAGAATGTTGTGTGTTGATTGTTAAATTCCACGTTGGTTGAATTTGAATGTTTTGAACTTGTTGTTTGGAGTTTAGTAAGGGCTTAGTAAATATTTGTTAAGTTATATTAAGAGAAATTATGGTCATAAGTGTCAATTAGTCTATTATGAGTTAAGGTTGGCATTAAGTTGAAATTAAGATTAAGTTAAAATTAACTTAGCTCCTATACTTGATTTAGGATAATCAAGGGAGGATAGGTGAAGCGATCTACTTGAGACTCTTGGAATCCAGCTGCTGGATTGAGGTAAGGGAATGTGTTATGAAAATTTAATAATCCATGTTTTAAGAATATATCTATATATGTTTTATCAATACTTTCAGTAAACTCAGTTTGATATTTGTTTATAAAGAAAACGGCATTGATTTAAAAACAGTTTTGAGTTAGTACAGTTAAGACAGATTTTAGAAGCAAGTTGTGGATATGCTATAAAGTTTGGCTTAGTAAGGCAAGAGAGAGATTGAAAAATAAACAAGCATGATATGTTTTATGAACACCTAAAATAGTTTTGAGTGTGATGCCCTGTAAACTGACAACCCAAGGCCACGAGGGGATCGTATGCCCTAAAGACATGACAAGAAGGCCTCGAGGGGTTTTATTCCCTGTAGACCGGCAACAAGTAAGGCCACGAGGGGTTATATTTCCTGAAGATATGGCAACCCAGGCCACGAGGGGATCTTCGGATCTTTGTAGACTGGCAAGAAGGCCACGAGAGGTTTCATACCCTATAGACATGGCACCAGTAAGGTCACAAGGGGCATAGTCTTAAAGATAAAGTACAGTTACATGTTCCATATAGTTTTTGCTATATTATGCAAGAGTATGAGATAAGTTTTCTCTTCAGAACAGTTTAAGGAAACATGTTTTGTTTACATATAAAGAAATCATGCTATATGTTCAGATTTCAATAGTTATATTATGCCTTATAAGTTATCAGATATTATGTTCATCAATATGAAACATATATATTCAAGAAACTCATGAAATCATTTTAGCATAAACTGTTTATACGCAAGTCATATCCACAAAGATTATTCTGTTTATCATGCATTCATGCATACTGTTAAATCTTCATGTCACGCCTCTCTTACTGTGCAAAGTGGATTGCTCAGATTGCAGGAACATTTTATAGTGCAGCCAAGAGTCTCAGCAAGGAGGAGCAATTTTGTTGTATCTAGAATTAGTCTTAGATATTTTGAGTTATGTATATAAAGTAGAAGTGATGTATAGATTTAAATAGTCTTCCGCTGTATTAAAGTTATTATGTCCACATACTGATGTATTTTGTATAAACAGTTATAGATGCTCTGACTACTATCACTTTCTTTAGGTGGACTAGTTTACTCATTCGTTTGTAAAAGAATATGTTTATAGTATTGGGAGTTCCCAACCTAAGAAAAAGTTAAAGAATCAGGACGAAAAATAAATAAATAAATAATTATCCTCCTGTTAGTTGGTTTGTGTTAATATCAGGCACAGGCTTGGTATTAGCATGCCGGTCCGACTTTGAATCATATTACGGATTTGGATCGTGACATTATTAGTATACATTATGTAATTAATATTTTTCTTTTTAAATATCTCAATACAAGGCTAAAAATATATTATTAGTATACATTATATATACAGTGTTACCCTTTTTCTCTCGCTTGTAAGCAAACACAATGCGTTTATATATTCGCATATATTATCAGGAGTTGCTACTATCATCTTAATCATGCATATATTATAATCAATGTAACTTATATGGTTCCCAATTCAAAAAAAAAAAAACATCTCGACTCCATAGAGAAATTATTTTATAAAACATGGTCTTATTATAAACATAATTAAATATTGCTGTGGTAGATACTGCCTTTTTGTATTGTATGTATATATATATAGTTATATACATGTCAGGAACATCTCACTTTATTAGCAAATTAACTAAGTCTCAAACTGCCCCCAACTAATCCATCATGTTAGCATTATCACCCTCTTTAGTTTCAACCATTGGATGGTACTTCGAGAATCACACAAGCCATGATAATCATGACCAAAACTTTGTCCACGGAGATCACTCCGAGACATTAGACTCAATTCTTCATTTCTCTACATCTCAAACACAATTTGAGCTTGATCAGACCACGCCACAAACAGCCATTTGTAGAGACCAAAACATGTTTAAGAAGCTTGACCACAATGCTAGTGAGCGTGATCGTGGCAAGAAGATGAATGGTTTGTACTCCTCTCTCACTGAATAGTTATTTAAGTTTTGGTTCGGAAAGTGTACCATTTTATTTGTGAAAAACAATTGCAATGTTCTCCAACACAAACAAACCATAACCCAAAAGACCAGAAAGAAAAAAAAAAAAAAAAAAAAAAAAAAAAAAAAAGAGAAAAAAAATAGGGAACACATCAAAAAAAGAGAAAAAGTAGGGAACAAAAGAGGGGGAAGGAAAATAAAATAAAGAAAGAGAAAATTAAGCGAGGGAAAAAAAGAGTCATTCAAGTAATAAATTATTGTAAATGGGTCTCATTTACTTTAGCAAAAATTAAAAGTAGAAGCTAGAATCAAAATCCAAAATATTTTGGATTCTGACTTCTGCTCTAGAAATGAGAATTTGCAAAATGCATTCTGCCTAGAATGCATTTTGCATTTTCCCAATCCCAACCAAACACTTCAGATTTTTTGCAGAATGCATTCTATGCATAAAAATCCGTGAAATCACTTTTAAGTAGAGGATCCAAACACAGTTAATTAATCGCTTGTCAAACTTAAATAATCGCTTTTTTATTAAGTACCTGATTGCTAATCACTTCTAGTTAAAATTCCTTTTTTTCTTCTTTTTTTTTTTTTGGGTCAGAAGTATAGTATCTTTGCAAGGGAATATAGGGAAACAATGGAAAGAACACAACAAAAGTAGGGTTAGAGGTAAAAATGAATTGTTATGTTTAAGACAATATTTGCCTCCAGTCAAAAGGTTTCAGGAAAATTTGTCTCCAACATACAATTAAGCTAGAATTCTCAGAATTATGTGAATTTCTTTAAAGGATGTACAAAATCTGTAAAAAAAATAAATAAATAAAAAATAAAATAAAATTGAATATGGAAGTCTATTTATAGATAATGAAGGATTGCTTTTGAAAATGCACACTTGAAGAGTCACTTTGGATACAAGCCTTCCAAAATGTTACCTTGATTGTTAGTAGCTGTTAGAAACTAAAAAATAAATTATATATATATATATATATATATATATATATATATATATATATATATATATATATATATATATATATATATATATATTTCCCTCATTTTTCTGTACTATTATATAGAAAACATGTTTCTATTAACCATATCGCTCGAACGAGTTTTATGATCTTTGAATGGCCCTTGAAGGTTGAACAGCTTTCGCTCAAGCTTGCTTGTACATGCCTATATCTCACTCAAGCCCACTCGAGCAGGCTCGATTGAAGTGTCAAACTAACCACTATGTTGGCTAATTTGGGAACTTTATTTCCCGATTTGCACTAAGACCCCACTATGACCTCGCTTGAGCGAGCGGGCCTTGAGATCGCTCAAGCGAGCCACTACTATAACTTAGTTTTTAACTTTTAAATTCTTCTTCATTCTTTTACAGTTAGATCACATATATTACAACATATACTTGTATACCTATATATACTTATATCTTAGGGATAACGGGGCGGATCGGGACCGGATAACCCGAACCCGCCCCGCACATTTACCAATACCCGACCCCGCCCCGCCCCGGTTCGGGGCATATCCCGCCCCGCTCCCGAACCGCCCGCCCCGCCCCGCCCCGAGACTTATAGTGCAGAGCTGCGGCGTGACTGAGCAAGGATACGCTGACATACTGACCAACTGAGCGAGGAGCTCGGCGGCGTGATGAGTGAGGAGCTGCGTGAGGGAGGCTGGTGGCTGGCAGCGTGAGGGGCTGTGTAAGGGAGGTTGGTGGGTGGCGGTGTGAGGGAGGCTGGGCAGAAAAAAATGTGAGGCGACGTGAAGGGCTGGGTGAGGGAAGTTGGGCAGAAAAAATAGTGAGAGTGAAATGAAGGGTTTATATAGGAAAACCTAGGGGCAGCTTTGTAATTATAGTCGGGGCGGGTCGGGGCGGGTCAAGCAAAATCCGTGACCACCCCGCCCCGGGTATCGGGGCAATTTTTGTAACCCGTCACCTCTATAGCGCGGGGAATACCCGCACGGGTCGGGACGGGGCGGGGCGGGGCAAAATTGCCATCCCTATATCTAACCTTTTAATTATAGTTAGACTCTAAGTAACATAACCAAATCACACAGTTACTCTTTTATTCATTTCATGCTAACATATAGCTTATCTTTCTGAATCATCTAGGGTCCTATTTTCTCTGTATTGTTCTGATATACAGAAGAGGAGCAAGATCAGAATGCAATAAAAGAAGTGGTGGAATGCCTGAAAATCTTGGAAGAGCAAGCTCTAGGGGACAAAAGGTTTTTTGGTGGCGAAAATATAGGAATGGTAGACATAGCATATGGATGGCTTTGTCACTGGTTTAAAGCCACGGAAGAAATGATTGGGGTAAAACTGCTAGAGCCTAGCACCGTGCCTCGCTTGCATGCATGGGTTGAGAGATTCAAGCAAGTTCCTATAATCCAAGAGAACCTACCTGACTACACCAAATTGTTGGCCCACTTTAAATCCTTGAGGAAGAAATTTACTGCCTCGGACCAACCCAGTAATGACCGCTAGCTGCTTTGTCTGAATCATATCCTATATTCCTATGTATGTATGCTTTAATGCTTATATATTTTCCATGCTTGACTGAAAAAAGGGGTAAAAGGAATCTGCTCTCTTTTATGCTCCCTCCCTCAACTATCAAATTATTAAAATAAAATAAAAACTAGAAGCTTAAATTAAGCTTGCTGATTCAGACAAAGACTATGCCCATATTTTGTATAAAGTGGACTTAAAAGGATGTCGATTATCATTACAGTAAGTAGATAGAATCCCCTTTCTAGTTTCTGCACTGTGTGCTTCCGAAAAAATCTAGCAATACTCCTTGATTGAAGAATTTCCTCTAGCCTCTAGTACTTTCACTACTATGCAAGTATTCCTAAACCCATTCATCTAAAAAAGGGGGTACTCTCAACCCATGCAACCTCAATCAGCGTGGAAACAATGTACTAACCGATTACTCAATATCCAGGAAATGCACTCCACTCTGGACTTCGTGTTTTATAAGAACGGTTGGGGTACTTCCCTACTACCAAGTACAGGAACTGAAAGCTACTAGTGTCTTAACTCTTAACACAAGTTGTACCCTGTTCACCTCTCCTGCAACCAGCTTCCTGCTCCATCCAGCTTTCAACTTATGCTATCCCAAGGTCCCCCAACATTAATCTAACCAATTTCAGCTAATTTTAAATCTTTTAAAAGTCTATGCTTCAATGTTTTACATGCCACGAGGGCTAACTCGATCACTAGTAGCAAGGAATCAAGAAGAGCAGGGCACAGCATCCACAGTGACTTCTGACTATTCTTGGTCCGGTGTAAGATCTTACTTGTTCCAAGAAAGAATAGCAAACTACATAGATTTTATGCATTTTTTTTTTCCTTTTAAAACCTTGTGCCAGAAGGAAGGGGAGAAATTTTAATGGAAGGGGAGAAAAGGAAAAAAATGGAAAGTAGAAAAGAAGATGTAACTGAGACCAATCCACTTGTCATTATTGCATAATCACATCACTCAAATGTCCATCCAGTTGCTAAGGGTAACACAAGTCTACAAAAATGACATGCAGGAAGTTATCCTTTAAGCATGTGGGTAAATGCACCATGCCCCAATTATAAAGCAGAAGAACTCATGAAATGCCAAAACCATTTTGTTTCATTTCTCAGGCTTGAGCCCCAAATTGTTGATCTCAAAATACAATAGATATGGCCAGAGTAATAAACTGCAAAACAACCGATGCACATTACAAGTTACAACCTCATATTTGTCTATACCAACATCAACTTTCTTTCATATCATATCCAACAAATGTCCCATTAAACTTTGATATCCAAACATAAAGCAAGATAGCAAAAAGGGACATTATTTATTGTCATCAGTCAAACAATTGACAATTGAATTTACCAATCAATGGGAAGGCCTCTCAAAACATAACTCATTTCCTTTTATAAAGAATGGCTTTATAATTGACTCAAAATTTACAGATTACGACTTCTGTTGTATAACCAAAACAATGGTTGGTGGGTGGGTGGGTGAGGGATGACAAATACAGATCTGAAAGTAGGCCTTTACCAACAGCTATTCGAACTTGCATATTAAAGAAGCTCACTGGTTCTCACCACTACAAATCTGAAAGTAGGCCTTTACCAGCAGCTATTCGGACTTGCGTATTAAAGAAGCTTGCTGGTTCTCACCACTACAGATCTGAGAGTAGGCCATTACCAACAGCTATTCGGACTTGCATATTAAAGAAGCTTGCTGGTTCTTCGTCTTGATGGCCCTCCAGGAAAGAGCTTCATGATCCATCCTAAGACCCTTTCCACCACCTAACAGATCAAGAAATAAATTTAAAAGAAGAATAAAAGGAGAAACATGAGATTTTTAGCTTCCAATAAAAAAAATCAGGACCTGTACAATAACAAATATAAAGTTTCCACAATGCCATATCTTATTGTATTCCTCTGATTTGTATACAATTCTCTTGTAATACTAAGAGAGAGTTGACAAACTCTCAAGTATGGATTATAAAGGCCCCAAATAAGAAAAAATAAATAAATAATCACACGTGCACACACATACACAAACACAACCAGCCAACATGGAATTAATCAAATTATAGAGAGAGAGAGAGATGGTACCTCATCACCCTCATCTGCATATGGTGTATTCTCATGCATGATACGAGAATCAGGTTGTCTCGCAGGAGTATTCTCATTGGCCATACTTTGAGCAGTCAAAAGCTCTAGTCTTTGAGTTTGAGCTTCAAGTTTACGGGACAACTCCTTGTTCAACTCCTTCATTCATGGAAAACAGAAATGATAAGTTTGCAATAGACAAGTTTAATATTAATATTTAAATAAGGCATTGATTTTAGGTGTAGCTATGAAAAACTAAATGATTTGCAATAGACAAGTTTAATATTAATATCTAAATAAGGCATTGATTTTAGGTGTAGCTATGAAAAACTAAATGATTACTTATTCAATAATACAACTTCAAACGCATTTTCTACCGGACAACTTTAAAAACATTAATATTTGCCATTTCAAAAGTTGTTTTGAAAATGATGACTTGAAAGTTGAAACCCTAAAGGATATGAATTATTTGGCACAATAGCCATTTGATATTTTAACTTCTAGGTAAGCAACATATATAAACAAGTATTTTACCCCATCTATCACATTCAATGGTATACCACTGCTATGTAGCGTACCACAATCCGCAATTAGGTAACAGATTAGTTGAGAAATTATTGCATACACTTTAATTGAGAATAAAGACTCAGGCTTCCAAGCACAAGTGTGTGGGTTCGGATCTTAAGAGCAGCCACTTCATGCAAAAAATACTGAAGGGTAGAATCGTATTCAAAACACCTCATCTGGGGCCCAATTTAGGTGTGACCAGCACTAATGACCCTTGATACTAACTGAGAACAAAACCCTTAATGATATTGGATGACAAAAAAGGACAAGCTTAGCCAATACCAAGCCAATGACAGAAAATGTTTGAACAAGTTGAATTATTAGAAGAATATATGTATATATATAATTCTGATAAAATGTATAGTTACCATAAGGGGTTTTATAACATTCGAAAAGAAAGTGGGTTAAAGTGGTCAAAGGAAGGATCAGACACACAAACAAGCACAGGTGTGCACACAAGCACATATTATGTAATGTGTTACATGTATGTGTAACAACTTAACGTGCTCCCCAAGTCCTTTCTTGAGAATGTGTCATGCCAACAATGTTAGTATCATGTTAAACCTGTCCCCATGTTCTATTTATATAACCAAGCAAGTAAAATTCCATTGACTTCCATAGATTATTAATTTGACTACATGGATGACTAGCAACAAACTTGTATGGAGGAGCCCTACAGATATTTCTGAATATTAAACTAAACAATTAAGTTTAAAGCTTCAGCAAAAAGAAAATAGGTTTCAAAATAAGCTATAAAATAAGCTAAAAAAAAAAGTCATTTGGACTCGCCTCTAGGCAGTAAAACCTATGGGCAACTGACCCCATCCACCAAACCAATTGCAGAGTAATCCAAGGGCATTCATACCTAATGGACTAAAGTTTATGCTCATGCCCAGGAACACAAGTTTAGAGATTTAATCCAGATACATGATAGTTGGTCTTGCATAAGCATTACATTTTTTTACCAAGTATCCAACAATATGTCCACAATCCAGAACATTCTGAAAGTTCTCTTTCTGAAGACACCAAAATAACACTCAATACATACTACATGATGTAATTGCAAATAGCAATATATAAATCCA
>OU015772.1:12750125-12786053 GCA_907173295.1 Fagus sylvatica | reverse complement strand
TAATCTATTATATAAACTAATAGGTGAAGCTGAGAGATTTTTTTTTGTCTTCTCCCAAACTTGCCACGTCAGATTTACTCATCCCATATCATTCCAAATCTCATGCCTCTCAATTCTCTCGTAACATTCTAGATCCAGTCCAGTTTCCTTTTTATTTTGTTGGGCTTTTATGATCCGGCCCATTTTCCTTTTTATTTTGTTGGGCTTTTATTATTTTTACGTTTTTTGGCTTTATAGTTTTGACGCTTTATAGTTTCTCTCTCACAAGTCCACGTTTGTCCCGCACGTTCCCGCACGTTATTTTTATTTTTTTCCGCCCGTTTCCAACTCTCTATCTCCATCAACTCCTCATCTTCCCTCCTAAACGTTTCTGTTTTTTATTTTTATTTTTTTGTTTGGTTCCTCTCTCTTTATTTGTTCTTCCCTATTGTAATATAGTTTCAGATATCTTCTCTCTTTCATCAGGTAGCATTAAATTACGGCTTGCCATTTCAGATTCTTAACCGTACTCTTAGATGCAACTCACCGTTACTTACTTTGCCTCTGACTCTTTAAATCCCTGATTTGCTCTTTTGCTTTTCCTAAAAATCCATCTCCTATTTAAACCCTTCAATAGCTGCTGCCCCAACAACAACCCAAGGTGAGTTTTATTTTATTTTTTTGTTGTAATTTTCGATTGCTCTCTCCACACAAGCCAGGGTGAGTTTGTTTATCTTCTTTTTATTTTATTTATTCTCTCAGTAGATTTCTGATGGTTTGTGGCGGAATCCCTTCCAATGGGTGCACATTTGGCTGTTGCCCAGATGAGAAGTTTTCCAAGCTCCAGGAGCTTTTCCAAGATTGACATTGATACACTAGGTTTAATTTTTATTACTTTTGATTTGACATTGATGCACTAGGTTTGATTTTTTTTTTTGGCTTTTGATTGGATTTGTGGGTTTTGTTGATTCTCATTTGGGTTTATAATCAAACATAACACAGCCAGAGGCCTTTTCCTCCATCTGCAGTACTCCAGTCTCTAGCATATGGCCTTCTACTCCAACTCTACTCCTAGCCGAGCCACTTTCTTTCCTATCGATGTTAAACAGGTCCCCCTCTTTCTCTCTCTGATTCGATTTACCCGTGTTTTCCTTGAAATTGAAATAAAATTATGCTTTATAAAGAAGTTTGGTTCTGGACTTGAATTTAATTGCGTTTTCCTTCTAACTGTTCTCTTCTTTTTTCTTTTCAATTGTTTTTTATTTTCTTTGAATCAACTTGGAGCTTCTTTTGTGTTTGTTTGTTAGCTGTCAAAATCAATTTGCATGAAGTGAGACTATTGATTTGTTCAACTTAACACCATAAGTTGAAAGCTTAGTTTTTGTTTATTTCCCTCAATTTCGGTAGATCAACCAAGTTCTATTTCTCCGCTGTATCTATCAGGTGTTCGACAAAAGGCCTCTAAGAGCAACTTTAATTTCTTATTCTCATTTGACATATTTAAAAAGAAAAGAAAAATGCATATAAGTTGTTTGTTGTTGGTTGGCTTTTGTTTTGACATCTTTGCATCAAGAATGTGAACAACAAGTCATTCATAGGGACATCACGAATGTGTCAACATATGATCGCTAATGATAAGAGCTATTGTAGTGTTATGTGAGATTGTGGATGATGATGGTTCTATGGCTAGATTACCAAAGCTTCACCCTTTTGCAAAGGCAAAAAACTTGAAAATTATTTCCATTGCTGATTTAATTAGGTATTGCAGCAATGTAAAAGTGTTCTATTAGTTTATAGAGCTTGCCTCCTCATAAATGTCAAAAAGAAAAAACAATTTGGCTTCTTTTCATAGTCCTTGGTAGAATTTTTCATTTACAAATTGTTTAATATTTTTGTTATTTAAATTAATAAAAGTAATGTCTCTTCTCATACCAGCTATTGGTTACAACTGACAGATATATGAGGAAAAAAGATAAGTTGGTGGATGGGATTGAGCACGTTGAAGTAAGCAAATCTTCAGAATTGAAATAATGTTGCTCTCAAATGATTGAAATAATCTTCAGATTTTTTATTTTTTATTTTTTTCATTTGTTTATACTTTTTCTGAAGTCTGAATTTATGATCAAGGAATGTTGCTCTCAATACGTTTGTCATAATGTTTCTATGATTGATTATTTACCACAATTTGATATTTTGGTTACTCGGTTCTCTTTCTCTTATCAATATATATTCCTGTTTATAAAATATTCTCACCAAACAAGTTTCTAGCTTTACATGACAAGCCATGAAGCCAATATTACTTCTTGAAACTACAATGGAAATCAAAGCGAACTTAATTGCATAATTTAGTTACAGTGTAGTTGTGTAAATTGTACAAAGTGATAGAACCTAAAGTCATATAAACTTTAGTCATTGAAGAATTCAATCATATGTTTCTCCTATTTCAAATGCCTATGTATCCAAAATTTCTCAGCAAAAAAAATCTCAACTCTGCCAAAACTTTCCCCTTAATCGAAGCATTTGCTTTACCTATTACACACAAAAACTCATTACTTTAAAAGTTCTCTATTTATATACGATTGTGAATGGAACCTGCTGCACTGAGCAGTACAATGAAGAAAATGGATGACTCAATAGAATTCCAGTTTGTCGCATATGATGGGAGGTGGGTTCATTTCGATTTGAGTTGCCTTCCCCTCTGAAAGCAGTTGTGGTAATGTGTTGGCCTCCTTGGCCACTACTCCCTCACCAGTCTATATTGCTGAGCCTTATTAAGATTTTTAACCATATCCTTATTCTGCAGGCAAGCATTAATCTTGGGATTGTTTTCAGCCAACTGCCTAGACAACTACAAAAGAGTCAAATAGTATAACATCCCTTCAATCCTAGATATGTACATCATGAAGACAATTCATAAAATGGAAAAATATAAATATCACACTGATTATGAATTGACAAATGAAAAAACAAAATAGAAATATTAAAGAAACTAATAATATTTATAAAAAAAGGGGAATTCAACTACTGCAATGATAAAATCCGAATTCTAATCACTTTTTGTTTTTGTTTATTTTCTCAAGGACAGGATAAGTTCTAATTTGTTTGATCAAAGACAACAAATTACATTTTGAGTGGCTCATGTTCTTAACTACCAACGAAGTTGTGGCCTGTGGGTGCATTCCATTGATAGCAGCAGTGAATCAGGACTATACATACAATAATCATGATGCCTTGGAATATTTTAAGTCATGAATATCAAATAAGAATCCTTTCCTCAAGCCTAGATTGGGCCCAAAGAGGTGGCTTAGACCTGCCTCTTTAAAACCACAATCTGATATATTGGTTACCCGGTTCTCTTTCTCTTATCAATATATATTACTTTATCTTACTTTTCATCTCTCTTATCGAAGCTCACGAAAAAAAATATTGAAAAAGCACTCATAATTTTTTGTTTCTTGATTTTGCTTTCAGGGAATTCCAGTGGGAATGCCGGTGACTTTTCTAGCCAGTGGGACAAAAACCCTGTCTTATAATGGATAAGAATGAACATAACAATACAGGGGCTATTGGGATTGAACCAGGCACTTTGAAGTCCAAGATATAGGGGTTCATGGTTGTGCTTTCTTGGATAGTGAATGTTTGGAGCTAAGCCAAACATGTGTTCTTGAATACAGTGCTAAATATAATTGGTAGAAAGCGAATTGGTGTGTTGTTGTTGTTGTTGCATAATTAGTGCTCCTGATTTTCTCTGTTAATATCACCTTAGATATTGAGTTTAAGTAAAACTCTAATTTTCTTTGATCAATTTTCAGTTTAGTTAGATATAAGGTTTATTTTTTTAAATATTATATTTGGTAGCTTTCCCGTGCATAGCACGGGTTTGCGACTAGTATAAACTAATAGGTGAAGCTTTAGCTTTCTCTCTAAAGATGCCACATTAGATTTCTTATTCTCACACCTTTCTCCCTCACCCATACCTCTAATTAATTAATTCTCTCACTTTTACCTTTTAACATTTACCTCTATTTAATTCTCTCCATTTTCATAAAATTTTCCTCTTCCTCACATCTCTTCTACCTCACCTCCTCATCTCCCCAATTGATGGCACCACAATCTTCTATTTAAACACCTTTATGTGGTTTCCTAAGCTTCATGTCCGATTGCCTTTGTAGGTTTGTTCCTATCATCATGTATTTTTTTTTTTTTTTTTTTTGTGTAGGTAGTATAGGGTGTTATTATGCATGGTTGAGTAGGCGTTTGATAATGCTGAGGAATAGCCAAATGCATTCTTAAAAGAAAGTTATTTGCCTCCCTTATGATTCTCATTTTTGTTTTCGTATTATCGATCTTGGTTCTGCAACTGCTAAAAGCCCATACTAGAGAATCAAAAGGCGAAGGAAATCTCATTTCAAAACAAACAGGAAAAAACGTAAATGAAAAACACATTGAGAGAGAGAGCCACATGCAAAACACATTGAGAACTATTTTATGTTAATGCTAAAAAAGAGTTTTAGTTTATATTTTTTTGGGTGTCTAACTCCTAATGGGATTGTTGATTTAATATGTACTTTTTTCTTATTATGATTGATTGTGTTTTTCTTTTTCTTTTTTGGATTGGATTGGTTCATGTAAACACTAATAGATAAGAAGCCCATGAATGTTGATGAAGCTTTTGTCTTTTGGTTTTATACTAAAAAAAAATTTAGTTTATATTTTTTTGGGTGTCTAACTCTTAATGGATTACAGATTCAACAAATATATTAAAGACACAAATAACATTTGGTAGATATCTAAAAATGAGGAAGAATTATTAAGTCGAACTATTGCTTTTACCATACGAAAAAAATCCGCGCATCGTGCGGGTCTACAACTAGTATAAATTAATTAGAGAATAATTTTAATGAAATATGGCAGTGAATGGAAAATGTGACCAATCCAGTATACAGTACCATATAATTCATTTGAGAATAGAATATTCAAGCATTCAAATTCACCATTATTGCAATATTAGTATGAGTATAACCTATATTGCAGGTCAGATTTATAGAAGCGTGAACAAAACAAAGAGAAGGTTTAAACTAGTATATCATCACTCACTAGATTCACAGAAGTGGATAGTTAAAAAATTTCACATTGCTTAATCCACTATTCCTTTATCATCCATAACACACTTCATTTCTAGTTAATCATGGATTTTTACCAAAAGTAAATTGAGTTAAATCTAGCTAAAATATTTTCACATGATATAAAGGGTTGCTTTCTCATAATATAACATTCTCCTTGAAAAAACAGATAATGTACATAATCTTTTATCTTATAAACCTTATCTTTTAACTTGTTTTATAGTTGATTAGAATGATTGACCTTAACCAACTCACCTGATGTAATTAGTAGTTGACACAACACCGGAAGTCAATGATGTCAATTTGCTTAAACCTATTCTCATATGGACAACCTCTAAAGTTACCCAAGATTAAAAACTAAAAAAGACCCGCCAAGGGTGAATGTCCCTGGATTACCCAACAATCGGTTCTGGCAGGTGGGATTGGTTGCCCGTAGGTTTTATTGCCGAGAGACAAGTCCAAAGGGCTCTTCTTTAGAAAGGTTCCCTGTGTTATCAATAAATAAATAAAATAAAAAGGTCCACAGACTATCGATGTACCTCTCTTGGCTCATGACTTTTTCATGCTTTTGTCCGGCTATCGATGTTTCTTTGTGCATTATGCCTTTATAGATAAAGGATGAAGGGAGGAGCTACCTACTTAATTAAAAAAAAAAAAACCATAGTCAAATCCAATTGATTGAGATGCATCTTGAATAACGCCAACTGCATTGAAAAGTCATGCCAAAGCTTATTGCTTTCAAGCAGGAGGTGGACCACATTGGCGACCTCATAAACAATGACTTGCCACGGTCTTGAAGCTCTCTTTTTGCTCTCTTCAAATCCTCCAGGAACGATTTCACAAACTCCTATCCATTTACTTACAAAGATCATCGTGGGCTGTGAAACTTGATGCGTACCAACTATGTAATACATGGAAATATCAAATATTGTCCATTTTTGAATCCTCTGCTTGCTTATATGGTTGATGGTACTTCAATCCTGTCCAGCACAATACCTTGCAGACTTGTTCAAATGGTGAATCAACCAATGTGTGAAGTCCTCTATGATAAGCATGGAATATATTGATCAGAGACTTTGGCCACAGACACTGTTGCTGCCCTTTGATCCTTATGCAGAAAGCGATGGCTCGGTTATTGGGTCAAATTTATTGAAGACAAGGTATACTGGCAACCTCCTTTTTTTGTTGAACGAATTTTTCATCTTTTTGTTTTGTATTTCTTTCTCCGTAAGTTTCATCTTAGGTTGAATTTTATCGCGTTTAGAAATCTAGTACAGAATATTTTGACTGTTTAGTGCTTGTTCCACAGGATTTATCCGAGATGAAACTTGGTTTCTGTTGGGAGTTCAATGGTTGACCTCATGTTTTGATCTACTGTCCCTAGTTTTGCAAAGGATTGACTCCAGAGTATGACTTCTTTCTTGCTCTGCTATGCGCACACAAAAACGGAAATAAGTTTAAAATGTTAGAAAGTTTGACATTTCATTGTGTTATATTTATCTTCTTTTCACTTAGAAGAAAAAAAAAAAAATACTAGTAGCATTTACGATTTAGTCTTTAATAAAGTGCAATGGCACAACAAATTCACTTTCTAAAACAATAGATTCTATCTGTTAAAACTACAAAGGATCATAAATATGAGGCACATATGACTGACTCTTGATACGTACATGAAATGCTTGTTCCTAATTATATACCTTTTTTAGTAGGTTCCAATATAATGAAAGTGTGGCACATTTAATGGCTCGTCTCAGCGCCCTCAGTGTCAAATCTGTGGGAAAACAGGCCATCTTGCTTTAGATTGCTTCCACCGCATGAATTTTGCTTACCAAGGCCGTCAACCACCTGCTAAGCTTGCTGCTATAGCGTCTACTAACATGTCTAATGCCATCAATGCTTCTTCCTCAACTCAGTCAAGTTGGATCTCAGATACGGGTGCAACTGATCATTTCACTCCAGATATCTCACACATCCCAGACTGTTATGAATATTGTGGTAATGAACAGGTTACTGTGGGCAATGGTCAGTCTCTTCCAATAAAACACTCTGGTAATTCTCAACTCTATGCCTCATCTCATTTGTTTAAACTTCGTCATATCCTTCACGTTCCTTCCATGTCTTCAAATCTGCTGTCTGTGTATCGATTTTGCAAAGATAACAATGCTTCCATTTTCTTTTGATGCTCACAAGTTTCAAATCAAGGATCTCAGTTCGGGGAAGCTCCTTTACAATGGCCTCAGTGAGCATGGTCTCTATCCTATTCATGGTGCCATTCTTCCTGAGTCTTCCTCAAAGTTTCCAAAGTCTTTTCATACCTCTGCTACTGATGCTTCGTCTAAACTGTGGCACAGTCGTTTGGGGCATCCACAACAAATTGTTCTTCAGCATGTTTTACATAAACATCTTAGTCTCCCTGTATCCCACAATAATTCTGTATGTTCTCATTGTTTAGCTGGTAAAATGCACCAACTCCCTTTCCCTAAGTCTGTTTCCATCACCTCTAGACCTCTTGAAATTGTACATAGTGATGTTTGGGGTCCTGCCCCCATCACCTCTCTTAATGGAACTCGATATTACGTTACTTTTGTTGATGAATTTACCAGATTCACTTGGTTTTTTCCTTTACACCACAAGTGTCAAGTACTCTCCTCTTTTATGCATTTTAAATCCACTATGGAGAATTTACTCAGTTGCAAACTTAAAATCCTAAGAACCGATTGTGGTGGAGAATACTCAAAGCATGAATTTCAATCTTTTTGTTCTTCCACCGGTGTTTTACACCAGTTCACTTGTCCTCATACCTCTCAGCAGAATGGAGTGGCTGAGAGGAAGCATCGCCATATCGTTGACATGGGATTAACTCTCATGTCACAAGCCTCTTTACCTTTAACCTTCTGGCCTTATGCCTTTTCCACCTCTGTGTTTCTCATCAACAGACTTCCTTCCCCTCAACGAGGCTTCATTTCTCCTTGGGAACGTCTCTTTGGTTCTCTCCCTTCTTATACTTCCTTTCGTAGTTTTGGTTGTGCCTGTTATCCTTTACTTCGACCCTACTCTAAACACAAGCTTCTTCCCCGATCTGTCCAATGTGTGTTTCTCGGGTACCCTTCTAATGCAAAGGGTTTTTTATGTTTTGATCCCATTTCTTCTCGTTTTTTTGTCTCTCGTCATGTCAAGTTTGATGAAACCGTGTTTCCTTTTCATAAAATCTCCTCCTCTCCTTCTCTAAATCAACCACCAGTTCATTCTCAATCTTCTAATCCTGCTTGGTTAAGCACTTTGTTGTATTTTCATCCTTGTTCTGTTCCTTCTATTCTTGGAGCCCCGCCATGTTCAAATACAACTCCTGATACACTTGTCCCTCATATTCCAGTGTCTATACCGTCCACTGTATCTGCTCCTCTCTCCATGCCCACACCTGTGCATTCACCATTGAGTTCTAGTACTGTTCCTTTGGCTGTTAATAGTCATCCTATGCAGACTCGGGCAAAATCAGGCATTAGCAAGAAGAAGCAAGTTCTTCTCACTGCCACTGCTCCAGATTATTCTGAATACTGAACCCCCATCATTTGCTATTGCTCGTCACATTCCTCAGTGGCATGATGCCATGGCTTCTGAGTTTGCTGCTCTCCAGCGTCAATCTACTTGGTCTCTAGTACCACCTTCTCCTGACCAACATATTATTGGCTGTCACTGGGTGTTCAAACTCAAGCGCAATTCTGATGGCAGTGTTGCTAGATACAAGGCTCGGTTAGTTGCACAAGGGAATCATCAACTGCCTGGTATTGATTTTGACGAAACGTTTAGTCCGGTTGTTAAGCCTGCCACCGTGCGTCTCATGCTTTCGATTGCTGCACAGCACCAGTGGTCCTTGCGTCAATTGGATGTCAGTAACGCGTTTCTTCATGGTTCTCTCAAAGAATGTGTATATATGCGCCAACCACATGGGTTTGTTGATACTGCCTCACCTTCTCATGTATGTTTTCTGCACAAATCCATTTATGGGCTCCGTCAAGCTCCTCGTGCTTGGTTTGAGAAGTTTTCTTCTCATCTTCTTACCATCGGCTTCACTGCCTCCCAGGCTGATCCTTCTCTGTTTTTGTACAAACATGGCTCTACTGTTCTGTTTTTGCTTCTTTACGTGGATGATATCATCCTCACAGGCAATGCTCCCACAGCTATTACTGAGTTGATTGCTAATCTTGCTTCTGCGTTTGAGCTTAAGGATTTAGGTCCTCTCAAGTATTTTCTTGGACTCCAAATTGACTATAAACCTTCTGGCTTCTTTGTTCATCAGACCAAGTATGCAGTGGATGTTCTCTCTCGGCACAATATGACCACGTGCAAACCTTGCTCTTCTCCATTTGTGTCTCCTTCCAAAATGGCATCTGACTTGGTTGAGTTACTTCCTGATCCCACGCCTTATCGCAGCCTAGTGGGAGCTCTCCAATACCTTACCTTCACACGTCCAGATTTATCCTTTGCTGTTAATTCTTTGTGTCAGCACATGCAAAGTCCAACTTCTGCTCATATGGTTGCTGCCAAACGGGTTCTCCGTTATGTTAGAGGCTCTCTTTCTCATGGGCTTTTATTCCAACCCGGTCCTATGCATCTCACTGTCTTCACCGATGCTGATTGGGCCGGCAATCCAGTGGACCGAAGATCAACTACTGGGTTTTTAGTCTTTTTGGGCAACAATCTTATTACATGGGCTTCCAAGAAACAGCCCACTGTTTCTCGGTCATCCACTGAAGCTGAGTACAGATCCCTTGCCGTTGGTGCAGCTGAAGTGGCATGGATTCGTATGTTGTTGAGTGATCTTCATGTTTTTCTTTCCGAATGTCCTCTCATCTGGTGTGATAATACCAGTGCTATTTCTCTAGCTTCAAATCCTGTCTTTCACGCACGCACGAAACACGTGGAGGTTGATTATCATTTTGTCCGAGAACGGGTCGTTCGTGGTGATTTGAAGGTTCAGTTCATTCCTACAGTTGATCAACTTGCTGATTTACTTACTAAAGCTCTACCAACACCTCGTTTTGTTCAGTTGGCTAACAAACTTCTGCACTCCTTTTCTCGGCATCCGTTTGAGGGGGGATGAAAGTGTATGATACACTAGATTGTAGCCATAGCAAATTAGTTATTCAGTTTAGTGAGTTGCGCAATTATAGGGTCACGTGGAGTGCATGCTAAAGCTTATGTATGAAAGTATAAATATCTGATGTAAACAGTAAACAGAGATATAGAAATCCAATTGAAGTTTATCCAAGATTTTCTCTCTTTTACATACTTTTCTGTCTATAGCTTATCTGCTTTCTTATAATTATGTATCTATAAAATAATAAAAGTGCAACTTGGTCAAGCTAGTTTAGACAAATCCGAGCCCAAGTAATTTTGGCAAGCTTGGGAAAAGATGCGCTTTTCTTTGAGGGATAATCTAGAAAATTATGCAATAGAAACATATAGATAAGGATTATAACAACACCAAACAACACCGCCAATAAAGCAACAATAAGATCTTAGTTCCAAAATTATCGATAGTTATAAATCCTCGATAGGTTAATCGGGATTATTGACATGTATTGCATTCATAAAAGGTGATTAAAATTTTAATTTAACTATCAACCTATTGCAAGTAGCAACCCTTGTGCTTTGTCTGGGATTGAGATCCGGTGTAAAAAAAAAATGTTACTAAGCATTGGCAGTTTGGCACATAAAAAGTTAAAAAAGACAAAAATCATTACCTAAGATAAAACCAAACCAAAGTTTCGTTTAATTGAAACATCTTAATACTCGTTACTCCTTAAATTTTGATAGGCTCCTATAATTTGGTCACTATTCCGATCCAATGGCGAGGAGAAAAAGAAGGTCTTGAAGGACTGTTTGGAAATGCTGAAAATTGTGGAGGAGCATGGCCTAGGTGAGAAGAAATTTTTCGGCGGAGACAGAATTGGTATTGTGGACATAGCGTTCGGAACGATTGCTCACTGGATGGGAGTCATTGAAGAAATAGTTGAATTGAAATTGATTGAAGCCCATGCATTCCCTCGCTTGCATGCATGGAAAGAAAATTTCGAGGAAGTTCCTGTAATCAAAGAAAATCTTCCTGATAGTGATAAAATGTTGGTCTATTTCAAGAACATGCATTGAAATGTTGTTGGCATCTCATCAGTGAAGCTTAGAGCTGGTTCAAATGTGTTTTGAGCGCCCTTTTTCTTTTCTTTTCTTTTTCCTGCTATTAAAGGATTTCGAAATGGGAGTGAATTGTTGTTGTATTGAGCCTTGTATGGCTAGTGTATCTGTAAATTAATTTTGAATAATAAAGAAGGCAGTTAGTACTTGTTTGCATTTCTATAGTTGTCACTAACTAAAAATAAAAGTGTGAAAAAAGAAAGAAGAAGAAAGATGTAGAAAACAAATAAAGAATAAAAAAAGGATAGCTATGAATCGTTTGGGGTTTGTGGTAAAAACAACCATTCGAGTGGTTTTCAATTTCAAAGCTAAGTGCCATCAATGAAACATGAACAAAGCATTCTTATGCACAAAAATCATATTTAGATCGAGTTGTTAAACAATTTGGGTTCAATTTAGGAAAATAATTTGTTTATGTTCATTTATTTAGCAAATGAGTCAAGCTAAAGGCTGAGTTTATGCTTAGCTATTAAACTTGTTGGCTAGGATTGAGAATCAAATCACTGTATATTAATGTAATAAGCTATACAAGGTTGAGAGACCAAATTGAGTTTGGAAACTGGATCATGAAGGGTCTTGTGGGGTGTGATGTGATAAAGATGTATGCAAGCTAATCTTTGAAGGAGCTGCTACCGAATAAGATGACAATTGATCTTGATGTGCTTGATTTGTTCGTGAAAGAAGTCATTATAAGACATAATTGCTTGGCACATCTCTCATTTCCTAGAACAATAATATACAATTTGTGGTAGCCCACTTTAGTACTACAAAAGCTTAGTACCGAGCGCTTACTAATACCACTGTTGAACTTTAATGACTTCGATGGTCTATTGCGAATTTGAATGCTCCCTAGATCAATAAAATCCCCTATCCACTATGGTAATCAAAATGCTATACATATTGCCCACAATGATATCTTCCATGAGTGAACTAAACACATTGAGATATAATGTTACTTTATCCATTATCATCATTAGCAATGTAATCGTCAATTACACTTTGTTTCCTACAAAGACCAACTTGCTGATGCGTTCACCAAGTATCAACCACCTAGTCATCTTCAGGGTCTTATCTGCAAACTAAAAATGGCTTCCTCTATGCGACCTCAATTTGAGGGGGCATGTTAGAATGTGGCATATTTTTTACACATGTTTTGTGTTTTATCATTGCCCTTGATTATGACTTGAATTAAAGTATATCAATTATTTTTCATTCAATCCTAATCAAGGGGGACTTGCATCTCATGACAGGATTGTCTCGTGGGGTGTAATTTGCTGTAAAATACTTGTCATTTGTGGTAAAGTCTATCATTGTGGTCAAATCTTTAATTTTTTTACTATAAATGACAGGCATAAAAAGAACCGAAGAATTTCCATCCTAATCAATGGCCTCTGTTATCTGTTAAGTATATATATAGACATACTATTCAAACATTTTTGTACTAAGATATACAGAGATTTTATTCAGAACATTGTTCTTTCTTTGTTCCTTTTCGTTATTTCTACAAAATGGGAAATGTAGAATGTGGAATCTTATGCCCCGAGCTCTGCAACGCACAACCTACGCTGACTACTATGCGTACTTGGTGCCATAAATTAGACAAAGGGAGTTCAGAGTGGGCTTGATGGAGCTCGACACCTGGTGGGAATGGTTGAGGCCCATCAACAAGGAATTATTGGACAATGGATCCCCTCTAATGACCATTTAAAATGGTCTCTTTGCCAAACAATTGGGAAGTAGCTATAGAACTATTGTAGTAGGGTAAAATTAGGTAAAATCTAATTCTAACTAAATTTAATCATGTAGTTGTATTAATTAATGTAAGAATGTATCTCTTGTAACAATTATAACAAATCATACATATAACATCGCGATGAGCGGATAGCATGTGTGAAGTGCCAAAAGAGTTTAGAATTGAATCACATTGTATTCATTCATTGGGTTGTTACATCATACATGTGTGACTTGATATAATTATTACAAGAGATGCTTTCTCGACCAATACATCACAAAATGGAGTGATAATTCAGTAGTTTCGACTTACAAATAAGATGCATACTCTTCCTCTTACATGAACTGTGAGTTCCACTAATTAAATTCATGGTGGGATCCACCACTCTATGAGAGGAGGGAGTACACATTTATTTGTACTCGGAATAATTTTCCCACAAATTGTGCATTGAATTTAATGGAACCACATTATTGAATTTAATTATAAAACCTAAGATATAACACCTTAAGGGAAAATTATTCAGTAATTCAGTCACATGAATTTAATTAGTAGACCCACATTTATATGGTGGGACTCACCACGCATTTATTTGTAGTACTGGACTATTGAATAATCACTCCACCTTAAGAACTAAAAAAGTATAGAATTTAACGATATAACATTTTTTTTTTTTTGCTAAAAATTTAATGATATAACATAGTTATTGATTTCCCTCAAACAATCGTGTGGTTACTTTGAGTCCGTGACTTTCATATATATACAACTAGCTTTACAATAAGATAAGTCCTATGGTTACATATATACATTAACTAGGAAATATCTATGAGAGATTGAGATTAACTAGAAGATTTCATATTTATCTTTATCTTACTAATGATCTTCAGTCTTGATAAAAAAATAATCAAATCCAATTAATTGAGATGTGTCAATAATGACGCCGATTGCATTAAATAGTCGTTATGCCAGAACTATTTGAGGAGGCGGTATCTCGTATGACTGGACATATATGTGTGTAATAGGAGATAATTTTTCCTATTTGAGGACATGCAAGCTAGTCGTTTAATCTAAACTGCACTAATTGTTTAATCATACCAAAGCTTTTGCCGAAGCTATAGACAACATTGACCACTATAAAATGACTATTGGGATTTGGGAAGGTAAACAAGCTCTGACATTTCGCTCTGAAGCATGGCTGAGGTGAAGCTATATGGAACATGGTTTAGTCCATTTGTTTACAGAGTCATATGGGCATTGAAACAAAAAGGTGTCTCATATGAATACATTGAAGAAGATCTGGACAACAAAAGTCCTCTGCTTCTACAGTACAATCCCGTGCACAAGCAAATCCCAGTACTTGTTCATGGCGGAAAACCAGTTTGTGAGTCTATGATTATCGTTGAGTATATTGACCAGACGTGGCCACAGAACCCCTTGTTGCCCAGTGACCCTTATGAGAGAGCCATAGCTCGGTTTTAGGTAAAATTTGCTGAAGACAAGGTATATTTATATGTTTTGTATTTACATCTTGTAATACTGTTAGCTCAACACACGATGAGTCGAAATGCTCATGCCAAAAGTCAATGGTCACCTCGTGTCTTGTTTGCCTATTTTTGCGAAATTAGGAGATCATTTTTCTTGATTCTAGCTAAAAAGAAAATCATTTTCAAAATGTTGGTTTGACATTGAAACCAAATATCACGATAATACGCCACACATCTTTATTTTACATTTCAAATTTATAATGCATCCCAAAATAGCCAATCAAACATATATCTACAGAGTGCCCAGAAGTCCGTGTTACCAGCAACTATAATCTTAAACATGCAATTGCATTATACAACATAGAATTGAAGGATTGTATAGCACTCCACATAATTCATATCCTTGCTTGTCCTGGTGAGACTTTGTCTGGCCCTAAGAAAGTGCACTCGGGGTTGATAACAGTCGAGAAACCATGCGCATAGTTCCTCAAGGTTTTCGGTATTGGACCTCTGAGATTGTTGTCACTTGCAGTAAAGAATTGAAGAGAACCACTTTGGCATAAGTTTAGAGGCAAAAAACCAGTGAAGTGGTTTGTATTGAGACTTAGGCGAGTCAACTTCATCAAATTTCCTATCTCTTAAGGTATGGGACCAGAAAAGTGGTTATCAAAGAGGGATAGAACTTCTAAGTTGCTCAAATTACCCAAGGAAATTGGAAGAGTGCCAATGAAGTGGTTTGTATTGAGACTTAGGTTAGTCAACTTCATCAAATTTCCTATCTCTTGAGGTATGGGACCAGAAAAGTGGTTATCAAAGAGGTATAGAACTTCTAAGTTGCTCAAATTACCCAAGGAAATTGGAAGAGTGCCAGTGAAGTGGTTTGTATCGAGACTTAGGCGAGTCAACTTGATCAAATTTCCTATCTCTGGAGGAATGGGACCAGAAAAGTGGTTATCACGGAGGTATAGAACTTCTAAGTTGCTCAAATTACGGCATAAGTTCTGAGGTAAAAAACCACTGAAGTTGTTTTTAGTTCCTTGTCCTCCCTTCCAGCAGAACTTATTAAACTAGTCAACTTCGTTGATATCAAATTTCCATGTTATTTGTTTGGTTTGTATGTGGGTGCTTCTCTCAAAATGAAAATTCCAAGAAAACCAATACAAGTATCCCAAAAGAGGGAAAATGATTTTGATCCCTCTTTCGAGGTAGTCTTCCTACCTTACAGTGTTGCAAAGTAACATTTCCACACAACCCTTTATTACCTTGGCTTCTTGCCAGCATCTTGAAATGCTCCTATTGGGAAGAGGACCCTCCAATTTATTATAGGTATCCACAAACGACAAGCCAGAAATGGAATCCAAGATTATTTGGGAGCTCAAATTACTTTGCGGCAATTTGTGAAGGTATCTCTCCTTCGAGCAAAGACTCAAATTCTGAGGCTAAATCACACATTTAAATGTTGTGGCTAAACTTGTTGTTGCTCAAATTCAAATAGTGTACTCAAAAGGTTCCCCAAGTAGTTTGTATCTATTGCAGCGATACTCAAGATTTGTTAAAAGCTCTAAGGTAGCACCAGAAATTTGATTTCCTTCATCGATAAAGAAAATGAAATTCCTGGAAGCATCCCAACTAATTGATTAGAAGAAATATCTGGATGGAGTTTCCAATGGCCACCAGTAATATTACCAGCAATTTTTAAACGTAGTTGTGGGCAGCTCCAATTGGTGAGATTTCATAAAACGGAGGTATAGAAATCTTCAGATATATTTAAGTTGCTCAAATTACCCAAGGTTTTCGGAAAATTGGAAGAGTGCCATCGAGGCAAAAAACCAGTTAACTGATTTATGCCCAGTTCAAGATCAGTTAAGGACTTCAAGTTTCCTAATTCTTTAGGAATGGTGCCAGAAAGTTGATTGTTGTATAAATGTAAGAGAGTTAGGTTGGTGAGAGCACCTATTGACGTGGGAATAGAGCCAGAAAGATTATTTGTATGAAAGCTTAAAATTTGGAGAGACTTCAAATTCCCTATTTCTGAGGGGATGCAGAAAGAGAGCTTATTGTCATACACTTGCAACCATGATAGCTTTTCAAGGTTTCCAATACTAGAAGGGATGGGACCTATTAGCTTGTTCTTACTTATATCAAGCTCAACTAAATTGGTAAGTTTTCCGATTTCTGGGGGAATGAAGCCAGAGAGTTGATTGTCATAGAGGTACAAATAAGTCAAGTTGCTTAAATTACCAATTTGTGGTGGGATTTCCCCTGATAATTTATTAGAGGACAGATCAAGATATATGAGTGTGGAGAGGTGACTAGTTTCAGTAAGGACTGTACCAAAGAGTTCATTTTTGGCGAAATCAACAGATGCAAGATTGGGGAGAGATGAGAATGGAAATTCATGGAACGTACCTTTCAAGCCTGAGTTTGTAAGGTTTAATCTAATAACACTTCCTGCTTTGTTACAAGAAATGCCGAACCAACTGCATGGGATTGAAGAATTGGTTGCATTCTTAGGAAGAGTCCATGAAGGCAGGGGTGAGTGGGTATCATTTTGAAGAGTGGCTTTCCATTTGAGTAGAGCATTTGCCTCTGCCTCTGCCTCTGCCTCTGCCTTTTCATTCACAGAAAGAGAAGCAACATGGAAATGGAATGAGGAATGTAACACGGCCAACGTGGCCAGAGAAAAGAGGGAAAGTACTTTTTTCAAGCTAGACAATGCCATGGTCTTTGTTTTACAAGTTGCAAACGGGTTCAAAACTCTATCTTTATATGTCAAAGCCACCCCGTTAATTTCTTGCTGACTATATACAGGTGCAAGACTTGGAATGTTTCCTGCAATCAATTTTCGTCCTTGATTGGCGACAGAAATAGGGAAAGCAGAAAGTATCCTTTACTTTAGGTCGAGTAATTAATTATTTTAATATAATTTTTCGTAGTATTTAATGTTTTATTAAATAATATATTATATTAACAAAATAAATATTAAGATGGATACACGTGTATATCATCTGCCAAGCTCTCACTTGATACTTATAAACTTGTATATCATTTGCAGATGACTCTGTAAAGACTTCCGTTTTTTTGCCTTTTTCTTTATCACAAAAAATTTCCACAAATATCTAGCTGCATATCATCTTCCTTATCACCGGTCTCATGCTTGAAGGAGCGTTAGTGCACTACACGGATGGTAATTCAAAGCTGATGAGCACCACATGTTCAAGAAAAATGGCTTCTCAACCAGGGGTAGGGCTAGGATTTTGTCTGCGTGGATCGTGGGGCAACTAAGAACTCATTAATAATATCAAATTTGTAAAATAAAATTTACAAAAACTATCTTTTACTACATGTATCTCCAATAATTTAAGAAAGATAATGAATCACATCAATAACATATTAACATCATTATAAACATTAAAAAAATTCAAAATCTACAACCAAAATTACTTTGATATGTAAATATTAAAAACAAAAAATTTAATTCTAAGAAGAAATTTGCAAAAGATAAAATGAAGATCATACTTTTTTAGTTTTTCCCTTTGTAAAACTCAAAGCTAGGAGAGTAAATAGTGATGACACATGAAAATATGAAAGTAGGGAATTCCGTGGGTCAACACATAGTTACCCTTAAAATCCTTTTACAATGAAGAAAGTCACAAAAGAAAGGATTTTCATCCAAGCTCTATAGCTGACCAAAGAAGTGTCAAGTAGGGTAGTCATGAAGAACACAAGTTGTAAAACTTTTTGGTTTTTTCTCTTTTGGCTTCTTTAGCAAGCCTTAAGTATTGAGCATACTTGGCCAATTCATATCCTAGTGTTGAGCATCTTTATTTTTTTTATTACTTTTTTCAAATGTTCCCTACAATTTATAAAATTCTAACGTAATGTCACAGTCTTTTACTCTTTTATGCAAATAACACAACGGTACAAGTTTAAAATTTTTTACAACTTATAAGAATTTTACATTGACCCAAAGTTTTTTTTTTTTTTTTTTTTTTTTCAGAATTCGGTAGGGCAAGTGCCTCCACTGTAACCATGCTAAATCCGCCCATGTTCTCCACAACAAGCTCTCCTCCAACTGTGATGGTCCTCCACAAGAAGCGACTACACCTCCTCATATCAAATTCGTTAACCAGCTACAACATGGGTAAAATAGTCATTGTCTCATGCCCACCCATTCTCCTCCTTGTTTTCTTCCTAATTTGGGAGGATAAAAAACTGTGGACCCAGGTGGAAATATCATTTTCTCCCCACTTTTCCTTTCTCCACTTTCTTTCCTCTCTAAAATCACCCAACCAAACAAAACCTTAATGTGGAATTTCTATGATGGTGTCCTGACTTTGAATAATTGGAAGCTAGGCTGACTTTGAATATTTGAATCTAGGCCACCTGCTTTGAGGAAATGGATGAATAGATCCATAAATTCATCCATTTCTAGGAATTTTCCTTATATTACTCCAGCGTCTCTATTCCAAACTTATGAATACCGTACGAATATCCGTTTTAAATTGATCAAAGAAGCACAACTTTGGTACTTATTCAAAGGGTAGCTCAACTGGTCCGATCTTGATTGTGCTCCCCAATGGTCACTAGTTCGAGTCCCCTCAAGCCACCTACCTAAGGCAAAGCCTTGTGCCTATCGTGTACACGTGCTAGTAGACTGTTGCGTGTCCCCTGGGATTAGTTGAGATGCGCGTATCTACGAAACTCTGGCTAGGACACCCAAGGTTATATATATATATCAGACAAGTGAGATGAAAATTTCAAAAAATAACTTTTAATTTCAATTGTCCAAATGGATATTGCATGCTGTATACATGTGAATGATCATTTGAGTCGTCATATATATATATATATGTAAAAGAGTGGTCCCTAAAAGGTCATTTTCATAAACAAACGGGCAAAACTAATAAGTGGCAGCACAATGTCACATGTGCCCTGGGGGTAGAGAGGAGCAAATTTGTCACGTGTTATAAGAGAGCAAAACATGTCCAATCATTAAAGAAAAGGCGATTACCGGTAGACCCACTTTATTTTTGTTGTTGTTGCTTTCTTGACCTTAGTGAACAGGTGGGACCATTCTATTCAAGGTTGGTGGGACCTAGAGTGGAGAACGAGGGGGCAAATCTTCGCTAAAGTGAAAATGAGTGTGGTCGGATGGAGGGAGAAGAGAAAGGAGTATAGGAAAGTAGGTAGAGTTGGTTTAATGAACCTTGGATGATTTTTAGACAGTGGAGAACGAAGGGTTTGAAGAGATTTGGAGGGGTATTTTACCTCTACAACCCCTTATTTTTAATTCCACTAATTTGGGAGAATTTGGAGAGGAACCTTGGTTTTTCCACCTATGTTAAAAAGAAAAAATTTGTTAAATTTGTTAAATTTGTCCTTATGGTATCAATTTATGTATTCTTTTTTAATTAACAAATGAGGGTCATAATTGTAAGTTTATATGATCATTCATCTTTGCTCTCCTCCCTTAAAACATCCAAATAAATGAGAGCTGTATCTATTCTCATTTCCCCTTAATTTTTAAAACATCCAAATAAGGGAAAATGGGTAACCATACCCCTCCACTCTCCTTTTCTTTCTCCCTTTACACTCTACTCTCATCTCTCTCCAAACTTCCTAACACACCCTTACCCTATACTCTCCTTTGCCTCTAAACTTCAAATACACCCTAAAACTTGGGACGACATAAAGTTAGTAAATTTGTGAAAATGATGTGATTATGAACTTATTCTATGGGCTACTTCAAACACAAAGGGCAAGAGGTGCCATTAAGCCCATGGAAAATTTACATAGCATTTTATCTTTTGAAAACAAAAGTCGATTGGTACATTCAAACAACCTCTGTAAGGCCACATAAAAAAATCATAAATTTTGCCACAATTTGGAATTGTGGTAATATGTGAGTGGTCAACAATCAGCACAACATACCTCAACCAAGGGCGGAGCTAGAAATTGAATTTAGGGTGGATACCTTTTAACAAGGGCGGAGCCAGAAATTTAATCTTAAGGGCACCATAATTGTGAAGCTATATTTGTGTTTTTCATCCATATATATAATTTATATAATTCATAGGGTTTTATCAAAAGAAATGAAATTTTTTTTAGAACAGAAAGTTGGCAGGCTAAAGAAGGGAATGGATCTTAGCAAAAAAAAAAAAAAGGAGGGGGATAGACTTTTGGTTTTGATAAAGTAACGGGATGTTAGGTAATTTAATTTATCAAAAAACATTAATGGGAAAGATTAGCCTGTTACTTAACTACATGAGAGTGGATTATTGTTTCATTTAAGAATTATTTTATATGAAAATATTATAATAATATAAAAAACTTTTTTGCTTTCTCTTTTATATGGGTTGTTATTATTAACTAAAGGGATGATGTTTGTCATGGGAAAGAAAAAATGGAAAAGTTTAAAGTAACAAATGGTGGGTATATGAGATAATGTGATGGAGGAGTAGTCAAGTGGATCATCTATATATAATTTATATAATTCATAGGGTTTAATTTTCAAGTCTAATATCTATATAATTTTTTTTTTTATTTAAGTAAGGACATTTTTGGGATTGGGCTGAGTTATGGATAGACACTTTTTAAAATTGAGGCTAGACACATGTCCACCTTTATCATTGTGTAGTTCCACCCATGACCTCAACAAATTGTACCAAGAATTATAATTTTTTATGTGGTCCTAGACTTTTTCACATACAAAACATAGCGGAGTCAACAAGAAAAATGGAAGCATCATACTGGTAAATAATTTAGTGAATGAATCAAGAGAAAACTTGCATTCGCCAAGCCTTTATGATGTTCAATTAATGATGTAGACCTTAATGTGGAATTTCTAAGATGGTGGGTCCTGAGTTTGAATTCATGCATATGGCAAGAAAAATGGAAGCATCATACAAGTAAATACAAAAAAATAAAATAAAAAATTCAAGTGAATGAAACCACATGGCACAGAAAAAAGAAAGTGAATGAGTCAAGCAAAAACTTAAGTTGGCCAAGCCTAATCTGATTTTCAATTAATGATGTAGACCTCAATGTGGAATTTCAATGATGTTGGATCCTGACTTTGAATATTTGAATCTAGGACCTTAATTATGTGGGAGATATAGATGCATGAATTTCCATCAATTTCCCTTGTATTACTTCGAGGTCTCTATTTCAAAATTCAAACTAATTAATAGCTGACGACATGAATTTCCTCATCCATTTCCCCGAATTTTCCTGGTATTACTTCATGGTCTCTCTTTCAGACGACGGTCTTACTTAGGTCCTGTTACGACACTGGTGTTGGTTTTGATAAAATGTGTGTTTTGTAATAAATTTTATGTCAGTAGCGGTAAATGTGTATTTATTATTGTAAAAATAAATCGTGTGAATTTTGGTAACATTAGTGATATTTGTGGTAAACTTAATTTTACTACAAATTACACACAATTTACCACAACGGACACAAAATTTATCAAAAAAAACACATAAAGCTTACATTTTTGACACTCATGGTGGGACGATCCCATAGCGGGACCTTAGAATTTCCCTTCAAACGAATTAATACGGTAATACCTGATGGAGAGCCGATTTGGATTGACGGAAGAAAAAATATTTTGATATTGGTCAATATCGATATACTAGTATTTTACAACCCACATGTTATATTTAAGAGATTTTTAAAAATGCAATCCAAATTTGAATCAAATATAATTTTCACTAAACGTACGATGTGATAATTAAGTTGATAAGTTTTGTACAAAATGATGTGATGTGATAATAAGTATAGAGAAGGTGTAAACGTGTGGAGATTTATAAAATTAAAAATTGGAAATAAAGAGATAAGGCCTGAGAAAACAAAAAATAAGATAGTGAACAATAAGGTGAGCAGTTAAACGTTAGATTTTATTAATGGATTTATACGCTATTAAATTATATTTTAATTTTGTTAGGAGTATTTTGTCTCTTCGCAATAGTGTCTTTTGGAATACAATAGGGGACCTTAATCGTTTCAATTCATGTTTTAATAAAAAAATGCTTCTGAGTTTTGGATACATTGAAGGCCTTTTTAATGGACAATACATTTTATTGGCCAATAGAGGAGACCTTAATTTTATTTTTATTTTTTTCCTAGGTGAAGTAGCCTTCATTAAAATGTTCAGACAAATAAGTATAATATTTCGTTTTAGTTCTTGGGGAGGTGGGACCTTCTTTTATTTGGGGGCCTTAGGTGATTGCCTAAGTCGGCTATATGATTGAGCCGGCCTTGTCACTTCAACTAGATCCTGACTTTCAATATTTGAATCTAGACCACCTGCTTTGATTATGTTAAAGATATAGATGCCAGTCGCAAACGCAATATGTTTTGGTCCCTTATATTGTTGAAAACTTCATGTTATATAGGTTGCAATGGCCCTTGTGGTTTAGTGGCACCTCCTAACGTCTTCCATGGGAGACGTCCAAGGTTCTATCCCCCACACTGGGATTGCCTGCTAATTGTCAAAAAAGGAGGGGGATAGACTTTTGGTTTTGATAAAGTAACGGGATGTTAGGTAATTTAATTTATCAAAAAACATTAATGGGAAAGATTAGATTGTTACTTAACTACATGAGAGTGGATTATTGTTTCATTTAAGAATTATTTTATATGAAAATATTATAATAATATAAAAAACTTTTTTGCTTTCTCTTTTATATGGGTTGTTATTATTAACTAAAGGGATGATGTTTGTCATGGGAAAGAAAAAATGGAAAAGTTTAAAGTAACAAATTGTGGGTACATGAGATGATATGATGGAAGAGTAGTTAAGTGGGTCATCTATATATAATTTATAGGGTTTAATTTTCAAGTCTAATATCTATATAATTTTTTATTTTTTATTTTTTTTTTTAAAGTAAGGACATTTTTGGGGTTGGGCTGAGTTATGGGTAGACACTTTTTAAAATTGAGGGTGGACACATAGTGTAGCTCCACCCATGAGCCATGACCTCAACAAGTTGTGCCAAGAATTATAGTTTTTCATGTGGTCCTAGACTTTTTCACATACAAAACATAGCGGAGTCAACAAGAAAAATGGAAGCATCAAACCAGTAAATAATTTAGTGAATGAATCAAGCGAAAACTTGCGTTCGCCAGGCCTATATGATGTAGAACTTAATGTGGAATTTCTAAGATGGTGGGTCCTAACTTTGAATTCATACATATGGCAAGAAAAATGGAAGCATCATACAAGTAAATACAAAAAAATAAAATAAAATAATTAAGTGAATGAAACCACATAGCACAGAAAAAAGAAAGTGAATGAGTCGAGCAAAAACTTAAGTTGGCCAAGCCTAATCTGATGTTCAATTAATGATGTAGACCTCAATGTAGAATTTCAATGACGGTGGATCCTAACTTTGAATATTTGAATCTAGGACCTTAATTATGTGGGAGATATAGATGCATGAATTTCCATCAATTTCCCGGAATTTCCCTTGTATTACTTCAAGGTCTCTATTTCAAAATTCAAACTAATTAATAACTAACGACATGAATTTCCCCATCCATTTCCTGGAATTTTCCTGGTATTACTTCGTGGTCTCCATTTCAGACAACGGTCTTACTTAGGTCCCGTTACGGGATTGGTGCTGGTTTTGATAAAATGTGTTTTGTGGTAAATTTTATGTCAGTAATGGTAATGTGTATTTATTATTGTAAAAATAAATTGTGTGAATTCCATTAACATGAATGATATTTGTGGTTAACTTAATTTTACTACAAATTACACATAATTTACCACAACAGACACAAAATTTATCAAAAAAACATAAATCTTACAATTTTTGACACTCATGGCGGGACGATCCCATAGCGGGACCTTAGAATTTCCCTTCAAATGAATTAATACAGTAATACCTGATGGAGAGCCGATTTGGATTGACGAAATAAAAAATATTTTGATATTGGTCAATATCAATATACTAGTATTTTACAACCCACATGTTTTATTTAAGAGATTTTTAAAAATGCAAATCCATATTCTAATTCAAATATAATTTTCACTAAACGTGCGATGTGATAATTAAGTTGATAAGTTTTGATCAAAATGATGTGATGTGATAATAAGTATAGAGAAGGTGTAAACGTGTGGAGATTAATAAAATTAAAAATTGGAAATAAAGAGATAAGGCGTGAGCAAACAAAAAATAAGATGGAGAACAATAAGGTGAGCAGTTAAACGTTAGATTTTATTAATGGATTTATATGCTATTAAATCATATTTTAATTTTGTTAGGAGTATTTTGTCTCTTCGCAATAGTGTGTTTTGGGATACAATAGGGGACCTTAATTGTTTCAATTCGTGTTTTAATAAAAAAAATGCTTTTGAGTTTTGGATACATTGAAGGCCTTTTTAATGGACAATACATTTTATTGGCCAATAGAGGAGACATTAATTTTATTTTTTTTTTTTTCCTGGGTGAAGTAGCCTTCATTAAAATATTAAGACAAATAAGTATAATATTTCGTTTTAGTTCTTGGGACGGTGGGACCTTCTTTTATTTGGGGGCCTTAGGTGATTGCCTAAGTCAGCTATATGGTTGAGCCGGCCTTGTCACTTCAACTAGATCCTGACTTTGAATATTTGAATCGAGACCACCTGCTTTGATTATGTCAAAGATATGGATGCCAGTCACAAATGCAATATGTTTTGGGCCCTTATATTGTTGAAAATTTTATGTTATATAGGTTGGAATGGCCCTTGTGGTCTAGTGGCACCTCTTGATGTCTTCACACTGGGGTTGGCTGCTAATTGTCAAAAAAATAATTATGTTATATAGGTTAGGTGCGTAGAAGTGGACAAAGAGTCCACTCCCAATAGTCAGTATCTAGTAGAACATACATAATTCTTAAGTATTTCTTTTGTTTATGGATAGGAGTGAACAAAACCAACCCAAAAACTGATAACCGAACGAAATGAATCGAATAAGTCAATTTTGATGGCCTGCTATTTGGGGCTCGTTAAAAAAAAAAAAAAAAAACGATGGTTCGGTGCGGTCTTCGGTTGTAGTTGTTCAAAACCGAAAAACTCTTAACCGAACCGAGAGTTTTTTTTATATATATTTATCATATATAATATATAAAAATCTCACACACACACATACATATATATATATATATATATATAAAGTATCATTTTTATATACATTGCACAACATTAGCATAGGATAATCAAAATTAGATACCGACTACAGTCGAGTTTCCTTGGATGCCTAACACCTACCCCACGCGTAACCGAACCCCCAAATCTGTATTTCTAGTTCGAGACACAATTTGACCCAGTTTAGATTAGAGGAACTACACATTGGGTAAAACTTAATTTAAATTCCAGGACACTTGATTAGTGTTGTATTTTTTTGTTTGTTAGTTATGAATTTATATATATAAGTACTTTTTACAGGTACAACTGTATTTTTATTAACTTTCAATAAATAAATAAATCATGTTTCAGAATCTACGTACACTTGATCAATACATTGAGCCATTCCAAAATAAAAATAAAAATCTACTCTATAGTTACAAACACTCAAGGATTAATGAAAGACTTAAAGGATCCTAAACATACACGAGAAAAAAAAAAAGTTATTCTCCAAAGTTATCCTCCAAGCATGTTTGTAACAATGTCCCCTAACCTATTATGTGGAAATTCATAAAACTATCCACTTATATTAAATCACATGACTCATTAAATTATTTAAAAGTGATGTTATGGATATTATAATAACCTTACATGATGTGTCACCAAGGTTTTCAAAATCGAGATTATGGGTTGTAGAATCGTGCGATTCTACAATCCCACCCCATAAAATCAATCCATATTGGAATATGATCGTTCAACAGATGGAATCGCTGTAGAATCACGAGCCGAGTTGTAGAATCAATAAAATCGCAATTCTATAGGGATTTTACATGATTTACTGCATTTGCTTAAATTGAGTTTTTTGCTTATTAGGCCACCAATCCTCACCTTGGTCTTTTTTTCTTTTCTTTTTTTCTTATTTAATTAGCTTGAAGTCTCCAAAATCTCATTATATCAAAAATAAACAAATAAACAAACAGTTTAATAAAAAACACGAAAGCTAATCCTAAGAAGTTTCTATTTCTGAATCCCCAACTTCCTTTTTTTCAAAGAGAGAGACTATGCGAGCGAAGTGAAGGAGACTACGCCAATTCAAAGGAGAGTGATGATGTCGGTGCTGCAAAGGAGATGATGTATGTGCCCCAATTGTGCTGTTGCCAATTTCCATAAGAAAAAATCAATTTTGTGTTCTCATTTCTCATTGGGTAATATGATCTGACTTGGACTTGGTTTTCTACAGAAATCTTCTAATTCTTTGAAGTGTAAAGTCTAAACTCAGAACACTTCATTATGATTTTTTTTTTTGGTTCAATTGCTTTTCAAGTTTTCAACAACTCGTGACTTTTTTATTCCATTATGTCAAATAACTTGTGTTTCAGTTTTTATCTAGTTTATTTGCTGAGAAGTTGCTATAACCTATTGTTGACTCTTTGTGTTCGTGTGAGGGCTCGTGTTCCTCCAATCCTATGGGGTCTTGAGATGTTGGGTGAATGTCACCGTGAGGTGAGTAGATTGGGTTGCACAGTGTGGGCCCATCCTGAACACATATGGCCAACAGTACGTCGTAAAGAAAAGGATTCGCCACATGGCTTAGGTCCTGGAACCCCATTTACAAAGGTACTAGTCTTAAACTAGGTCTAGAGCTAAGGTATGCTCTTAGTGAGGTGTTAAACATCCAAGAACGCCTAGCCTTCATTCATATTGTTCCATTATTCCTAGATTATATTTACTAAGTTAGCCCTTAAACATGCAAAGACGCTTGTGCACTAGCTCTAATAAAGATAAACCACCCAAAGCATGTGAGAAAAATGATAAAGAGTAAGAACTCAAAATGTCGCAAGAAATTCAATTCTACCTTGCGTAGCATACAAGAGCATGTTATGTACAAAAGTGAGCCAAAAAATATGTGAGTCATCCAAACATGTGAACGTACAAGAAAGCATGTGAGCATGTGAAAATGAAAATAGGTCGAACATGGAAGCATATGAGCATATGAAAACCAATTAAGCATGTAGGTTGTGGACACAGCAATTTGTACCGGTCAATACTTATGGTCACTGGTCTCAGTGATGATTACCCAAAACTCTCGTAAGACAATGTGTGTTGAAAACCATCAAGAATCTTCTAGAATTTCGAACTAAAACAGTCTTTTGACCTAAGAGGCGTACGCCTTTCAATTGAGTGTACACCTGTAGTGAAAAGGCGCACGCCTTTAAAAGTAGGCGCACACCAGTGCCGTCGGTCAGAAACCCTAATCATGAACCCTGAACTATTTTCCTTTAGAGGGCCCACAGTTTACTTCTTTTCAAGCAAACCTAGGTCATTTTTTTACTATCAAAGGAGCCTCATACCTTCAGGTTAAAACACACATCAAAGACCCGAAAGAAACACTAAAAAGGTATAGAAGAATTTAGGAGAATAGTTTTAGAGCGGCGAAGCCTTGCTTAGTTAGAGAGAAGAAGGTTGTAGACACCGCATTTTGTACCCCCTACAACTTGATTCCCCAGTCCCAATGACAAAAATACTAATCTCTATCGATATTATCAAAATCTTGTGTTAAAAGTAAAAGATAATTTTTAGTGACTAAGGCCTAAGAAATCAAGTCTATTTCAAAAGCCCAGAGAGCCAAGTCCATTTTTGAGAGCCCAATGAACCAAAAAACTCAAATTGTCAAATTCCGACCTACGTAGCATACGCCACTTTAATACAAGCATACGCCACTGCTATAAGAAACCCCAATTTTTAAAAGGTTTGAGCTACAATTAGGGTTGCCTCGTTCAACCCTAATTACCCTTGTCTTCAGCTTCTGGATATATGGTCGGTGTTGCCATCCTTATTGTCATGGGTTACCGCCTCTACCATATCTAGCTGAGATTTAACTTGGCATTGAGTCTCAGCAAATCTGAATTTGCTCCAGTTAACCAACCCAGTCCGACACAACTTAATCTTCTCAGTTAAGCGGTACATAGGACTCCCATATCCCCTTCCATATTCCACAGCCCACTTCCTCACACTCTGGATCAGCTAGCCACTTCTCTTCAAATATGTGCAGCTTTGCCTTCCGTCTATGATGTATCGCTGGGCCACCCATTTCCACCAAAATGGTTAGATGATTAGACATGAAAAATGGTAAGTGCATTACTTGGCATTCAACAAAACAATCAGCCCACGACGGATTAGAGAGAGCTCTATCAAGTCACTCTTATACATTTGCCTACCGCCCCTATTATTATCCCAAGTAAACTCATACCTTCTAAACCCCATATCAACCAAATCACATCTGTTTAACACATCACCAAAGTCCACCATCCGCCTCAATGGTCCATCAAACAGCCCCATTTTCTCCTCTTGAACTAGTATCTCTTTGAAGTCTCCAATCACCAACCACAGAAACGAAGCCATTCTATTCAAGTGATTAAGTAGTGCCCAGTATTCCCATTTCCTATCTTCCTTAGGTCTTTCCATAGAATCCCATCAACCTCCATACTCTTCCATCCTCCATACATATATGAGAGTCAATATGGTGCCTAGAAAAAAAAAATTATTTCAAGATGAACTCCCTCTCTCCAAAGCAATGCAAGTCCCCCATTTCTTCCATGGCACGGGACTGTGAATGCATTCTGAAAACCAGTTTTTACCCGAATCCATTCCAATTGTTCTACATCAAGTTTTGTCTCCATGAGAAACAAAACCTCAGGCCCTTGAGACTTCACCAAGTGGCGGAGTGATTGAACTGCAAAAGGGTTCTCAAGCCCCCAACAGTTCCAACTTAGGAGCCTCATTGCTCCCGGTGGGGCTGGGCACCAGACTCCGCCACTCCTAAAACCATATCCTCCTTGATCCAATCTACAACACACTTTAATGTCTTTGTATTTCTAGAAAAGTGAACATTCGGGTCACATTTTTCATTTCGCATTCTCTTCTTTCTAGCAATACTTTTAATCGTATTTCCACTCACCTTTTTATGTTGCATGGGAATTGGCTTCCCACGTCTTTTCCATTTCAGTGGGGGCCCCGCCTTTTAAGTAGATAAGGCCTAAAGAGCTTCCCTACCAACCCTCTCTCATGTCTCTTCTATGTACATGTCTATGTTGTCCCCTTCCATGTCAAGTTTGCACTATTCCACATATGTGCCAACTTCCCCTATTATAGGTTTAGAGTCAACCTTTACAAACAAAAGAGAGCCTAATAGCACTGGCCCTCTGGAGGAAAGTTTCTCTTATTTTCCTGACACCCCCTATCCCCTTCACCCTCTTTTTCCTCTTTCGTGATAGCTCCAGTGTCTCCCACACTATCTAGTCTTCTTCCCCCCAATTTTGGGCACCCCTCCTTACCTTCATTAATTGGTTCTGACACAACCCTTCCTCTGTCACTTTCTTCCTCCTTGTGATTTGACTCACCAACCACCACCGTGCTCTCCATTGACTTGGTGATCAGAACGCTATCTTCAGTCGTAACATCGCGTTTACCACTGTGATCCATCTCCTTATTCTTGGGCTCACCACTCCCATAACCTTCAAAGCCATGTACCCCCATCATCTTACCTCCAAAACTAGCCTTCAACCATTCCCCATACTGAGATGGTTCATTGCCCTCCTTCTCAGACTGTTTCTCACAAATCCTTTCTTCGTGACCCAATACTCCACATCTAAAATAGAAGGAAGATAACCTTTCATATCTGTAATCAATCCATACCTTATCCCCCTCCGAGCTTGTCGCAAAATGGCCCCTCCGAAGTGGTTTGTCTATTGGAACTTCCACCGTAACTCTCAGATATATCGCTTGTTTAGATGTCATCTTCCACTCATCATTTGAGATAAATCTACCGATTCTATTCCCAATATCTGCCCCCACTTCCTCCGACAACATCTCAAACGGTAAACCCCACACCTGTATCCAGAAGGTCATGTGAGAAAAACTCATATTACGGCTACTAAGCCCCTTTTCCCATTTACGTAATAGTAATAGGTTATTCTCGAAGCTCCAGGGGCGGTTGTAAAGGACCCAATCCAATTGGAACTGGGTTGGAAACTTGAACTGTAGAATATCATTGCCAACCTCTAGAATTTTTAAAGTCTGGCCCTATTCTCCATGCCATCCTCAGAGTTTCTTTCGTTGCTCTCCTATTGAAAGATTTCGTAGTCAGAAACCTTCCAAATACACACATCATGCATTCCTCAAAAGTCCTACCCATACCCACCTCAAACATTGGTATAATTTCCTCCTCATCCCCTGTTAACCTAATTTTTTGAAGTCCCTCCACTACATCCCAATCTGTTCCCATTTTCCCCATCATGAAAAACCCAAGCCAAAGTACACACACTCACCTAGCATAAGCTAGAATAGAGTTCAGCTTGCACAGAGGCAAGAGAGAAGCTCCTACAAAAGGAGAGTCGGTATCAATCTCTTCTTGAAGACTTGAATTACGTAATTGGAAATAAGCATCTTACATAAACTAAATGCTTGACTTGTAAAGTTATTTGAGGTTTCATTAAGGTGACGTAATGTTTGGTTCAGTGATTCCATGAGGCAAGACAAGATGGTCTATAACAAGTAATGAGATTTAAGTGAGTCATAGGTGATGTGAATAGAAATAATAGGTTTTGCATCCTTTCTTTTTTTACATGATGAGATTCCTTTTTTTCTTTTTCTTTTTGTATTTAGGTTAACTTCGAATTTTATTTCTTTTTCTTCTAGAATCTGATTGATTGTAAATATTCTCACTTGAAATTTTGGTTCATATAATTTTGGGAATTTGTTCTCAATTGTTTGGTGATTGGCAAGTTTGGGGTCATGTAAGAATTATCTCCTCTCATTTTTTATTATATTATGCTTCACATGCTTTGGTTGTATAGTCTTTAGGTTTAATTTGATTTTGTGTGTTTAAGTTTGATTTCCTTATTAAATGTCTCTTTAGACATAGCCTAATAATATGAAGAAGGCCAACCATTGGCTGGGCAGACTTGGGTGCCTAATACCTTCCCAAGCACGTACCCTAACTTTGAACTCAGATTAAGACCAGTAAATGGTTTCTGGACAGTTTATAAATGGTTTCTGGACCTAAACTAGGTGGCGACTCCCTTCTTTACCCTAATTTCAATGAGGATTTAATGGCCCTTACCGATCTCGAGAGGTGTCTCGCAGGCAACTCACAAAGGTAGTGGGGTAGAACTCTTGAACAAGTAGCTACTCTCTAATTGAAGAACTAGAAGATTAGCCCTTTTTTTCACGAAGCTCAAATCATTAACCTAATCGTCCAAGCATTTCCCTTTGGTGTTCAACATACAGCTCTGTCAAAGAGATCAATCCAATAGGCTAGTGATAAATTGCTATCTTGCTACAAGCTCCTAGAGGCTAGGTATGGATCTTCTCAATAGTTCATATCAACCTCCTTGATTTGTTTATTGTTATTGTGTGTTTTTAGTTAATTCATATATTTTAATCTTTGTTTTCATTGAATTGATGTTTTCATACTTAATTTAATTTAACTCATGAATTTCAATATTTCTTTCAAGTTTATTATAATTAGATCATTATTTTTATGTTAGATTTGCCATCTAGGAGTTCATAAATCATCTTTAATGAATTTGGATGTGTTTTGTCTTCAGAAACATGTTCTTCAATAAATATTAACATGGGTATTTGCCTTCTAAAGCATGTCTTTCACTCTTTAATGGATCTTTGCAATGATTATTATCAAAAGCATGTCTTTTTATTCTTCAATGAATTCTACCATGACTATTTGTTTGCTAAAACATGTTTCTTGATTTATTACACATGTTTTGTTAAGTTTTTATTATTTGATTGTTGTGAGGATTTTCCCTACAATTTGATGATAAGCTTGGATTCAGGTGAGGAATCTTCCTTTTACTTCATATGAATATTGTGCCCTAATTCCCATCCTTTGATTGCTCCTTGATTGTTATAGTTTTAGGTTTAATTGTTTTTCTATATATTTAGAGATTTCTTTTATAATTTACTTTCAAGAATATTAATATAAAGGCAGGTCAATCATTAGGTTAGGCATTCTTGGGTGCCTAACACCTTCCTAAGACATACCTTAGCTCCGGATCTAGTAAGGACTAGTCCTTTTTTGCATGAAGTTATATTTATGGTTCTTGTACTTATAAACCAAGTGGCAACTCTTTGTTCCTCTACTTCCAACCTTACAAAGGTTCAATAGCATGAGCTATCCCCTAGGTACACCGACGGTATATCACAGTGGCGACTCCATTAGGGACAAAAGAAGCTCAACTCTTGCTATATATTACTTGATTATTCTTGAATATTGTTTATTCTATAAATCTAAATGCACACATGTCCACACTTTTTAACCTAAGATACCCAATAAAAAAAATGTGGAATCAATCAGCCAACTTAGAGAAGATCTATTATTTAGCATGTGATTGGATATTTACATATTTACACTTATTTGAATTTAATTCCAAAATCACACATTGATGATCATTCTGACAATTAAATTAATTTCAAGTTTCAAATTTCATTCAAAATCAAATTAAAGGAAAGAAGGAAAGTAAAATTATTGACATTTTCGGTGATTGGTTTATGTACGGAAAGATAAGAGGAATTGAGGGTCATTCTACAATACCCACACTCTTTTTATAGGTATGGTATCCACTTAATTGGTATCATCAAATGTGATATAAATACCATCATATGTGATGTTGGTACTATCCAATGTGATATTTTTTATATATATTAAATTTAAATAATAAATAAAAATTTAAGGGTACCAAGTAATGTGATGGTAGTACCATCATATGTGAGGTAGGTACCATCATGTGTGACATTGGTACCATCAATGTGAGATTTTATCTATTAGAGATACCGTACCCACATGGGTATTTTATTAAGATTTTTTTTTTTATTCAAAAAAAAAAAAACTTCAAAAGCTGTATAAAGTGCTTTGAAGTCAGATGCATGCCATCTTCCTTTCTTGTTCTATTCTCACAACAATAAAGCTCTATGCATGTCATAGGGTATTATTTTAGTTATGAAAAATGTTTGTTTTGTATGATATTGTTATGGTTATGTGTACTTTGGATGGTAGTATTACAGTTATGTATTAGATTTTAGATGATATTATTTTAGTTACGGAACAATTTGGAGTAGTTATGTAAACTTGTAGAATTGATTAATGGTTAGTATTATGCATGGTTTTAAAAACCGGACTAAACCGGTTGGTCAGACTGGTTAGACCGGGGACCAGTGCTTGTACCGTTCGGTTCTTTCTAAAAATAAAAAATTGCAAAAAATAGGATGAAAACCGAGAATCGATAGTTCAACCAGAAAAAACCGAAACTAGTCCGGTTAGACCGGTTTTGGAGCAATTTGATGAGGATAACAAAACGTGGTCGTTTGGGAGCAAATCTGTGTCATTTCCTACAAATTTGGCCATTTGACGCTGCCAGAAATAAGCCTAGTTCATGTGAGGGAAATATATAGAGAGAGACGAGGAGAAAGAGAGAGGAAATTAGGTGAGAAAGAAGGAACAAAAAAGAAAAGGAATAATATTTCTTTATAATCCACTACGTGACAATTTAAAAAATTATCCATATATATATTTTTAGTCACATGACTTATTTAATTAGTCATGTGATTTTTTCAAATAACACATGAGGATGGTTTTATAAATTACCACGTGATGAGTTAAAAGAAGATTACTTCAAATTAGTGTGGAGGTAAACTTACTCAATTATTTTACATGGAGAAAACAATAGAGTCATATTGATAGGAAAAAACAATCATCATACAACGGATCGTATATATTAAGAAATATATATGATATTGATACTTCCGGGGAATCACGTTGCTAACTTATTTCAAAGGACGGGTTGCCACGCTATTGTTGGGAGAACTCCTGCGAATCAGGCTATAGTTATTAGCGGTGACTTCAAATGGGAATCAACCACCACCGCAGGCTTGACAGCCTGGGCCACCTGGTGAGACAGGTGGCTTTTGGTGATTTTTCTTTTGAAAATTAATTGCTCGCAGGCTTCTGTTCTTCTCTGCAAACATAACAAGAAATTGCATAAATCTAAAGCCAGTACAATCTGACACCTGCATGCGATATATACTCTAAAAAGAACATGAATTAAGTAACTCATGCTCGTGGGACGACGTTGTATGGCTCGGCAACCACCGTAGCAGATGAGAGAAACAAAAAGAGAAGCATCGGGATTATGATAATCCTCATGGAAGTCTTGGCATCCATTTTGGTTAGAAGAGAGATGAGTTAACGCTTCAACATTGCTTATGTGATATATATACACCTCAAAAAGGATACCATTGTCTAATTTTTTTTTTTTTTTTTTTTTTCTTCTTATTAATGAAGTGCATGTGTCTCAGTCGGTGAATCGATAATGTGGTGGTTTAAAGCTGGACCTCCACGCATCACCCAACTATCCCGTGGGGTACCCAATCTAATCTTTCTAGTCAATTGAAGGACACCCAAGACCCCAAGAGTCAAACTGAGCCAAAAAAAAAAAGACCCAAGAGTCAAGACACACTGTTCTACTCGGCAAATTATGCTCTATGCATAATTGAATTTGGTTCAGGCCAGTTGATTTTGATGTTTATACTTTATACTATTACTATTCTTCGTCTTTTTTATTCTATTACTATGAGTGCACATTTGATGTTTATACTAGAATGCGTCACATCAATTAAAATCAATAACTCAACCCTAACAACATTTCTAACTATAGTTAATTTTAACTAACGTCTACTATTATTAAAAAATTAAAAAAATAAATCAAAGAATTAAGTTTAACCTTGTGAAGAAAGTGTTCTAATTTTCGTATGAAAAAGAAACGCAGACATGGATAGCTCTACCCAAAAAAAAAAAAATCCAAAGGTAACTCTGAACGATGGTTGGTTGGTTGCAAATATAATTCACTCTTGATTAAGATACCAAATCTTCTTACAAAAATGACAATTGGTGTCCACAAGAAACGGCAATGCGTGACCCCCCACCTTCACCTCCACCACCACCACCACCATAGCCTTCTTCAAAGACCCCCACCTCCGTAGACGTCATCCTCCGCCTCTTCCTCAAACCATCTCCCATCGAATCCACCACCACTCCATGTTCAGGTCTACCTCCACTCCCACGTCCTTCACCACTTATATTTCTCTACCCTTCCTATTTGGTCGAATGCAATCCCAAAACCAAACAATCACAAAGCATTCAAACTCAACCTGGGGTCCCTCCAATCACACCATTCAAACCATTAAATTTTTTTTTCGGCCAAGCTATCCATGAACTTAATTCTTTGGTTTAT
>OU015772.1:12727446-12750025 GCA_907173295.1 Fagus sylvatica | reverse complement strand
TGCGATGCACGGGAAATCTACTGAAAATGATTTCAAGAAATATTTGGTTATTTTTCTTTTACTGTTTAATGTCATTTTGTTGTATAACTTAAGAAAAAAAAAATTGATAAGGGTTTCTTTGAATATACTTTTTGATAAGTCTTTAAATTTTTTGATAAGTAGGTTTCTTTGAATATACTATCTTGACCATAGAAATATATATAGTAAAAGTAAATACAGAAATGTCCTAGACTGTTGACCAAGATTCAATGTTAGATTAAAACAATTCCTGGTTTAAGATTTAGTGTTAGTCAACAAAAGGTTTGTGTATTCAAGCAAATAATTTACAGAACTAATCACAATGGTAGAGGACTAAAAATATAAATAACTTATAAAATTAACACTAAAAATATAAATGAGACATACCATAAGGTGCATACCATCCCTGAATTTTCTAATACCAGTTAGCAACTGTTTTTCTTAATGAGAAGTAGAGTTTTTTGGCAAGACAATTCAGAACATCTCAATCTGCTATATCACAACAACAAATGGTAAAATGGATCTCTAGGGAACATGAATGAAGTGCATTCAACTTCAAAATAAGTCCATGTTGAGGAGACCTCTAACTTACAAATGGACCAACACAGTAGAAAGGGAAAAGAAAAAGGAAGGCAGCGCACATCGGTAAAGTATCTACCTAGCTTCACAACAATTACTTGACTAAGTAAACAACAAACGTGTGAGCCATCAATTCTGGATATTGGCAGTAAAGAAACATACTTCATGGTTAAAAAGCCAAGGTAATGAGAATTAATCTACCTCTAAATAAGCAAGCACCATAAGCAAGTGACAAAATGTGGGTAAGCAACCTATGAAAGAGATTGTTCATAATTTATAAGAGAGACGGCTATCAAAGTAATATATACATTACAGATTACAATCAAGTTAATGAGTAAGAACACCACCTCAATAAAAGCCAAAAAACACATATATTGAAAGGAACAATTTACAAAAGAGAGAGAGAGCCCTGACAAATCTAAAAATCACAAAAGACAAAGACCAGGGGGGGACAAATCAGTCGTTCTATAATTGATCTGCTTCCTTTGTTGCATAGTATCAATTGCATAAAATTGCTTCCTGGAAGATGCTAAATGGTGTACTTGTTTTAAAGCCTTTAATTTCTTCCCTTCTACGAAAGTTCAGCCATAAGTTGCAAAATCTAGGCATCGGATACATTGGGCAAAATTAACATTACAATGCAAATCTTTAAAATACTCTATCAAAGTATGCAATCTCAGCCGAAAGTAACTATTTGTATACTAATCACTTTGAATCAGTAATTATCAAAGTACTTTCATCATTGATTGCAATATATTACAATAAAAATAAACAAAAACAAAATAACAACACCACCACCACCAACAATAATAATAATAATAAAATAAGAAAAAGGAAAAGCAAGAAAGATCAGATGGTAGTGCATGTTTTAGAAATCATCAAGCTGTGAAAGAAGGAATAAACAAATAATAAATAAATAAATAAAACAAAACAAAACAAATAATCATCATCTAAAGGAATTAAGAAATTAGAAAACGATCACCACCAAGCATCAAAGAGATGCACGTAACACTGGGGCGACAACTATTATCATCACTTTCCTAAGTCCCTAATCAATCTACTCCTTTCCTAGAAACAAATAGCAAATAAACACACATACGCGTAGGGGTAAATCAGATTGTTTTTTCTTTTTGACATTTCTAAGGAGGCAAAGCTCTATAAACTAATAGAACAGTTTTACATTGCTGCAATACCTGATTAAATCAGTAATGGAAATAATTTTCAAGTTTGCTGCCTTTGCAAATTGGTGAAGCTTTGGTAATCCAGCCATAGAACCATCATCATCCACAATCTCACATAACACTACAATGGGTCTTATCATTAGCAATCATATGTTGACACATTCTTGATGTCCCTATGAATGACTTGTTGTTCACATTCTTGATGCAAATATGTCAAAACAAAAGCCAACCCAACAGCAAATAGCTTATTTGCTTTTCTTTTTCTTTTTTTTTTTAAATGTCAAAATGAGAATAAGAAATTAAAGCAGCTCTTGGAGGCCTTTTGTTCAAACACCTACCAGATACAACGGAGAAATAAATCTTGGTTGATCTACCAGTGCTAAAATTGAGGGAAATAAACAAAACTAAGCTTTCAACTTATAATGTACAAATCAATAGTCTTAGTTTTACAACCAACTCTGCTTTGTTAGAGAATTGAAACCCTAACAACAAAAAAGAAGAAGACAAATTTTAGACACAAATAGCACACCTTACATAACTTATTGTTATAAGGAACTGAGAAATATCCAAAATCAAGAGTTGCAGACCAGCATTCTGCTCTGAAAGGAGCCCTTTTCAGCAGTATCATTCACAAAACCTGAAATTGTCTTCCAAAGTAAAATACCAAAACGCTAAGTGCAAGTCCAAGTTCAATACAACACCAAATAGTCTACCAAATCACTAAATATTTCTAATGTATGACCTCATCTTCACAAACTCAAAATTCAAAGATACAATAAAAAACAACCAGATTAAGTTTTTGGAAAAATTTCTTGATGTTTTGGCTTTTGTAGTATACGTCTTGTATACTGTTTTCTTGTTAATAAAATTTTATTACTTATATATATATATAGCTATCGTTACTAATCCGTGCCCTGAATTATCTAAAATGGTAATCTGGAGATGTGTAATTTCAAATTACCAAGCATTTGGAGCATCTGATTATTATGAATTTGCAGCTTTTCTTCTACAAGCCTGACTTATGGTGGCCGAATGGTATGGGAAAACAATCTATATCTTATTGCCACTATAAATGATTTAACAGGGGACATGGACTCTAAAGAGAGCTAAATGGAAATACTGGATTGATGCAGCCAACTAAATTACTTAGGATAATGGCTTTGTTGAATTATTTTTTTAATTGCCATTAACCTGTCTCAGCATCGTTTTTCTCGAAAAAGTAATTTGACATTGTCTGCTAAAAAAACAGACCCAAATTCACTGAAATTCAAGAAAATATATTGAATGAAATGCTTGAAAGAATTCTAAAATATAAAGGAAAAGTGAGAGTTCTAGAATATAGAAGCAGAAATTTTCTGTAATTGAACAGAAACTATTCTATTACCTGTTGGCTTTATATAAATTGCTCATACATCACTGAAATCATCGTCTACTTAATTTAGTAACAAACTCTTAAATGAGCAGATATCCTTCCAGCTGAATGATCCGTCTTTCAATGCTCACCACAAATCAACAACCATTCATAGTGAACTTGTGCTGAAAGCATATCAGGATAATGCCATATCAAGTAGTTGAGATAGAAAATCATTGATTCATCTATGGTAAAATAGTTGTAGTACTGAACATTGCTTCTCTAAGTCTTAAATAAACATTTTTTTCCTCTTCCTAGCTTTTTTCTTCAATTCTATCACTATGCATATGCATTGCAGTGGTAGTTAAGACATAATACATAATACATAAAGAACTAAACCTAAAAAATACCTCAAATTTATTCAAAAAACATAAATTATTCTTCATTCCAATTTTTCTTTAGCAATGTATTCTCATGGCTATTTACACAACCTTGACTGACTTGGTGATAAGAGAGACTCAATTGGTGGACCTAAGTTGAATCATAATAGCCAAAAATCATCAAATTATTATAGCAATATTACTTGGTGGTAATTGTGGGAGGAAACCTTTCCTATATAGATGCACATGAATTACAGCATGTTGGTGAGTAATACAAAAATTATAATAAAATGCAAGGAATTAAAAAATTAATTCAATACAAATTGGACTGAGGCACGGATATCTCGCTCTCTTTAAGGAGATTCAAGCCCCCTTCGGTTGGCAAAGCTCAAAGACCGGTGCAGTAGACCTTCTCTTGACTTGTCCCCTCCAGGATACAACAGCCCAACAGTAGTTGTTTGACTCAGACCCAACTCTGCACAAGTGGGTGAGCCCAAAGCTCCACTAGAATAACACTCTTTCTTTGCCTGAAATTCTCTCAATATGTGCTCCAATATTTTTGTGTATTGTGTTGTGTATATTTGACTGATGGTGATGGAGTCTATTTATAGGCTCATTGGGCCTCCCAAATTTAATCCCAAATAATCTGATGTGGCCCGAAATTAATCCCCAATTAATCTGATGTTGGGTCAGTTACTAAGACTATTATTTGAAATTCAAATTATTATTAGTTGGCCTTTTAATTAGATGGGCTGGAGTTATATGTGTTAATGAGGAGTTATAGGGAGAGTTAATGAGTCCAACAGCTAGCCCATTTAGTGAGTCAATGTCAGAATATTATTTCCTTAAATACGTGTATAAATATGACAACTCATTAATGGTCAATGACAGATTTTTTCCTTAACAAAAACGTGACTATTAACTCACTAATGGCTAGGTGAATTTTTTCAGAATGTATTTGGACACATTAACACAATAGTTACATGGACTTATAAATATATAATTTTTCTCTCCCCTTATCAATGTGGGATTCAGTTTTTTTCAAAACACTAACTCCTCACTTTAAACTCATTAACCACATGAAACTCTCATATCTTCACATTTAATTTTTTCAATTTAAATTAATATTATTTCAAATTAATATTAAAATGTTACAACATTCCCCCACTCATTTTAATATTAAAATTTAGGTGTATTGATTACCAGACAAAGATGGATCAGTATGCATCATGAAGGTGTGCTTTGCATTGAACCTCCACTTAGTAAAACAGCAAACTCAACTCCAGAGTCAGTAGTTGTCTCAGACTTGAACTATGACTGCTTTAGGGAAATCAAATGTCACTGCTTACACATAATAACCCAAGTGTTGACATGAGCTTTATTAGCTAGCACATTACGGCCTTGTGCTGATCCCAGTTTTCATGAGAGTGTTTGAGATTAAGCCCTAATCTCATAGGGAGCGGCCCCACTCCTACGCTCACATAGGTGAAATCCATCAAGGGTGCTCCTGTAATTCTTACACCCCACTCATAAGAGATATAGATTTCATTAAGAGTTTTTATAAACTCAACCTTCTAAAACATCACAGGATAAATGCACTTACACCATAGGGATGGACAATCTACAAAGTAAATTAATAAAATTAGATAGTGCATTTCTTACAACCATCATATGATTCGTTTTTCCCATTGAACCTAGTTCTTAGGATCTCTAGTCCCTAGGTTGGGTGTCCTCATACATGGCTCATGATTTTATGGGCTTTAGCCCCATCCCCCTCGATGTATTCCAGACCCTTTCTCTTGCCAAGGCCTTGGTAAATGGATCTGCAAGACTATCACAAGATTTAATATAATCCACATTAACGATGCCACTACTCAAATAGGATCTCACAGTACTGTGTTTCCTTCTTATAGGTCTGGATTTTCCGTTATAATAACGGTTTCTTACTCTACCAATTGCAGCGGTGCTATCACAATGTATTAAGATAGGTGGAATTGGTTTTTCCCAAAGTGGGATTTCATATAATAAATCTCTTAACCAATTCGCTTCTTCACTTGCTGAAGCTAGAGCTATAAGCTCAGCTTCCATAGTTGAATTCGCAATAATAGTTTGTTTTTTAGATTTCCAACATATAGCACCACTACCTAAAGTAAAAATAAAACCAGTGGTAGAGAGAGAATCACCTGACAAAGTGTTCCAATCGGCATCACTAAAACCTTCAAGCACAGCAGGATACTTTTTATAAAACAAGCCATAAGTTTTGGTACCAGATAAATATTTCATTACTCGCTCAATGGCATGCCAATGATCTCTACTTGGCTTGCTAGTAAATCTACTAAGTACTCCTACTGCATAAGCAATGTCAGGTCTAGTACAATCAGTTGCATAACGCAAACTACCAATGATGCTAGCATATTCCTTTTGATTAATTATATCATTATCATTTTTTACAGGAAACAAATGAACACTAGAATCAAAAGGAGTAGCAACATGTTTACAATCAAGAAAATTATATTTTTTCAAAATTTTCTCAATATAATGCGACTGATCAAGATAAATTCCATCACATGTTTTTGTAATTTTCATACCCAAAATAAAATTAGCCTCACCCAGATCCTTCATATCAAAATGGCTTCTAAGCATATTTTTAGTTTCATTTATAACATGCAAATTAGAGCCAAATATTAATAAATCATCCACATAGAGGCTAACAATAACATGTGAGTTTTCCCATGATTTAGAATATATGCACTTATCACATTCATTTGACTTATAGCCATTCTCAATCATGCAAGAATCAAATTTTTCATGCCACTATTTAAGGGCCTGTTTTAAGCCATATAGGGATCTAGTTAACTTACATACCTTGCTTTCTTGTCCAGCCTCAACAAAACCTTCAGGTTGGTCCATATAAATTTCTTCTTCTAAGTCACCATTTAAAAATGCAGTTTTTACATCCATTTGATGAATTTTTAAATCATGTATTGCAACAATAGCAATTAACAACCTAATGGATGTAATTCTAGTAACTGGTGAAAAAGTATCAAAGAAATCAAGATCAGCTTTTTGTTTAAAGCCTTTTGCAACAAGTCTAGCTTTAAACTTATCTATTGTACCATCCGGCTTAAGCTTTTTCCTAAGGACCCATTTACAACCTATGGTTTTGCAACCTGGTGGTAATTCTACTAATTTCCAAGTTTTATTGGAAATTAAAGAATCCATCTCATCATTTACAGCCTCTTTCCAAAATATAGCGTCAGGTGAAGCTAAAGCTTCTTTTAAATTTGGAGGATTTTCTTCAAGATTAAAAACATAATAATCTGGCCCAAAATCTTTTTCAACTCTAGCTCTTTTACTTCTCCTTGGTTCTAATTCAATATTTTCTTGAGTTTGTAAATGAGAAGTAGAAGAACTAGGTTGTGATAAAATATTTTTTTCACCCCCACTATTTTTTGATTTAAAAGGAAATTTTTCTTCATGAAAAATTGCATCACCTGATTCAAAAATAATATTATTTTGAATATCTAAAAATCTATAGGCTGTACTATTTTTTGCATAGCCAAGAAAAGCACAAGTAGTGGTTCTTACACCTATTTTAGGTCTTTTAGGGTCTGTGAGTCTCACAAAAGCTAGACAACCCCATACTCTAAAGTATCCCAAATTTGGCTTATATCCCTTCCACAACTCATAAGGTGTGATTTTAATTTTTTTATGTGGCACCCTATTTAAAACATGACAAGCAGTTAAAATTGCTTCACCCCAAAGGGTTAAGGAAGCACCTGATTCTATCAACATTGCATTTGTTAACTCAATTAGAGTTCTATTTTTTCTTTCCGCCACACCATTAGAAGCAAGCGAGTATGGTGGAGTAGTTTCATGAATAATTCCTAAAGATTGAATGTATGAGTTAAATCCAATGGATTCATACTCTCGGCCTCTATCACTTCTAAATCTTTTTATTTTCCTACCGAATTGATTTTCAACTTCTTTAAGAAATTCTTGGAATTTTTCAAAAGCATCACTTTTATTTTTCAACAAGTAAACATGTGCATATTTTGAAAAATCATCAATAAAAGTGATAAAATATCTATTTCCTCCACGAGTTAAAATTCCCTCAAATTCACATAAATCACTGTGAATTAATTCTAACAATTCGGTATTTCTTTCTACACTTTTATGAGGCCTTTTTGTAATCTTTGCTTGACTACAAGTTTCACATTTTTCAAAATTTCTTGTTAGTCTTGGAATTAATCCTAAACTACTCATGATTCCCACATATCTACTATTTATATGACACAATCGAGCATGCCAAAAATTAATAGAAGAAAGCATATAAACAGAACTAGCAGATGGTTTATTACTTTCAACATTCAACTTAAACATTCCATCACAAGCATATCCCTTGCCCACAAATAATCCCTTTTTGGTGATTACATATTGATCAGATTCCATAGTTTGTTTGAAGCCAGCCTTGTTGAGCAAATAACTTGACATTAGGTTCTTCCTCATGGACGGAGTGTGAAGTACATCTTTCAAAGTTAACACACGTCCAGAGGTAAAATTCAACTCAACCTCACCACTCCCAAGCACCTTGGTTTTACTAGAGTCACCAAGCATAATAGTTTTTTCTTCTTCAAAGGGAGTGTATTTCTTGAACCAATTTTTATCATAGCAGACATGCCTATTAGCACCAGAGTCTGCCCACCACCCTTCAACAAATTGAACCATATTAACGTCTGTAATCATCGCCACTAATGGCTCCTCGGTTACGTTAGCCTGCAGTACAGACTCACGCTTCCGGAATTTGCAAATTCGAGCAATATGCCCACTTTTGCCACAGACAAAACACACATAATTTTGTTGGTTTTGTGAAGGGGGTCCTTGGTTCTTATTCTTTTGATTAGGGTTTCCCCTCCCTTGAGGTCTACCATAATTCTTTACAATTTTTTTCTTTGGCTTCAATTGACTATTTTTTGGAAAATGACCTTTGGGCATATTATTATTGGAAGAAATAAAATTTACCTTAGTGGTGGAATGCCCATTTCCTTCTTGTGTCATTAGTGCATCTTGACCTCTTGCTTCCTCCTCTACACGGATTCGAGTGATCAATGTCTCTAGGGATGTCTCTTTTTGTTTATGGCGCAAAGACTTTTGGAACTCTCTCCAAGATGGTGGAAGCTTGTCTACAATACCAGCTACCACAAGATTGTCCCCAATCTTGATGCCTTCGGATCTAACTTCTGCCACAATCATTTGGAAATCTTGAGCTTGTTCCACAACGGACTTTCCATCAACCATTTGATAACGGAAGAAGCGACTAGCTGCGTATTTCTTCGCACCAGCTTCTTCGGTATCATACTTACTCTGTAAGGCTTTCCAAATTTTCTTTGCAGAAGTGTAAGTAGTATCATAGTAATCATAAAAATGATCCGCAAGACAATTCAAAAGATAAAAACGACAATTATACTCATCCTTTTTATACTTATCTATTTTTTCTTGATGGGAACGTAGTTCATCTTCACTCATTTCATCAGTGGGGAGCTTGACTGGATTCTTCTCAGTGAGGACGTAAGAGACTTTGAGAAGGCTCAAATAGAAAAGGACTTTTCCTTTCCATCGCTTGAAATTGGTTCCTTTGAAACGGAAGGGCTTGTTGAGATCTCCAACGCTCTCAGTAGGCTTCTCAATAGTAGGTTCCATTCTTGATTATCCTTAAAAATTGTTGGTGAGTAATACAAAAATTATAATAAAATGCAAGGAATTAAAAAATTAATTCAATACAAATTGGACTGAGGCGCGGATATCTCGCTCTCTTTAAGGAGATTCAAGCCCTCTACGGTTGGCAAAGCTCAAAGACCGGTGCAGTAGACCTTCTCTTGACTTGTCCCCTCCAGGATACAACAGCCCAACAGTAGTTGTTTGACTCAGACCCAACTCTGCACAAGTGGGTGAGCCCAAAGCTCCACTAGAATAACACTCTTTCTTTGCCTGAAATTCTCTCAATATGTGCTCCAATATTTTTGTGTATTGTGTTGTGTATATTTGACTGATGGTGATGGAGTCTATTTATAGGCTCATTGGGCCTCCCGAATTTAATCCCAAATAATCTGATGTGGCCCGAAATTAATCCCCAATTAATCTGATGTTGGGTCAGTTACTAAGACTATTATTTGAAATTCAAATTATTATTAGTTGGCCTTTTAATTAGATGGGCTGGAGTTATATGTGTTAATGAGGAGTTATAGGGAGAGTTAATGAGTCCAACAGCTAGCCCATTTAGTGAGTCAATGTCAGAATATTATTTCCTTAAATACGTGTATAAATATGACAACTCATTAATGGTCAATGACAGATTTTTTCCTTAACAAAAACGTGACTATTAACTCACTAATGGCTAGGTGAATTTTTTCAGAATGTATTTGGACACATTAACACAATAGTTACATGGACTTATAAATATATAATTTTTCTCTCCCCTTATCAATGTGGGATTCAGTTTTTTTCAAAACACTAACTCCTCACTTTAAACTCATTAACCACATGAAACTCTCATATCTTCACATTTAATTTTTTCAATTTAAATTAATATTATTTCAAATTAATATTAAAATGTTACAACACAGCATCATTACATCAGTGGATAAGGATCCTCTCCATTTGGAATAAAATGGAGAGTCTCCATTTCATGGTTCAGATTTTATTTCACAAATCTAACGATATATAGACTGCCTTGTCATTTAAAATTTTAAATGATATGGCAATCTGTACACTGTTAGATCTGTGATATTTCATCTAGACCATGAAATGGAGACTCTCCATTTTATTCCAAATGGAGAGGATCCTTATCCTACATCAGTTAGATACAAATTCCTCCAAATATTTCCCCTTTAAGATAGAACGTTGAATTAGAAATTCAAGTTAAATATATAAGAAAGAAAACTAAATGAACTAAGTTAAAAACACCAATTCTAAATATTTGAGTCTGGCCATAACATAACATAAATGGTCAAATGCCGAAAATCAAGCATACTACTGTATACATGGGTCTTGCCAAAAGTATCCATTCAGTGCTAACTGATGGAATATCAAGCATATTGATCTTAGACATTGTTCACCACATTCAAGCTAAAAATTATCTCACAAAAAAGTAGAGATACAAAAGAAAATAAATATCAAGCATATAAATAAGCATAGAAACTCTAACAAAGTATGATTTTTATGATTTTCAAAGTTTCAATCAATGAATCAAATATACGTATGTATCTCAAACTAATCATAAAAATTGACATCTTTACCTAACAAAAATTGGGGGTTTTGAGAGTGGGATGAAGAAATTTACCGTGCATGGCCGTCGATATCGTGACCGTGGGTGGTGAAGGAAATCGAAGAGAGAGAGGTCAGTAGTGGCAAGACGAAGGGCTTAAGGACGCTGTCGACTGGAAGAAGGTTGAAGATTGACTGGCAACTCGACTGGCTCTGGATGAACTAAAGACTTCAAGGCTTGGCCGAATCATCGTCGTCATCAGCAGAAGATGAGGTTATTCGAAGAGGAAGTAGTAATGTAATCGGTTTCAGTCTGGTGAGATCTAATCGGGTAAAAACTAAAAAGGAGAACAGATAACTGAGAAGGAGAATGAGTGAGAAAGGGGGACGGCTTGAACATGAGAGAATGTGAGTGAGAACCACAGGGTTCTTCCAAGAGAACAACAGGAACAAAGAATAATCGAGTCGGGTATAAACTAAACGTATAAAAAAATTAATTAAAAAATATTAATGAGATGTAAAATTGAGAGAACTAAAAAGCTGATGTGTCAAAATTTTATGAGGTCAACGAAAAAATAAAAAGTCAAAAAAGCTTTGGTTTAAAACAAAGTAATAACCATAATATGTTAGTCAACTTTTTGTTGAGGCAGCTTATAAAATAATTTTTTTGAAAATTTGTTAATTCTTGAACCCATCTCTATAAGTAAGAATAAAAGAATCTTGGTTTCTTAAATAATAATTTTTCAAACTTAACAACCATTTAGTAAGCAAGAAACGAAGTAATCATTATTGCTAAAAATAAAAAGATCAAGTCAAACTAAATTTTATATGCAATCAGATAGTATCAAAAAAAAAAAGAGGCATTTTTTGTTGTAGAAAATAAAGGACTACAACTTAACCAAGCAAAAATACTTTGAATGTAAAATATACATACGTCGTAAAATTATATTCTAAACGATTTGTGGATCCAGGGATTGAACTCACACCCTCACAGAAGGGTGGGACTTTTTGGGGAGAAAAATGATCACTGGGCCAAATGTCCAAGTTGTAATTTAAATGCATATTTGAAACAACATATTATAACTATTGTGTTTAAGGATTAAAATAAATGGGTTAATATATATATATATATATATATATATAAATAAAATATATATATAAGGTCATTTGACATTTTTGGCAATTTCAAAGTCATGGAATATGAATGATTTGGAAAACTGATTTGCAAATGAGAAATTTAAAATTAAATATATAATAGATATATATATATATATATATATATATATATATATATATATATATATATATATATATATATATATATATATATATATATATATATGAAGAAGAAATTTGAAGGGACATTTTTTATGTTTCAAATAATTAATTGCCATATATATTATATAGATAGATATTGACACATATTAACTCGTGACAATTAAGGAGCAATAATATACACTATTAAAGCTTCATTATTTATAAGTTATTTTATTTTATTTTTTCCCTTGGTGAAACCACATAATTTTTGAAGTATGAATATAGAAAATTAGTAGAATTAATAGTTCACATTTAATATTGCACATTTAAGGGCATTACTTTTTTTTTCTTTTCTTTTATTATAGATAAATGGCATTTATCCAACTAAGCTATTACATGTCATGCAGAAGACGTTGTTATACATGCAAAATGGCAATAGATGGCAACGTTTTCTGTTTTAATATGTATATATAGATTTGTTTGAAAATTTGTTAATTCTTGAACCCATCTCTATAAGTAAGAATAAAAGAATCTTGGTTTCTTAAATAATAATTTTTCGAACTTAACAACCATTTAGTAAGAAGAAACGAAGTAATCCATAAATTAGTAAGCAAGAAACGAAGTAATCATTATTGCTATAAATTGACTTTTAGGCTGGTGCTAGACCTCCAACCTTGGTCTCATACGATCAACAAATAATGGAAGAAGTGAAGCTGCTGGGATTTTGGCCAAGTCCCTACAGTCATAGAGTGATATGGGCTCTGAAGCTGAAGGGTGTGAAATATGAATACATAGAACAAGACTTGCGCAACAAGAGTGATTTGCTACCGCAGTACAACCCAGTTCATAAGAAGATTCCGGTTCTTGTTCATGGTGGCAAACCGATAGCTGAGTCCCTTGTCATCCTTGAATACATCGAAGAAACGTGGCCTCAGAACCCTTTGCTGCCAAAGGATACATACGAAGGGGCACTAGCTCGTTTCTGGATTAAATTTGGAGCAGATAAGGTAATTTTGTTGAGGCTGCTTATAAAATAAATCTGCTTCTACTTGAGCTAGTCCCATTTAATCATTCATCGTCATTATAGTAATCTATTTAAACTAGTCATGAATAGCTTGCCAATTTATAGTCTCAATTTTAATAAGATCATTCTTCTTTTCTTTCTTTGTGTCCAATTTCCGGAGACATTTGTGAAATTTCCAGTTTTCTGGCAAAGTTAATTAATCGCTTGTCAAACTTAAATAATCGCTTTTTTATTAAGTACCTGATTGCTAATCACTTCTAGTTAAAATTCCTTTTTTTCTTCTTTTTTTCTTTTTTGGGTCAGAAGTATAGTATCTTTGCAAGGAATACAGGGAAACAATGGAAAGAACACAACAAAAGTAGGGTTAGAGGTAAAAATGAATTGTTATGTTTAAGACAATATTTGCCTCCAGTCAAAGGGTTTCAGGAAAATTTGTCTCCAACATACAATTAAGCTAGAATTCTCAGAATTATGTGAATTTCTTTAAAGGATGTACAAAATCTGTAAAAAAAATAAATAAATAAATAATAAAATAAAATAAAATTGAATATGGAAGTCTATTTATAGATAATGAAGGATTGCTTTTGAAAATGCACACTTGAAGAGTCACTTTGGATACAAGCCTTCCAAAATGTTACCTTGATTGTTAGTAGCTGTTAGAAACTGAAAAAAAATTATAATTAATTAAAAAAAAAAAAAAAAAATATATATATATATATATATATATATATATATATATATATATATATATTTCCCTCATTTTTCTGTACTATTATATAGAAAACATGTTTCTATTAACCATATCGCTCGAACGAGTTTTATGATCTTTGAATGGCCCTTGAAGGTTGAACAGCTTTCGCTCAAGCTTGCTTGTACATGCCTATATCTCACTCAAGCCCACTCGAGCAGGCTCGATTGAAGTGTCAAACTAACCACTATATTGGCTAATTTGGGAACTTTATTTCCCGATTTGCACTAAGACCCCACTATGACCTCGCTTGAACGAGCGGGCCTTGAGATCGCTCAAGCGAGCCACTACTATAACTTAGTTTTTAACTTTTAAATTCTTCTTCATTCTTTTACAGTTAGATCACATATATTACAACATATACTTGTATACCTATATATACTTATATCTAACCTTTTAATTATAGTTAGACTCTAAGTAACATAACCAAATCACACAGTTACTCTTTTATTCATTTCATGCTAACATATAGCTTATCTTTCTGAATCATCTAGGGTCCTATTTTCTCTGTATTGTTCCGATATACAGAAGAGGAGCAAGATCAGAATGCAATAAAAGAAGTGGTGGAATGCCTGAAAATCTTGGAAGAGCAAGCTCTAGGGGACAAAAGGTTTTTTGGTGGCGAAAATATAGGAATGGTAGACATAGCATATGGATGGCTTTGTCACTGGTTTAAAGCCACGGAAGAAATGATTGGGGTAAAACTGCTAGAGCCTAGCACCGTGCCTCGCTTGCATGCATGGGTTGAGAGATTCAAGCAAGTTCCTATAATCCAAGAGAACCTACCTGACTACACCAAATTGTTGGCCCACTTTAAATCCTTGAGGAAGAAATTTACTGCCTCGGACCAACCCAGTAATGACCGCTAGCTGCTTTGTCTGAATCCATATCCTATATTCCTATGTATGTATGCTTTAATGCTTATATATTTTCCATGCTTGACTCAAAAAAGGGGTAAAAGGAATCTGCTCTCTTTTATGCTCCCTCCCTCAACTATCAAATTATTAAAATAAAATAAAAACTAGAAGCTTAAATTAAGCTTGCTGATTCAGACAAAGACTATGCCCATATTTTGTATAAAGTGGATTTAAAAGGATGTCGATTATCATTCCAGAAGTAGATAGAATCCCTCTTTCTAGTTTCTGCACTGTGTGCTTCCGAAAAAATCTAACAATACTCCTTGATTGAAGAATTTCCTCTAGCCTCTAGTATTTTCTTGTGGAATAGGGACAAACCGGAAACTACTACTTCTCCCTCTGAGCAAGTATTCCTAAACCCATTCATCTAAAAAAGGGGGTACTCTTAACCCATGCAACCCAATCAGCGTGGAAACAATGTACTAATTGATTACTCAATGTCCAGGAAATGCACTCCACTCTGGACTTCGTGTCTTATAAGAACGGTTGGGGTACTTCCCTACTACCGAGTACAGGAACTGAAAGCTGCTAGTGTCTTAACTCTTAACACAAGTTGTACCCTTTTCACCTCTCCTACAACCAGCTTCCTGCTCTATCCAGCTTTCAACTTATGCTACCCCAAGGTCCCCCAACATTATTCTAACCAATTTCAGCTAATTTTAACTCTTTTAAAGGTCTATGCTTCAATGTTTTACATGTCAACGAGGGCTAACTCGATCACTAGTAGAAAGGGATCAAGAAGATCAGAGCACAGCATCCACAGTGACTTCTGACTATTCTTGGTCTGGTGTAAGATCTTGCTTGTTCCCAGAAAGAATGGCAGATGACATCAGATTTTATGCATTTTTTTTTTCTTTTAAAACCTATTACCAGAAGCAAGGGGAGAAATTTTAATCAAGGGGAGCGGAAAACAAGGAAGAAAAGATGAATGTAACTGAGACCAATCCACTTGTACTTGTCATTATTGAATAATCACATCACTCAAATGTCCATCCAGTTGCTAAGGGTAACACAAGTCAATAAAAATAATATGCATGAAGTTATCCCTTAAGCATGTGGGTAAATGCACCATGCCCCAATTATAAAGAAGAACAAGAACTCTTGAAATGCCAAAACCATTTTGTTTCATTTCTCAGGCTTAAGCCCCAAATTGTTGATCTCAAAATACAATAGATATGGCCAGAGTAATAAACTGCAAAACAACCGATGCACTTTACAAGTTACAACCTCATATTTGTCTATACCAACATCAACTTTCTTTCATATCATATCCAACAAATGTCCCATTAAACTTTGATATCCAAACATAAAGCAAGATAGCAAAAAGGGACATTATTTATTGTCATCAGTCAAACAATTGACAATTGAATTTACCAATCAATGGGAAGGCCTCTCAAAACATAACTCATTTCCTTTTATAAAGAATGGCTTTATAATTGACTCAAAATTTACAGATTACGACTTCTGTTGTATAACCAAAACAATGGTTGGTGGGTGGGTGGGTGAGGGATGACAAATACAGATCTGAAAGTAGGCCTTTACCAACAGCTATTCGAACTTGCATATTAAAGAAGCTCACTGGTTCTCACCACAACAAATCTGAAAGTAGGCCTTTACCAACAGCTATTCGGACTTGCATATTAAAGAAGCTTGCTGGTTCTCACCACTACAGATCTGAGAGTAGGCCATTACCAACAGCTATTCGGACTTGCATATTAAAGAAGCTTGCTGGTTCTTCGTCTTGATGGCCCTCCAGGAAAGAGCTTCATGATCCATCCTAAGACCCTTTCCACCACCTAACAGATCAAGAAATAAATTTAAAAGAAGAATAAAAGGTAAAACATGAGATTTTTAGCTTCCAATAAAAAAAATCAGGATCTGTACAATAACAAGAATATAAATTTAAAAGAAGAATAAAAGGATTCCAAAACATGAGATTTTTAGCTTCCAATAAAAAAAATCAGGACCTGTACAATAACAAATATAGTTTCCACAATGCCATATCTTTTGTATTCCTCTGATTTGTATACAATTCTCTTGTAATACTAAGAGAGAGTTGACAAACTCTCAAGTATGGATTATAAAGGCCCCAAATAAGAAAAAATAAATAAATAATCACACGTGCACACACATACACAAACACAACCAGCCAACATGGAATTAATCAAATTATAGAGAGAGAGAGAGATGGTACCTCATCACCCTCATCTGCATATGGTGTATTCTCATGCATGATACGAGAATCAGGTTGTCTCGCAGGAGTATTCTCATTGGCCATACTTTGAGCAGTCAAAAGCTCTAGTCTTTGAGTTTGAGCTTCAAGTTTACGGGACAACTCCTTGTTCAACTCCTTCATTCATGGAAAACAGAAATGATAAGTTTGCAATAGACAAGTTTAATATTAATATTTAAATAAGGCATTGATTTTAGGTGTAGCTATGAAAAACTAAATGATTTGCAATAGACAAGTTTAATATTAATATCTAAATAAGGCATTGATTTTAGGTGTAGATATGAAAAACTAAATGATTACTTATTCAATAATACAACTTTCAAACGCATTTTCTACCGGACAACTTTAAAAACATTAATATTTGCCATTTCAAAAGTTGTTTTGAAAATGATGACTTGAAAGTTGAAACCCTAAAGGATATGAATTATTTGGCACAATAGCCATTTGATATTTTAACTTCTAGGTAAGCAACATATATAAACAAGTATTTTACCCCATCTATCACATTCAATGGTATACCACTGCTATGTAGCGTACCACAATCCGCAATTAGGTAACAGATTAGTTAAGAAATTATTGCATATACGTTAATTGAGAATAAAGACTCAGGCTTCCAAGCACAAGTGTGTGGGTTCGGATCTTAAGAGCAGCCACTTCATGCAAAAAATACTGAAGGGTAGAATCGTATTCAAAACACCTCATCTGGGGCCCAATTTAGGTGTGACCAGCACTAATGACCCTTGATACTAACTGAGAACAAAACCCTTAATGATATTGGATGACAAAAAAGGACAAGCTTAGCCAATACCAAGCCAATGACAGAAAATGTTTGAACAAGTTGAATTATTAGAAGAATATATATATATATATAATTCTGATAAAATGTATAGTTACCATAAGGGGTTTTATAACGTTCGAAAAGAAAGTGGGTTAAAGTGGTCAAAGGAAGGATCAGACACACACAAACAAGCACAGGTGTGCACACAAGCACATATTATGTAATGTGTTACATGTATGTGTAACAACTTAACGTGCTCCCCAAGTCCTTTCTTGAGAATGTGTCATGCCAACAATGTTAGTATCATGTTAAACCTGTCCCCATGTTCTATTTATATAACCAAGTAAGTAAAATTCCATTGACTTCCATAGATTATTAATTTGACTACATGGATGACTAGCAACAAACTTGTACAGAGGAGCCCTACAGATATTTCTGAATATTAAACTAAATGATTAAGTTTAAAGCTTCAGCAAAAAGAAAATAAGTTTCAAAATAAGCTAAAAAAAAAAAAGGTCATTTGGACTCGCCTCTAGGCAGTAAAACCTATGGGCAACTGACCCCATCCACCAAACCAATTGCCAGAGTAATCCAAGGGCATTCATACCTAATGGACTAAAGTTTATGCTCATGCCCTAGGAACACAAGTTTAGAGATTTAATCCAGATACATGATAGTTGGTCTTGCATAAGCATTACATTTTTTTACCAAGTATCCAACAATATGACCAACCACAATCCAGAACATTCTGAAAGTTCTCTTTCTGAAGACACCAAAATAACACTCAATACATACTACATGATGTACTTGCAAATAGCAATATATAAATCCAGTTAAGATTAAAAATTACCTTCAGCTTGGAACAATGAGATGACTCAGATGTCAAAGCTTGCATCAACTCTTCTTTCTCTAATGCTAACTGCAACAAGAAAAGCACATGCTCTTCGTTAGGTCTAAACAAAAATCTACATCAATTATATCAGATTATTAAAAGAAGATTGACAAAATCCGATGGAAGAACTGGATCTCAAAACAATCAAAAATAAACTAGCAAGAAATTGACAATCTATAAAAGTGACGGTTGGATAATACCTCAGAAATTAGTGCATTGATATTTTGAATCATTCTCATCTGATCAGAAGGAATATTCACAGATGAAAATTCAAGAGTTGACTGTCCATTTTCAGGCAGCAATGCAACATTGGAGGCATCACTTTCAAGAGAAGAAGCAGTTTCATGTCTTTCATCGATGGAAGCATCTGTGATAGAATTAAATTGAATTAATGAAAAGAACACCCAGAAAGAGAAAACTGAATTATCATTTTAAAAAGAACAGTATCTTAAGAACCAATCTAGTACAGAACCCTGTAATCAGTAGTATAATTACATAATATCAGCACAAGGCCTATTTTCATGTGTCCCTTCATCCCATTATTCTTTTGTGAGGGGGTGCCATTTGAGCTAGAGATCATTGGCCACCATATTTTTTATTAGGACCATTATTGAATTTTTTTTGTTAAGCTGCCACAAATTGATCTTACCTAAGTCTTCTGTAGAGGTAGACATATCTCTCTTATTAAGAGGACTGTTGCTAACATCAATAGACTTTGCACTTGTGGAGGCTTTCCGCAGCTTAGACTGCAACAGCTTCTTCTCTGCGTCAGAGAAACAAATTAGGGGAAAACATTGCAAGCATATTTGATATCCACATACATACTATGTGACAAAGTCAATTTATTTCAGCACCAATGTAGAAGAGGAAACATTACAAACTTGAACAATTTAGTCATGTTTCAGTGCCGTGAGTTCTGGAAGTTCGACAAATCACAAATCTGAAACCTAAAGCACTACTAAGTTTTGGGAGCATTAAAAAAGAAAAAAATAAAAAAAACTGGAATTTTTATTCCTTGGATCTCTAGACAATCTGCAGAGCAAGAAATGAGACAATAATTGAAGAAAGTTTCATATTTTCCATAATTTACAAACAAGCTAAAGCCAAATTCACAATTGGGATTTAGTAGTGACAGTTAAATGGCAATTCAGACACAGAAATTGTAGATTACTGAAATGATCCAATTGCTCCCTTATCCCCAACGCACCTCCCCCAAATCTCCCAGCCCCCTAATCCCCCGAAAAGAAAAGCACAAAAATAAACAATTCTAGGCTTTGTTTGTTCCGGTGTAACAAATTTTCAAAAAAAAATGTTTTCCTTATTTTCAGATATTTGATGAAACCGAAAATTGCCTAGTCAACAAAAAAATGTTATCATGACAACGGAAAATCACACCAAAACAACATTTTTGAAAGTGTAAACCACCTTCCAACAAGGCCACACCCCCATTGCCACCATCACCTCTTCCCTTCTCTATGCCATCACCATCGCACCAAAACACCACTGCCAGAAAATGGTTTGATTTTTGAAACTGACTTATTGTGAATTTTTGTTGGTTTTGAACCAAGGACATAGCCACCATCACCTCTTCCCTTCTCTCAATGCAACCAAATTCTAAAAAAATCACCATTACCAAAACCACCACTTCTGAGTTATTGTGAATTTTTGTTGGTTTTGGCAATTCTCAATGCAACCAAATTCTAAAAAAAATATTTTCACAATCAAAGAACAGAAAACAGATAACTTTTCTTGAAAATATTCTCTACTAAAGAAAATGTTTTAAGCCATAACAAATGGAGCCATTATAGGAATGAAGGCCCCTCTACCCACCTTTCTGATAAAATAAACTAATATCCTAAATAAAAGATAAACAATAAGAATCTGTGAGAAAAACATATATGCATGCACACCTTCTTGAAGAGCATCAATAGTTGACTGCAAATCCTGACAATCTTTCTCTAAGCTAGACATTTTCTTTCTGCAAAATTATCCAGTACGATCATTAATTTCCGGAATCCCGTCAAAATTCTTACCACGAAGAGGAAAACAAGTTCTCAAAGCATTAGTAGGAGGAAGAGAGTTCCACTTCAACATTTCACTGAAGTAGATCTAATGATTTACCCCCAACTAATAAGAAAGATCTTGTGATAATAAGCAGCAGTACCTTGTGTTATAAAACTAGCATCAGTTTAAACTCCCAAAAGCAACTTGCAGTAAGAGCTAAATAAGAGAGTAATACATTTTTTTATATATATAAGTTAATAATGCAGTTTATTGATGAAAAATGCCACTATGTGTGCATAAATTATGAACACAAAGTGATGAGTAATTACAATGGTAATGAGTGTGAAGGAATGTATTGGAATCTAAGAAAGAAAGGACAGAAGTGGAACTAGTGTAACCCCAAGCCGTGGCCCAATCATACAGCAAATTAGAATACATATTTGAAATATTAAAATAGACACACCATTAGCAGCAACCCTCCCCGTAAAATGGCCCACCAAGATAATGGCCTTCCACATACACAACCCAATAAAACTATCTCTAATTGCCACCAATCAAAAATAAAAGTGCATCAACAACTCTATACCAGATTTCAGAAAACTTATTTTAAAAAATCCAAATAATTAATAATTCATCAATAGCATACTTTTTTGCATGTAACTCATTAATTTGTGATTTTCCATGACCATCACAGATTTAGAATTAATTTCTAATTCATTTTTCCCAGAGTTGTATGTATATTTAATAGATATTATAACAATGTTTCCATAGCTTTGGATAACAGTGTCCACATATAAGAAAGCCAATATAAACAGAGACCATGCAGTGTTCACAAAAATAAGTGAATTCTGAAATGCATATCGCGGTAATTTGCCATACAGGAAAATTAAAAGTAAAGCATACTTGTATGAAGATATTTCTGCTTGTGCGTTCTCCAATTGCCTCCCCAGCTTTAGCTCACTAGATCTTAGTCTGAGTGCCTATATAAATTAATTAGAGAATAATTTTAATGAAATATGGCAGTGAATGGAAAATGTGACCAAATCCAGTATACAGTACCATATAATTCATTTGAGAATAGAATATTCAAGCATTCAAATTCACCATTATTAGCAATATTAGTATGAGTATAACCTATATTGCAGGTCAGATTTATAGAAGCATGAACAAAAGCAAAGAGAAGGCTTAAACTAGTCTATCATCACTCACTAGGTTCACAGAAGTGGATAGTTAAAAAATTTCACATTGCTTAATCCATTATTCCTTTATCATCCATAACACACTTCATTTCTAGTTAATCATGGATTTTTACCAAAAGTAAATTGAGTTAAATCTAGCTAAAATATTTTCACATGATATAAAGGGTTGCTTTCTCATAATATAACATTCTCCTTGAAAAAACAGATAATGTACATCATCTTTTATCTTATAAACCTTATCTTTTAACTTGTTTTATAGTTGATTAGAATGATTGACCTTAACCAAATCACCTGATGTAATTAGTAGTTGACACAACACCCGAAGTCAATGATGTCAATCTGCTTAAACCTATTCTCATATGGACAACCTCTAAAGTTACCCAAGATTAAAAACTAAAAAAGGCCCGCCAGGAGTGAATGTCCCTGGATTACCCAACAATCGGTTCTGGCGGGTGGGTTAGTTGCCCGTAGGTTTTATTGCCGAGAGGTGAGTCCAAAGGGCTCTTCTTTAGAAAGGTTCCCTGTGTTATCAATAAATAAATAAAATAAAAAGGTCCACAGAAGTGCACAGATCCGACAAAATGGGCAGCATGTCCGTGTCAAACACAGCTGCATGTGTGTCCAGAAAAAAAAAATAATAATTTTTTTAATTAAGACACGGTCACAACAAGGCTGACAATTTTTTTTTTTTTTAAAAGGCAATTTGCTTAACCAAACCCACGACCGTCGATCTGTAGGCTTAGAAGGATGAAAAC
>OU015772.1:12532534-12727346 GCA_907173295.1 Fagus sylvatica | reverse complement strand
CATTTACTTTAGCAAAAATTAAAAGTAGAAGCTAGAATCAAAATCCAAAATATTTTGGATTCTGACTTCTGCTCTAGAAATGAGAATTTGCAAAATGCATTCTGCCTAGAATGCATTTTGCATTTTCCAAAATCCCAACCAAACATTCAGATTTTTTGCAGAATGCATTCTATGCATATCGTGAAATACTTTTAAGTAGAGGAAATTTCTGGCAAAGTTAATTAATCGCTTGTCAAACTTAAATAATCGCTTTTTTATTAAGTACCTGATTGCTAATCACTTCTAGTTAAAATTCCTTTTTTTCTTCTTTTTTTTTTTTTGGGTCAGAAGTATAGTATCTTTGCAAGGGAATATAGGGAAACAATGGAAAGAACACAACAAAAGTAGGGTTAGAGGTAAAAATGAATTGTTATGTTTAAGACAATATTTGCCTCCAGTCAAAGGGTTTCAGGAAAATTTGTCTCCAACATACAATTAAGCTAGAATTCTCAGAATTATGTGAATTTCTTTAAAGGATGTACAAAATCTGTAAAAAAAATAAATAAATAATAAAATAAAATAAAATTGAATATGGAAGTCTATTTATAGATAATGAAGGATTGCTTTTGAAAATGCACACTTGAAGAGTCACTTTGGATACAAGCCTTCCAAAATGTTACCTTGATTGTTAGTAGCTGTTAGAAACTAAAAAAAAAAAAAATAATAATATATAATATATATATATATATATATATATATATATATATATATATATATATATATATATTTCCCTCATTTTTCTGTACTATTATATAGAAAACATGTTTCTATTAACCATATCGCTCGAACGAGTTTTATGATCTTTGAATGGCCCTTGAAGGGTTGAACAGCTTTCGCTCAAGCTTGCTTGTACATGCCTATATCTCACTCAAGCCCACTCGAGCAGGCTCGATTGAAGTGTCAAACTAACCACTATATTGGCTAATTTGGGAACTTTATTTCCCGATTTGCACTAAGACCCCACTATGACCTCCTTGAACGAGCGGGCCTTGAGATCGCTCAAGCGAGCCACTACTATAACTTAGTTTTTAACTTTTAAATTCCCACTACAGTTGATCACATATATTACAACATATCTTGTATACCTATATATACTTATATCTAACTTGAACGAGCGGGCCTTGAGATCGCTCAAGCGAGCCACTACTATAACTTAGTTTTTAACTTTTAAATTCTTCTTCATTCTTTTACAGTTAGATCACATATATTACAACATATACTTGTATACTCTATATATACTTATATCTAACCTTTTAATTATAGTTAGACTCTAAGTAACATAACCAAATCACACAGTTACTCTTTTATTCATTTCATGCTAACATATAGCTTATCTTTCTGAATCATCTAGGGTCCTATTTTCTCTGTATTGTTCCGATATACAGAAGAGGAGCAAGATCAGAATGCAATAAAAGAAGTGGTGGAATGCCTGAAAATCTTGGAAGAGCAAGCTCTAGGGGACAAAAGGTTTTTTGGTGGCGAAAATATAGGAATGGTAGACATAGCATATGGATGGCTTTGTCACTGGTTTAAAGCCACGGAAGAAATGATTGGGGTAAAACTGCTAGAGCCTAGCACCGTGCCTCGCTTGCATGCATGGGTTGAGAGATTCAAGCAAGTTCCTATAATCCAAGAGAACCTACCTGACTACACCAAATTGTTGGCCCACTTTAAATCCTTGAGGAAGAAATTTACTGCCTCGGACCAACCCAGTAATGACCGCTAGCTGCTTTGTCTGAATCCATATCCTATATTCCTATGTATGTATGCTTTAATGCTTATATATTTTCCATGCTTGACTCAAAAAAGGGGTAAAGGAATCTGCTCTCTTTTATGCTCCCTCCCTCAACTATCAAATTATTAAAATAAAATAAAAACTAGAAGCTTAAATTAAGCTTGCTGATTCAGACAAAGACTATGCCCATATTTTGTATAAAGTGGATTTAAAAGGATGTCGATTATCATTCCAGTAAGTAGATAGAATCCCCTTTCTAGTTTCTGCACTGTGTGCTTCCGAAAAAATCTAACAATACTCCTTGATTGAAGAATTTCCTCTAGCCTCTAGTATTTTCTTGTGGAATAGGGACAAACCGGAAACTACTCTCCCTCTGAGCAAGTATTCCTAAACCCATTCATCTAAAAAAGGGGGTACTCTTAACCCATGCAACCCAATCAGCGTGGAAACAATGTACTAATTGATTACTCAATGTCCAGGAAATGCACTCCACTCTGGACTTCGTGTCTTATAAGAACGGTTGGGGTACTTCCCTACTACCGAGTACAGGAACTGAAAGCTGCTAGTGTCTTAACTCTTAACACAAGTTGTACCCTTTTCACCTCTCCTTCAACCAGCTTCCTGCTCTATCCAGCTTTCAACTTATGCTACCCCAAGGTCCCCCAACATTATTCTAACCAATTTCAGCTAATTTTAACTCTTTTAAAGGTCTATGCTTCAATGTTTTACATGTCAACGAGGGCTAACTCGATCACTAGTAGAAAGGGAATCAAGAAGATCAGAGCACAGCATCCACAGTGACTTCTGACTATTCTTGGTCTGGTGTAAGATCTTGCTTGTTCCCAGAAAGAATGGCAGATGACATAGATTTTATGCATTTTTTTTTTCTTTTAAAACCTATTACCAGAAGCAAGGGGAGAAATTTTAATCAAGGGGAGAAAAGGAAAACAATGGAAGTAGAAAAGAAGATGTAACTGAGACCAATCCACTTGTCATTATTGAATAATCACATCACTCAAATGTCCATCCAGTTGCTAAGGGTAACACAAGTCTACAAAAATGACATGCAGGAAGTTATCCCTTAAGCATGTGGGTAAATGCACCATGCCCCAATTATAAAGAAGAACAAGAACTCTTGAAATGCCAAAACCATTTTGTTTCATTTCTCAGGCTTAAGCCCCAAATTGTTGATCTCAAAATACAATAGATATGGCCAGAGTAATAAACTGCAAAACAACCGATGCACTTTACAAGTTACAACCTCATATTTGTCTATACCAACATCAACTTTCTTTCATATCATATCCAACAAATGTCCCATTAAACTTTGATATCCAAACATAAAGCAAGATAGCAAAAAGGGACATTATTTATTGTCATCAGTCAAACAATTGACAATTGAATTTACCAATCAATGGGAAGGCCTCTCAAAACATAACTCATTTCCTTTTATAAAGAATGGCTTTATAATTGACTCAAAATTTACAGATTACGACTTCTGTTGTATAACCAAAACAATGGTTGGTGGGTGGGTGGGTGAGGGATGACAAATACAGATCTGAAAGTAGGCCTTTACCAACAGCTATTCGAACTTGCATATTAAAGAAGCTCACTGGTTCTCACCACAACAAATCTGAAAGTAGGCCTTTACCAAGCAGCTATTCGGACTTGCATATTAAAGAAGCTTGCTGGTTCTCACCACTACAGATCTGAGAGTAGGCCATTACCAACAGCTATTCGGACTTGCATATTAAAGAAGCTTGCTGGTTCTTCGTCTTGATGGCCCTCCAGGAAAGAGCTTCATGATCCATCCTAAGACCCTTTCCACCACCTAACAGATCAAGAAATAAATTTAAAAGAAGAATAAAAGGTAAAACATGAGATTTTTAGCTTCCAATAAAAAAAATCAGGATCTGTACAATAACATATATAAAGTTTCCACAATGCCATATCTTTATGTATTCCTCTGATTTGTATACAATTCTTCTTGTAATACTAAGAGAGAGTTGACAAACTCTCAAGTATGGATTATAAAGGCCCCAAATAAGAAAAAATAATAAATAATCACACGTGCACACACATACACAAACACAACCAGCCAACATGGAATTAATCAAATTATAGAGAGAGAGAGAGATGGTACCTCATCACCCTCATCTGCATATGGTGTATTCTCATGCATGATACGAGAATCAGGTTGTCTCGCAGGAGTATTCTCATTGGCCATACTTTGAGCAGTCAAAAGCTCTAGTCTTTGAGTTTGAGCTTCAAGTTTACGGGACAACTCCTTGTTCAACTCCTTCATTCATGGAAAACAGAAATGATAAGTTTGCAATAGACAAGTTTAATATTAATATTTAAATAAGGCATTGATTTTAGGCGTAGCTATGAAAAACTAAATGATTTGCAATAGACAAGTTTAATATTAATATCTAAATAAGGCATTGATTTTAGGTGTAGCTATGAAAAACTAAATGATTACTTATTCAATAATACAACTTTCAAACGCATTTTCTACCGGACAACTTTAAAAACATTAATATTTGCCATTTCAAAAGTTGTTTTGAAAATGATGACTTGAAAGTTGAAACCCTAAAGGATATGAATTATTTGGCACAATAGCCATTTGATATTTTAACTTCTACGTAAGCAACATATATAAACAAGTATTTTACCCCATCTATCACATTCAATGGTATACCACTGCTATGTAGCGTACCACAATCCGCAATTAGGTAACAGATTAGTTGAGAAATTATTGCATATACTTTAATTGAGAATAAAGACTCAGGCTTCCAAGCACAAGTGTGTGGGTTCGGATCTTAAGAGCAGCCACTTCATGCAAAAAATACTGAAGGGTAGAATCGTATTCAAAACACCTCATCTGGGGCCCAATTTAGGTGTGACCAGCACTAATGACCCTTGATACTAACTGAGAACAAAACCCTTAATGATATTGGATGACAAAAAAGGACAAGCTTAGCCAATACCAAGCCAATGACAGAAAATGTTTGAACAAGTTGAATTATTAGAAGAATATATATATATATATAATTCTGATAAAATGTATAGTTACCATAAGGGGTTTTATAACATTCGAAAAGAAAGTGGGTTAAAGTGGTCAAAGGAAGGATCAGACACACAAACAAGCACAGGTGTGCACACAAGCACATATTATGTAATGTGTTACATGTATGTGTAACAACTTAACGTGCTCCCCAAGTCCTTTCTTGAGAATGTGTCATGCCAACAATGTTAGTATCATGTTAAACCTGTCCCCATGTTCTATTTATATAACCAAGTAAGTAAAATTCCATTGGACTTCCATAGATTATTAATTTGACTACATGGATGACTAGCAACAAACTTGTATGGAGGAGCCCTACAGATATTTCTGAATATTAAACTAAACAATTAAGTTTAAAGCTTCAGCAAAAAGAAAATAGGTTTCAAAATAAGCTATAAAATAAGCTAAAAAAAAAAGTCATTTGGACTCGCCTCTAGGCAGTAAAACCTATGGGCAATTGACCCTATCCACCAAACCAATTGCCAGAGTAATCCAAGGGCATTCATACCTAATGGGACTAAAGTTTATGCTCATGCCTAGGAACACAAGTTTAGAGATTTAATCCAGATACATGATAGTTGGTCTTGCATAAGCATTACATTTTTTTACCAAGTATCCAACAATATGACCAACCACAATCTAGAACATTCTGAAAGTTCTCTTTCTGAAGACACCAAAATAACACTCAATACATACTACATGATGTACTTGCAAATAGCAATATATAAATCCAGTTAAGATTAAAAATTACCTTCAGCTTGGAACAATGAGATGACTCAGATGTCAAAGCTTGCATCAACTCTTCTTTCTCTAATGCTAACTGCAGCAAGAAAAGCACATGCTCTTCGTTAGGTCTAAACAAAAATCTACATCAATTATATCAGATTATTAAAAGAAGATTGACAAAATCCAATGAAAGAACTGGATCTCAAAACAATCAAAAGTAAACTAGCAAGAATTTGACAATCTATAAAAGTGACGGTTGGATAATACCTCAGAAATTAGTGCATTGATATTTTGAATCATTCTCATCTGATCAGAAGGAATATTCACAGATGAAAATTCAAGAGTTGACTGTCCATTTTCAGGCAGCAATGCAACATTGGAGGCATCACTTTCAAGAGAAGAAGCAGTTTCATGTCTTTCATCGATGGAAGCATCTGTGATAGAATTAAATTGAATTAATGAAAAGAACACCCAGAAAGAGAAAACTGAATTATCATTTTAAAAAGAACAGTATCTTAAGAACCAATCTAGTACAGTACCCTGTAATCAGTAGTATAATTACATAATATCAGCACAAGGCCTATTTTCTTGTGTCCCTTCATCCCATTCTTTTGTGAGGGGGTGCCATTTGAGCTAGAGATCATTGGCCACCATATTTTTTATTAGGACCATTATTGAATTTTTTTTGTTAAGCTGCCACAAATTGATCTTACCTAAGTCTTCTGTAGAGGTAGACATATCTCTCTTATTAAGAGGACTGTTGCTAACATCAATAGACTTTGCACTTGTGGAGGCTTTCCGCAGCTTAGACTGCAACAGCTTCTTCTCTGCGTCAGAGAAACAAATTAGGGGAAAACATTGCAAGCATATTTGATATCCACATACATACTATGTGACAAAGTCAATTTATTTCAGCACCAATGTAGAAGAGGAAACATTACAAACTTGAACAATTTAGTCATGTTTCAGTGCCGTGAGTTCTGGAAGTTCGACAAATCACAAATCTGAAACCTAAAGCACTACTAAGTTTTGGGAGCATTAAAAAAGAAAAAAGAAAAAAAAACTGGAATTTTTATTCCTTGGATCTCTAGCCAATCTGCAGAGCAAGAAATGAGACAATAATTGAAGAAAGTTTCATATTTTCCATAATTTACAAACAAGCTAAAGCCAAATTCACAATTGGGATTTAGTAGTGACAGTTAAATGGCAATTCAGACACAGAAATTGTAGATTACTGACATGATCCAATTGCTCCCTTATCCCCAACGCACCTCCCCCAAATCTCCCAGCCCCCTAATCCCCCGAAAAGAAAAGCACAAAAATAAACAATTCTAGGCTTTGTTTGTTCCGGTGTAACAAATTTTCAAAAAAATGTTTTCCTTATTTTCAGATATTTGATGAAACCGAAAATTGCCTAGTCAACAAAAAAATGTTATCATGACAACGGAAAATCACACCAAAACAACAGAAAATGGTTTGATTTTTGAAAGTGTAAACCACCTTCTGAACCAAGGCCACACCCCCATTGCCACCATCACCTCTTCCCTTCTCTATGCCATCACCATCGCTACCAAAACCACCACTGCCTACTGACTTATTGTGAATTTTTGTTGGTTTTGACATAGCAATTCTCAATGCAACCAAATTCTAAAAAAATATTTTCAGGGTCACAATCAAAGAACAGAAAACAGATAACTTTTCTTGAAAATATTCTCTACTAAAGAAAATGTTTTAATGCCATAACAAATGGAGCATTATAGGAATGAAGGCCCACTCTACCCACCTTTCTGATAAAATAAACTAATATCCTAAATAAAAGATAAACAATAAGAATCTGTGAGAAAAACATATATGCATGCACACCTTCTTGAAGAGCATCAATAGTTGACTGCAAATCCTGACAATCTTTCTCTAAGCTAGACATTTTCTTTCTGCAAAATTATCCAGTACGATCATTAATTTCCGGAATCCCGTCAAAATTCTTACCACGAAGAGGAAAACAAGTTCTCAAAGCATTAGTAGGAGGAAGAGAGTTCCACTTCAACATTTCACTGAAGTAGATCTAATGATTTACCCCCAACTAATAAGAAAGATCTTGTGATAATAAGCAGCAGTACCTTGTGTTATAAAACTAGCATCAGTTTAAACTCCCAAAAGCAACTTGCAGTAAGAGCTAAATAAGAGAGTAATACATTTTTTTATATATATAAGTTATAATGCAGTTTATTGATGAAAAATGCCACTATGTGTGCATAAATTATGAACACAAAGTGATGAGTAATTACAATGGTAATGAGTGTGAAGGAATGTATTGGAATCTAAGAAAGAAAGGACAGAAGTGGAACTAGTGTAACCCCAAGCCGTGGCCCAATCATACAGCAAATTAGAATACATATTTGAAATATTAAAATAGACACACCATTAGCAGCAACCCTCCCCGTAAAATGGCCCACCAAGATAATGGCGTTCCACATACACAACCCAATAAAACTATCTCTAATTGCCTCCAATCAAAAATAAAAGTGCATCAACAACTCTATACCAGATTTCAGAAAACTTATTTTAAAAAATCCAAATAATTAATAATTCATCAATAGCATACTTTTTTGCATGTAACTCATTAATTTGTGATTTTCCATGACCATCACAGATTTAGAATTAATTTCTAATTCATTTTTCCCAGAGTTGTATGTATATTTAATAGATATTATAACAATGTTTCCATAGCTTTGGATAACAGTGTCCACATATAAGAAAGCCAATATAAACAGAGACCATGCAGTGTTCACAAAAATAAGTGAATTCTGAAATGCATATCGCGGTAATTTGCCATACAGGAAAATTAAAAGTAAAGCATACTTGTATGAAGATATTTCTGCTTGTGCGTTCTCCAATTGCCTCCCCAGCTTTAGCTCACTAGATCTTAGTCTGAGTGCCTATATAAATTAATTAGAGAATAATTTTAATGAAATATGGCAGTGAATGGAAAATGTGACAAATCCAGTATACAGTACCATATAATTCATTTGAGAATAGAATATTCAAGCATTCAAATTCACCATTATTAGCAATATTAGTATGAGTATAACCTATATTGCAGGTCAGATTTATAGAAGCATGAACAAAGCAAAGAGAAGGCTTAAACTAGTCTATCATCACTCACTAGGTTCACAGAAGTGGATAGTTAAAAAATTTCACATTGCTTAATCCATTATTCCTTTATCATCCATAACACACTTCATTTCTAGTTAATCATGGATTTTTACCAAAAGTAAATTGAGTTAAATCTAGCTAAAATATTTTCACATGATATAAAGGGTTGCTTTCTCATAATATAACATTCTCCTTGAAAAAACAGATAATGTACATCATCTTTTATCTTAGAAACCTTATCTTTTAACTTGTTTTATAGTTGATTAGAATGATTGACCTTAACCAAATCACCTGATGTAGTTAGTAGTTGACACAACACCCCAAGTCAATGATGTCAATGTGCTTAAACCTATTCTCATATGGACAACCTCTAAAGCTACCCAAGATTAAAAACTAAAAAAGGCCCATCAGGAGTGAATGTCCCTGGATTACCCAACAACTGGTTCTGGCGGGTGGTGTTAGTTGCCCGTAGGTTTTATTGCCCAGAGGCGAGTCCAAAGGGCTCTTCCCGTAGGTTTTATTGCCCAGAGGTGAGTCCAAAGGGCTCTTCTTTAGAAAGGTTCCTATGTTATCAATAAATTAATAAAATAAAAAGGTCCACAGAAGTGCACAGACCCGAAAAAATGGGTAGCATGTCCGTGTCAAACACAGCTGCATGCATGTCCAGACAAAAAAAAAAGTATTTTTTTAATTAAGACACGGTCACGACAAGGCTGACAATTTTTTTTTTTTAAAGGCAATTTGCTTAACCAAACCCACGACCGTCGATCTGTAGGATTAGAAGGATGAAAACAATTTCTCTCTCTCTCTCTCTCTCTCTTCCTCCCAATGCATCGCACCGCCGCCTACGTTGTCTTGGTCAGATCGGCAATGCTCTGAGCTCTGAAACCCCATCGGAACTGGTCACACCTCATCAGCACTCAATCCCAACCTCTCGCCGGCCAAATCGGTGAGTTCTTTCTCACCACCCATTGAGGCACCAACCCTTGTTTATTTTTTTTGCTTCTCTCTATTGTTTAAAATTATTATTTATTATTAAGACTACAGTTAAAGTTTAATTAGTGAGATCATTGAAGTTGCATTGTTTCGCTTATTTTTTAAGTTGAATTATTTGCAGGTAAAATAGCTACTATCATTGTACTTTTTTGCTATTTATTATTGTTTTTAACTTAATTTTAAATAAATTTTCAAACATTTTGATGGTCGTTATTTATTTTTAACACTTGAATAAATATAATATAAGCCTAAAAATATATAAATTATAGCTAAAGATAAATATTAATTAATTATTGTGTACCCGCCGTGTCGTGTCCTAATTTTTCAAGAATTATCGTCTTCCCATGTCTCGTGTCCATGCTTCTTAGCACAAAACCATCTCATCGATATCAAAACATCCAGCTTATGACCTAATACTATCATGATCTAATATTCAAAAAGGCAATTGATTTAATCAACTTGGTTAGTATACTTCCTGTATACTACAGTTGCACCCCTTTTTGTGCTTTCTGAATAAAATTTAGTTACTTATCAAAAAGGCAGTTGATTACTATAATGTCTAACCTAATGATTACTACTGCCAAACCTCATACTAACCAAAACTTTTGGGCCAAAAAGCTTGACTAAGCTTGAACCTCTAACTTGCTCATCTAACCAGCCTATCTATCCATGATATGACAGTCTGCAAATAACAATGAAACACTTAAACCAAAAGCAAATTAAAACAGTAGACCAGTTGCAACTTTGGCAAAATTTCTTGGAGCTTCATATTTACAAGTCTACAAATTAAACACGCAAGTATAATGCATGTATGCATGTGTAAATGCTCATTTAAAAGGAATTAGACCAATTGTTTACTATTATTTCTATGATATACAACTTTCAAGGGTAAAACAGACTTTTTCTTCCTTTATAAATATTGTATGGAATGACATTTTCTTCATGAAAAGCAACAGCAAAAACCTAAACATACCAATAAATTTTACTACCTTCTCCTCTAAACCAATAACTTCAGAAGCCAGTAACTTGGCACGTTCATCTGCGGCATCGCATTCAAGTTGTGCATTTGCATATTCAATTTTGACAGACTCAAGTTGTACCTGCTGACATCAAAGGTCATATATAGCAACCAAAAGTACCAAGGAAAATAAACTAGAAAGATAAATGAACAAGTTTTAAACAATTTGAAAGCATAATAGCCACGCAAACATCATAAAGCAGGAAACAACATAGCTTGTATCCAATAATGCAATCAAATGACCATTCCATGTCAGATTTGAGTTAGTTGATGAACAATTTGAAGTAACAGGCAAAAAATTAAGGCGAAATTGATACAAACCAGTTGGGCCTTGATTTCCTCCTGTAAATTGTCCATGTCAGATTTGAGTTGGTTGACGACACTTCTCTGAAGAAATATGCATGAAAAAAAAGATGGGTTAGAACTAAAATTTGGTACTATATCTGAAATCCAGGGCCTGTCAGAAACTTTGGAGAATAAAGTATAATAATTTTACATCAAAAAGTGGATCAGCCAGGATCATATAGAAGAAAGTATCATAGTTTGTCAGACAGGGCTGTGATGCCAACTTCCACATTAAATGACTAGTAGTCAGCAAATTAAACAGGTTGAGTATCAACTGGCAAAAAAATTTGCCAGCACCAACTGCTGTACTACTGGCCGTATTATCACATTGGATATATTGCAATGCTGTTACATCACTAAACTTCTATATCACAATAACAGGGCTAAACTTCCTTTTTTTGAGGATTTTTTTTCTCTCCGCCTGACATATACATCAAATACAGAACATGTACTATCACACATGATGCTAAATAAGATTTTGAACTTTTGTGTATGTTGCGCAGATGCATTTTCTGCAATATCTCTGTCATCTACCTAAAAAGAGGACAGGACTAAATTTTTTAACACAATTCTAAAATGCACAGAAACTTTGAAATTCTAAAACTCCAATGTGCCACATCAAGTTATAAATAACAAATAAATATTGAATGCCATTGCTTCATCTTCCCATCAGGGAATATCTTTAACCAAATCAGATAGCACATATATCTTTTGTTTATGATATGAATGTGAAAGAGAAAAAAGAATATAGAATAGAGATTAGCAATCATAGCAGAGATGACGTTGAGACATTATACTTTAACAAGCTGTCAAAAACAACATGGCTATAATGCCACAATTATCATATATTCAAAAGCCAACCTGTTGATTGTAACTATCTGTCATAGATGAATTTTCAAGCAGCTAAGGACTCCGCTAAAGCTCGTGAAGCCTCAAGAGCTCGTTGCAAAGAGAATTTCTCTTGTGTCAAATCTTCAATATGCTGAATAGCACAAAAAAGGATGTCACTAAACAAGTTATAACAAGGCAACAAGCTCACAAGGTGACATCACTGCATCATTTGAAACATAAAAAGTTTAGATTATCAACAAAAATAACAGGTAAAAAATGGTAGGCATTATTACTTTGTCACATTAAAAGTATTAGAATGAATCAAGGCAATCGAAGTTATATTCATCTCAAAGGCTTTATTCAAAAGTTTTTTTTTTTAATTGGTAAGTACACATGCACCCAATGGGTCTTGAACCCACGACCTCACCCTCCACCTAGAACTTCTAAGGGGAGGAGGTTCCAGTTGACCTAGAGCTCATTGGCAGCTTAATTCAAAAGTTTAAAGAGCCTGGGGTGCATACTTATCTTTCAGTCCCAGCAAGCTATTGTTTTTAAAATTCAGAAAATGGCAGTATATCACATATTTAACCACTTTCTCACACCCAAAATTGCCAAATCAAAACCCTCCAAATCACTACAACTTGCTCAGGGCTGATACACATGTATGCAAACCAAGTTGATTGTTTCAAAACCTTCTAGCTTAGAATTATGCCAGTTTGGTGGTAAAAAAATCATTGTTCATTCCCTGAACAACAAGAAAGTGCTTTGAGAGTAGTGGCAAAGTGGTAGTGACATCTCCTTAGTGTCTCATCTTCTTCTTCTTTTTCCTTTTCTTTTTGCTAAATACAACTCACAAACCACTATTGTATTGAATCCATGATCTCACCCGCCACCCCTTGTTTTAGGGGGAGGATGAAACGGTCAGGAGAGGAGTTGCCATTTGGTCCAAAGACCATTGACCTAGGTGTCTCATCTTCACTGTTTAGGGTAAGTATAAGTAGCCAGCTTTTGGAAAGAGAGGAAAAAAGGGCAATTAATTAGAAAGAGATGCATTAAATGATAATTTCTCGGCTCATAAAACTCACCTAGTTCTCCTAGTTTTTGTTTAATATAACTTATTGGCTTGTGAAACTCACAAGGTATTAAAAAAGAAATAGGATTACTGATTACCCCACAAACATGCGAGGTGTATAAATCCTAGAAACTACAATTTCAGGTTTAATTAATCACAAAAATAAAAAAGAAAGAAAAAGGATTCTGTTAGCAGTTATGGAATCTTAACAGAACCCAAGTAACACTACTCTTAGCGCAACTAAACAACCCTTTCTACCAAAAAAGATTTAGCACTCCAGGATTCCTCTAGAAATTCTTTAATATACACATGGTGGTTATCCCTCTTGTAATGAAGTATGATAATTAGTTTTTTGATAGGTAAAATTTCTACATATTAAGATAATTAGTTACTTCCAAAAGTAGACCAAAAAGTAGGTTTCAAACCCTAAATACGACATAATTTATCTAGACAGTCCATGGAGAATCTGCGGAAGCGGAATATCTGCCTTGTATAGTGGTGTTACATGTGCAAGAACAGTGGGGAGACCACATATCATTTACTACTTCATTGTGGGTATGAATATGAATTATGGTCCTTGGTTTTTATCTTTTTGGAGTCCACTGGGTCATGCCTAAGAGGGTAGAGGAGTTGTTGGTGTTTTGGAGTGGGAAGTATTAGTAAGAATCATTCTACTGTTGTATGGGGGGGCCATTCCACATTGTATTATGTGGACCATTTGGAGAGAGAGAAAACAGCGTATTTTTGAAGGGGTTGAGCAGTTGTCTTTGGAGCTAAAAATGTTTTTGTTACATTCTCTGTTTGAATGGATGGCTGCTTTAAGTGGCCATTCTTTTCTAACTTGGGAAGAATATCCAGATTTTTGTAAATTTAGATGACTTTTTGTTGCCTCCCCAGTACACTGCTTGTGTTCATGGGGAGCCTACTCTTTTTTATTTCAATAAAAGTTATATTACTTACCAAAAAAACAGTCCAGTGTATCAAAATTTTAAATTTAATAGCTCAAATCATGACTACGTACATCTATTTATTCTTTAACCATCTTGGCCGTCGACGCCCACTCCCCAATGTACATCTATGTTGTTAATATCCCTTAGAATTTTGTGTTATATGTAAGATATTTAACAGAAGTTATCTATTTAAGTGGGATTTCAAACTAAAAAGGGAAATCACTTCCCATGGATCACTTGCCATGCTTCAAATGTACCAGAGGCCCCTAATAAATATATATTGATTGATTAAGGAACTTATCAGTCCAAGTCGCATATTAACTTCAAAATGTCAATACTCGTACTTTAAATTTCTGAATCAGATAATACAAAAATAAAAAAAATAAAAACACCAAGTCACAAGGTTATGAAAATGCAACAACAGAAAATATGGGTACCTGTTCCAAAGCAGCAAAATCTTCGTTTTGTTTAGCTGAATAAAACTCTGGTTTTCTATCAATGCTATTCTCATGAGTACTTGGTCTCAGCAGGTCTCCCCCATTGCTAGAATAAACTAAAGAATTCATAGATTGTTCAACACTAGGGCCATTAGGAGTCTTCATCATTGAAAAAGGCCCCATGGTTTCAGTCTCTACTGATGGCTTCTGAAAAGGAGAGGATCCTAAGGCATCCATGCTGTTCATCATTAAGACTACTGGACATAAATGACTCCTCAGGTTCAGTACGTTGAAAGAGAGTCCCTGAAGAAGCTCTAGGCATATTAAGAGAATCAAGAAAAGATGGACGAGATCTCCTAGAAGTAGTTTCAGGTGTGACTGAGGATAATGGTACATGATTGGAGGAACTTCTGACATCAGAACTAAAACCTGTGGCTTCCCATGCTTGCACAGCTGAATTGTTCACACTAGGAAAAGCACCAGCTGAGCTACTAAGTTTTCTTTCCCCGTAATCGAAAATGATAGAATCATTGGTGTGTGCAATACCATTCACGTGTTGCCAAGCTTCAGGAGCAGACCCTCTTACATTAGTGGTCGGTGGAATAGAGTCTACCATGAAACCCAAAGACATAAGGTGAGTTTATTCCCACGTGTGTGTGTGTGTGTGTGTGTGTGTTGTATGCACTTCTTAATAGATGAAAACACTAGTAAATATTCAAATATACAAACTACCTTCATAAAATGAGGATGTGTGGGTGCTTATTAGCATGCTGGCATCACTGGGGTTACCTTGAAGCAGAGTACCACTAGAATTCTGAGGTGAGATTTTTCGCAGTAGAAACATGAGAATAACTAGGATTTGTAACTCTAGATCGCATCAAAGAACTGTTATTATCTGTTGACTGGGATTCATCCATCCGATGAAAACTAAATTGAGTAGCAGTACTATCAAAATCTAAACTTGCTTGTGGGCATAGAAGAATGGACTGGTCAGTTGTAGTCTCATAAGGAAGTCTACCTTGCACTCCAGTATATATTCCAAACTCATTATTCAGCCCTTCCATCTCATGTCTGTGATTAACATCCATGGATCCAGCAAACCCTGAAGACACCGTATCTCTTAAATTCTTGATTATCTGCATGTTTTTGCACACTATCTGCAGAATATGCATTATAATCATTCATTGAAAACAGAGAACGCGAAAATTTGTCACTTGAAGAATCTTGTTCATTTTTAATGGGAAAACCAATTGCTTTATTGTCATTATCAGACACTGCAGCAGAGGATCCCAAAACGGCTCTGCCAGGTTCATCAGATGTACCAGCTCCATCGGAATCAGTAAGTCGTACAGGGTCAGTGTCTACAAGCTGTTTCTCATGGGGGCTATCATCAGAAACATGAGTTTGGCTAGTGGATCCAGCCTTCTTCGCTCGCTCTGCTGCTTTTTTCTTACGGAACTCCTCCAACTGCAAGATAAGTGAAAGAGAACGTGTAAATTTTGACAAACAAAGAAAATAGTTTCAAGTACAATATCTGGGATTGTAATTCAAAGTTAAAATTCACGATCTGAACACATTCATGAAAGGATTTGGATTTATGAAATAAAAAATCCTTAACTACATAAAATTCTAATTGATCCATTACAAAAACTCAAGTCACATGCAAATAAGAAAATGCAAGAGTGTAAAATGAAGAATACTCACTCACTTACTGAAGAAATTGGAATTATATTAAAGCTCATACTTAACCACCCGGTTGCACCAATAAAGAACACTATAGTTTAATCCTCTTAATTTTTCTACCCAAGTCTCAATATTTATTTTTTGTAAGTAAGCTAAACCATTAAAAAGATGTAAAGAGGGATATCTACATCGAATTTGTTATAACTTATAAGCCATTGTCTATTACTTCACTGATTAAAATCCATGCTCAGTTATTAAACACAAGTAAGCATTTCAACCAAACAACATCAATCTTAGGCTTCGTTTAGATGAGCTTATTTTCACCTCAAAAGAGAATGTAAAGCGTTTCAAATCATCACAATATTCAAGGTACAATGGTACCTATACACTAAACTAAATAAGCTGATGAAAATAAGCTCATCCAAACACACAATTAGTCCTAGTCCAACAGTAATGGCCTCCCAAAACTAGACGTTGTATAGAAAATAGTTTTTTTTATATAATTAAAATTTATTAAAAGGGCGCAAAAGGGGCGCCACCCATGTACAAGAAGTGTATACAGCAAGGACACTAGAATTACAAACAGAAAGAACAACGATCAAGCAATTCAAGCAAAGAATCAAAATAGAACAACCCGTTTGTATAGAGAATAGCTAACACCAAAACAAGTCATAAGACAAGTTTTAATATGTTAAAAAAACTAGTGTATTCAAGATTAATCTACAATCCTAACAGATTAAATTACAACATAGTTGTCACTTCAGTTCCAACCTCAAAATCTATTTTCAAAGATGAGAAGTAACAAAAGACAATTTTTATGCAGCACAGCATATGGTCCAAATCAAACGAGATAACACCGAAGACCAGTGAACAATTTTAATGGTACTTACACGCGCATCCAAAGGATTTTGAACCCACAATCTCACCCTCCACCCATTCTTTTTTGGGAGGAAGTGTCATTTGATGAATAAAAAAAAAAAAAAAAAACCAATCACAATAAATGCAACATTGCATTAAAAAAACAAGTCATCTTGGGAAAAGATGCAAAGTTGGTTGCATATAAATTGAAAAAAATAAAATAAAAAATCTTCAGCGTTGCTTCCAAGCTCACTCAAGAAGGTCCATTACAGAGTACCAACAATCAAAGTCATCTTGATCTCAACAGATTATAACATGTCATAACAATTATTGTTGCCCATTATTGAATACCAAAGACATGCACAATGCATCACCCTCTAAAACTCATGCACATATACATATACATATAATATATACATAGCAACCGAAACACATTAATGAAATTTCAAAACCATGCAATAAATCATATTTGAAAATGTATATAAAGAAATTAAATTTTTTAAAAATAATAAAAATTAAAAACGTACCCGGCGCTTTCCAGCTTCCAAATGCTCCTGTTTCCGCAGCACCTGAGCCGAAGCCATTCACTCCCAAAATTCCTAAATTCTCATACAATTTTAATCCACAATTCTCATCCCTCAGCTAATAAAAAACCCTAATCATACAGCGCCGACACACCAATTCTCGAAAAGCTTCATCAAAAACCCGACAAAACAAACCCTAGAGATTGCTATACAATTCGGATCAAGAAATTGGGGAAAACGACACGAAATAAGAATAATGAATTCGGAATTATCAGCGATCGATGTGTAACGGTCGGAATATTTACAAAAAATTTGAAAGAATCAGAAAAATTGAAAAGGTATAATAAAACCCTAATCTAAAAATAGGGGATTTTGTCCGATCTGATCGGAGATGAGGAGAGCTGTGTGCGAGAAAAATGAAAATCTTGGTTATGGCAGATCTCCTCGCTTTTTTTTCTCTCTCTGTCTGTCTCTCTGTGCGTTTTTCAATTTTTGCGTTTTTTTTTTTGTTTTTGTTTTTTTTGTTTTTTGAATTTTTTTGGTGGGCGATATGATTACCTGTCGGTACATTCAAGTGACGTGTGTTGGAATTGAGGGGCAAACATACAAAAGATTTTCGGTTTGTTATATTACTTTGATTTCTTGATTTCTTTGTGCACGTGTCGTTAGGTGATTGATGGTGGTTGCGTATTAAGTTATCAAGCTTCAGACACATAAGTAAATGATAGTCAACTTGAGTTTTGGACATCAGACCAACAATCCCATTTTTGAATAAAAATAGGGTATAATTACATTTTACCACTACATGAACTTTTAACCTTTTTTTTTAATGTACCTTCAAACTTTTAATTATAATAATTTACCTTTCAATTGGATTCAGTTACACATTTAGTATCCCTTCATCCGAATTGCTGTTAATTTGGACAAAAATATTAAATCAAGTAATAAGGACATAACTGGTGGGCCCTCATCAAATTAAAATTAACCTTTTGTGAAATTTTGGGCATCATGAAGTAAACGACGCTCTTAAAAAATAAATAAATAAATAAAATCCCCAATTTTGAAACACTTGACGGCAATCCACGAAATCCTCTTGAATTCAGAACTCAAATGGTGCAAAACTTGGGCATCATGAAGTAAAAAGATCCAACAATGGCTTGAATGAGATAAGAAGAAGCTCCGGTGAACTCCTTGGATGATGTTGAAGCCATGAGCTCATCAATTTGTTCGTAAAATGGAGGGAATGGATGGTACAAGGTTGGTAGCGATTGGAGAGTTATTGTCCGTTGGCCCCTCTCATTCACAGACTTGTGCGGTCTTGCTATAAAGGCCAACTTTGCTCTTGGTGGCCTTAATTTAAAATGTCTACTTCTTTTCATTTTATGCATAAGTTTAAGTTCTCATGCAATCATATTACGTTCGAACAATCCTCAATTTTAATGTGATCAATGTGATGTATTCTCTTTAGGATTGTATTCTTATGATTTTGAATGATAATGTCACTAATCCTTTTTATTCTTTCCTTTTTACATTGAAAAGAAAATTAAAAAATAAGTTAACAACACTTTCAAGATATTGGACCATTTTTTTCTAGCAAAACTCAAAATAAACAATTAAGGGAATTAGGATTGCGATGAGACTATCCAAAACAGACAATGATAAACAAATGGCTCAATCCTACGAATGACACGTAATAATAAAAATAATAAAATTATAACAAATTTATTAAGAGGCATTTAGAATTTTGGTGAGGACCATCCAAGTTACTTTTTTTACACAAGTGATAACAATCAATGTTGCAATGTTGACATTGATAGGTATTTGCTATTTTTACTTGCAAAACTTAGATTAGGGGTGTTTATTTTATTGCCTTGTAGGGGTATGTTAAATATTAACTTTTTAGATCTTGTGTGCATGCATATTCCATCTATTTTAATCCTTCCTGAAATGAGGCTAGGAAGGGATACAGTAGCAACCTATTGTAAAATGTTTAACATTAGGTAGATGTCATACATATAGTATAGGATTTAATGGTGGAATTTGGTAGATGTCATAGTACATATACTATAGGATTTGGTGAACTTGCATGCATATACTAAATGTGATTAAACCAAAGATCATGTTTTGGTGAGAAACCTACCCTATAATCTATCTTAGATTTTATTTGCTACTTATTCTTATCCAACGTTAAGGATAATGGGAGTTTTATGGAGTAATGTAGTCATCATGACCGAGGGCATAATTTACCTTGACTTCTGATGGGTCACTTCAATAAAATCATTAATAGGGAAAATTATTTAGTAGTTTCGGACTACAAAATAAATGCGTAGTCTTCTCTCCCGTAGAGTGTTGGGTCCTACCATGAGTTTAATTAGTGGGACTCACTATTCATGTGAGAAGAGGGCTATGTATTTATTTGTAGTCCTGAACTACCAAATAATCACTCTATTAATAGTTGTGAGAAACTTGGTGTGAAAGGAATTAACATTACTATGGCCTACTTTCCTAATGCTATAATCAGTCATCTTCCTAGAACACATTGAAACCATCGTCTTTCGATTCTTGCTCTCGCTCCCTACTAATAATCACATGATTTGACCATTTTCAATTTAAGCTAATATGGCTATTGAGTCTAATTTTTTGTAGAATATAACTAATTTGACAAGTGCCAACAATTTCTTTATCAAAGAATGAAGCATTCCACTTATGGAAATATTTTCAAGAGGAAGAAATGCTTGTTGGTTGGATTAGGTGGTGTTCAACAAGCATGCCTATTTTCCATCTTCGCAGCCTTTACTCTCCACCTATAGAGAAAAAGGTAATCATCTACCCCTTTTGTCTTCTGCAATGCCTTTTGTATCACATCCATCTTGCCCTTGACATCTATGGTAAAGATTTCAAATTCCTTTTTTCTCTCATAGGCAAACTTGTCGTCTTCTTCCCATTTGTGTTCTTGCTCGTCCTCTCCCTGAGGAGGATTCTTCTGAGCTTCTTCTAGTTTGGAGAGCTTGTCCCTTAAACCTTCCAGAAAACTTTCGATGAGTGCCAAAGTCTCGTCTCTATCAGTGTTGTGTTCGGTCATTGTAACACCTGCTTGGGTAACTTCAACTTTCTTAGACTATTGGTTGTTGGCGATCAGGTCCAAGTAGAGATGGGGATGTGTTTGTTGGTCTTTGGTTGTGCAATGGTGCCTTTAAAAGAACGAAATGTTTTATTAAGTCACTTGCATTTGAATGGTTTTGTGAATAAGATATTTGGTGATTCTTGCTAACCATATTGTCATGTTTTGTGTTTGATCTTCACTATTGTCAAGGCCCAATACATCACATCGTGTTAAATTTCCTTGCTTCTCATAAATAGCTCATTTACACATCTCTCTTCTCACAATTCACTATGAGCTTATTCATGAGTATTCGAAAAATCTTGGCCAAAGAAATCACTCTCTCTTCAAGCCACTCATAATGGATCACCATACATTTCGAAAGCTAATATTTTGGAAAATATGAATCTTTTTCTTTCTAAAAATTGACGGTGAGCTTTTGAAGTATATGATGATTCATCACAATTTGTGGGGCTTATGGACTATTTGTATAAACCCATGGTTTTGAAACATGCGATTTCTTCCTTTTGAAATTCTCATTTGGTTCATGACTTAAGATAGACCATAGTTTTATTTGGACTTGAAGACCTCCCATGATTTCAAACAATTTTTTGTCTTTTTGTTTTATATGATGTATCAAACACATGCAATTTGGATCGCATTAATGGATATAGGCCATAGGGCATATTATTGTCGGTAGCTTGATTATAAGTTCCATTCTTATCACTCCAAAAACGACCTTCATCCTCGACAAGAGCATTTCTCTTAGCATGTAAACACACCAGCCTAGATATTGATCCTTAATTGTACACCAACCCCATTATAGGCAAGGAGCACAGGCTAGTGAGGTGATAATACTAACCCTACGTTCTGCAGAACGAGTGGAATTTAGGGGTAACATTTTTGGCACTGTCGGGTATCTTAATTTAAAAGAGTGCGCGTGTGTGCATTTAGATTTATGAAATAAACAATTATCAAGAATAATCAAGTAATAGCTAAAGTTATGATTTTTTTGGTCCCTAGTGGAGTCATTATTGTGAGATATCATCGGGGCACCTTAGGGGGTTGTTCGTGCTATTGAACCTTTATAGGGTTAAAAGCAGAGGAACAAGAAAAGAGTCGTCATCTGGTTTGTAGGTCTAGGAATCAAATTTGAATCCATGCACAAGAGGACTAGTCTTGAGCTAGATTCCGGAGTTAAGGTATGCCTTGGGTAGGTGTTAGGCACTCAAGAAAGTCCAGCCTCATGGCTGATCTTCTTCTATATTACTTTGGATAAAGTTTATAAAATAAATCTTTAATCACACAAAGGCAATTTAAACCTAGAAACTATATTAACTAAAGCATGTAAGATAAGATAAAACATGATTCAAGAGGGGATAAAAGAATTTTTACCTTAATCAAAGCTTGCTAATACCAATTATTGAGAAATATTCCCAACAATATTTAAATAACATGAATTTAATGGAAAGATATATGAATAATAAATAAAGAAGCATACTTTGAAACAAGAATCATGGCATTGATTTATGAAGAAATCAGTAAAAGAACTATGAAGGTCTAGATAGTAAACTTGCCATTAAAACAATAATTTGATGAAAATAAATGTAAAAGAAAGATTAAAAAAATCATGAATTAAACTAAAGTAAACATACATTAAAAAACAAATTTCAAGGAGGTTGATAAGGGTCATTGAGAAGATCCATACCTTGCTCTTAATAGCTTATAACAAGCTAGTAGTTGAATAACCGAACTCTCAGCTTTTATCTCTTGACGAGATTTATGTTGAACACCAAAGGGAAACTTGGTTGCACCTAGGTTGGTGATTGGAGTTTCGTGAGAAAATGCTAATCTTCTAGTATGAAGAATTAGAAAATAACTACTTGCTCAAAAGCTCTTTCTCATTACCTTATTATTTCTAACTACATAGGACTTCGCCACTTTAAAACTATTACTTCTCCTATTCTCTCTAATTTGATACTGGGATCTTTACCCGTCAAGGTGTGTCTGTAACTGTGGGTGTTGGGCTCCTTTTATAGGTGGAAGGGGAGTTAGGTTTGCTTGAAAAAGAGGTAGAGTGTGAGTTCAATAAAGCAAATAGTATGGGATTCCCAAATTAGGGTTTTTGGCGGCACATGTGTCCATTGCTTCATTAAAGGCGTATGCTTGAAGCAAAGAGGCGTATGCTGCTTAGGGCAGGCAACACTATTTGGCTCGGTTTTCTAGAAGGTTCTGACTCAGTTTTCAATACAAATTGCCTTATTAGAAACTTTGTCTTTCGTCATTGAAACCAAGGACTATGGGTATTGACTAATACAAATTGGGGTGTCTACAAAGCTTATAAAAATCCTTCGAAATTGTGGGTTTCTATTATATGATCTAAATATTTGGTCAAGGTAAATTATCAAAAGTATGGTCATGCTAATGTTTTGTTAAAATGAATGTATTGTTCATCAATCACTTTGGATATATATTTTTGGATCTCTCGGTCCAAATAAATAGAATGCAATATAATGATTCATTATTTAAGGAATAATAAAATTTAGTTACAGTTTCTTAAGTATAATACATTGGGTTTCCTAAATAAATTCAAACACATAATTATATTATATTTAGTTGTATTTTTTTTTTTTGATGGATATATTATATTTAGTTGTAGCAAAAGATGATACCATTATCTCATAGCTTCTTCCATAAAAAAATATACCATAGTTTCTAATTATAAAAAATATACCATAGCTTCCTAAAGATAATGCTGTACCAAGTAACAATTGACAAAGAGAATGACGTAAAGTAAGTTTTTTAGTGTGAAATATCCTGGTCCTACCAAATCGCCATACACTATAAGATGTGGTGTATAGCCAGCCACTCACCCTCCCCTCTCGTCTACTTCCACATCTCTCTCTCTTTGCGCTGCTGCTGCTATGTCTTTATTTATTTCCAAGCTCTCTTCTCTTCCTCTCTCACTCTACATTGCTTCTTCCTCTTCTTCTCCATCTAAAGGTACTCCAAAACTCTCTCTATCTAAGTTTGTGTGTGTGTTTCCAATTTCCATTTCCATGCATGACTAATCGAGTATTTGTATGGTTTGTTTTTGTGGGAACAGATGGAAAGTCCAAGTCTTCAAAGTCAGTGAAGCTGAGAGAAGACTGGAGGCAACGTTCTAAACCCATTCCTCCGGGAGGCACCTACCCTGCCAAAGATCATTGCAGTCAGTGCGGGTTGTGTGATACGTATTACATTGCTCATGTCAAGGATGCATGTGCTTTCTTGGGAGATGGCATGTCTAAAATTGAAGTATGTTTCTTAATTATTAATCCTTTTTATTCTAACATCTCTTTCAATCATAAATTTCCACTTTCAATTATACCCCATTTGGACTAAAACCCATTACAACCAACCAATTACTTTAACTAAACATATCTTTCACTTCCTCTCTGCAAGCCTTAATATGGAAAAAAATGTGTCTTTTTATATTTACAATATAATTTTGTGTGTCGAGGACTGGAAGGAAAAATATAATTAAAAAAATTTCCATGTGTAGGTGATAATGCATCAATTTTTTTTGTTCTACCATATTTAGTAGCTGCTGTGTCAATTTTAACTCAATGCTTGTATCATAATTAATGTTGCAGAATTGGGTTTTTGGGTCACTACTTACTTGTTACTAGCACTGTTTCATGTGTTCTATATAGGGGGATTAGAATATCAGTAGTGAGTCAAATCCTTTCTTATTGTTTAGTATAGCTATCTCAAGGTGCAAACTCATCATTTTGGATGTAGTCATTACAAAGCTATGCAAAACATTTGGGGTACCACCAGAAATGGTAATAAGGAGCTGTGTGACCTTGAATCCATGGGTCTTTTGCGCTTAAGGATGTTTATTTTGCACCAATTGTCTTTGAGATTCTTATTATTCGTTTTCTTCTGAGTAGGTCTATAATCGTGTCATGGCTGCAAGTTCATAATGGTATCATTTTCTGCAACCTTGAAACTGATTTTAGACATAATAGGATGTAGATTAATCTACGTATGTACAATTTACTGGATGGACTTATTGTGAAAGATTTATAACACAAAGAGAAGGTTAAACTCCATTAGGAGAACTAAAGTTGAATCGCCCAATGCCCAAACAGCCCAATGTTATTCAATTATCACTATTGAAGTTCATGTGACCAATCCTTTAATAAAAACAATCTATGTTCTTGGGACTGAGGCTATTGTGACATGGTAATAGGTCTGTCCGTTATATTGCGTCTTTGATCATCATATTTGAACTATTTAGAAATGATATGCCTAAATCACTAGCTTGACTTGCAGTGCCACAATTTTGAAACTTTCGAATTTTTTAACTGTATTATACCACTTTAATTTAGCATTTTAGTAAAATTCTGTCAAACTCGAGTTGTTTCTTTGATACACTTGCTTTAGATATTTAATTATGTATAATTATTTTAATAAAAAAAATAATCTTGTTACTCAATCCTTATATTAATATTTTCCCATTCAGGAATTGGAACCCATAGTGCATGGTAGAGGGAGAAAATCAAGTTCCTTAGATGAGACACACTTAGGGGTCTATGAGGAACTGCTTTATGCTCGTAAAGTAAAGCCTGTAGAAGGTATTTCTTTTCTTCTTTTCTGACTTCCTACTATCCTTTTATCTGTTTTATTTTGGGGTTTCTTACTTTCTCTTGCTGTCATGACAGCTTGTTTGAGACTTCGACTGTAATGACTTTGACAACTAGTGTACATTAGGTTGTATGAGGGTTGAAATAGTTTTACTTCGTTATCCGTATTATACAATAATTTTTATTCATATGCAGAAGGAGAAATTTTGCTCTCCTATCTTATTATCTGAAAAGGCAGCTTTTTTGTTTACCATCATTTTCCATTGATGGTGGCCTATGCCCTATGACAAATATTTAAAAGACAAATATCTTTAAAAAGAGAGCAAAAGAACGAAAAAAGGCATTTGTCCATGATGTGAATAGTTGGTGGAGGATACATAGTACTCTAATGAGATTAGCTAGTAGGGATTCTTGTGAAAACTATATTCTTTCTAATAGTTTCTTATTTTCGTGTGGAACGACTGGAACCATCTGTTGATTTTATCTATATATTCTGGTTTCTTGACATCCATTTGACCAAACATATTTTTTCATTCAAATCTTGTCTAAATATTGTTATTCTAATGATATTAAATGTTATTTAGTTTTTAGAACTGTAGTTTTAGTCAGGAAGCACAAAATCAGTTCTGCGAGTGTAACACCTATTATTAATCCTTTTCATATTATCCATATGATACATCATGCATCTTGTCTCTTTTTAAGTTGAAGCTTTATGAACTTGATTTTACATTAACACTACTAACATCATTTTCAAGCTTTGTTCATGAAGCTTAACTGTCATGTATCCTTCTATGACTTGAAAATATGGAGGAGGGAAGCAATTTATCAATATATATATATATATATATATATATATATGGAGGAGAGAAGCATGTTAGATGATACATTCTTGGAGAGGTCAAACTAATGTCAATATAGCGTCAAGGGTGACTGGTGTTGGTTTCCCTAACCTCATTTTTAAGGTCTCTGTAATTCACTTTTGAAATATAATGTCACTGATCAGTTAAAAAACATTAGATTTTATGTCAAAGTTTTTTATTTTATTTTATTTTATGTATTCTGTATTAGTTTTGATGGTTCCATTGACAGTGAAGTATGGTTTTGCATTTTTTTTTTCTCATTGAACTTATACAGACATCTACCACTTTTTTATATAAACTATATATATATATATATTTTTTTTGCTAATTCACATTTTTATATAAACTATTACCTGTTAGTTTCATTTCTGTTGTAGGTGAATTCCCCACAAATTATGGGTCAATTAATATATTGTTTAATTTTTGTTGTTGAACTTTCTATGATTATAGGAGCTCAATGGACAGGGATAGTAACAACTATTGCAATTGAAATGCTAAAATCAGGCATGGTAGAAGCTGTCATTTGTGTACAAAGGTAGTGATACAAATTTAATAGTGGGTGGTAGAATTAATGTAGCTGTTTATGATAGTCAATGCCATTGTTAATGTTTATTGTTTCATGGACTTCTTTGGTCATGTTATTTTGATTACCACAGTGATCCAGAGGACAGATTCAAACCTAGGCCTGTATTAGCAAGGTTGGCATCTGGCTCTTTTGACTTACACTTTGATCTAAGATACTGTCAGTCTCTTAACATATTCAATTGATAGTTTTTAGTTTGGTTGTTTACTTACCTTTTCATCCATATTATAATGCTTACATCTTATTTTTGTTTACAATAGGACACCAGATGAAGTTCTAGCTGCTAAAGGTGTTAAGCCGACATTATCTCCTAATCTGAATACCCTTGCCCTTGTTGAGGTGCCTGGTATTTTCTTATATTAGTGACTAGAAAGGCCTCTTTTTCTATTTCCTTGTGCTTTTGACATCTATTCTTGGGTTTTAATGCATCTTTGATAAGAGCACATCAAATCTGATTTGAGAACTGAAACTTCTGGTTTTCTTAGATTTAATGAAATATCCTACAATTTTCCAAATGTAATAGCATGATATTCACATTTGATTTTTTAGTTCCAAGTCATAGTATCATAATTTCCATCCCTTGTTTTTTGTTTTGTTTTTTACTTTTCTACTATTTTATCACTGTTAATACAGTTACTAGGAGCGTGATTAGTCTTTCATTATGTGAGGATTTTCCTTTGCTAGTTTAGATAGTAATGTTAGTGTATTCGAGCTCTTCATTTGCAAATGCTAGTGTTCACTGTTCAGATATGTGATCAACATGACAATTAGCATGTATCATTTCTTCTTAAATGGTTACAATATTGACTTATTCCAGTCCATTCTAGCAAGATTGATGGGACAGTATTGGCTTATTTCATTCATTTTTTGTTATTATTGCATGCGTGTGTGCGCCGTGCCGACTTGTTTATGATTAGCTTATTGTCTAGATGGCAGCTCCTACAAGCTCAAATTTATATATTGCTTCAAAAATCTAGTGAGGCAAATATTCATTTTCCCCTTACAACAGGCTGCAGGCGTAAAGCGTCTTCTTTTCTGTGGTGTGGGTTGCCAAGTGCAAGGTATGTCATATAATATGATCTGGGAATTTCTATTTTTGTCTATTTTCTTTGTTGTGACTTGTACCATTGTAATGCAGAGTAATTTCTTAAACTGCAGCATTAAGATCTGTGGAGCAGCACTTGAATTTGGAAAAGCTCTATGTATTAGGCACTAATTGTGGTAATAGCTTTATATTCAGTATGTTTTTCTTTCATTTTGTCAACTTTACAGTCTTGTAGCCATGATTTTAGAGAACTGTAAATCTAGGCCCCACAAAACATGTAGATATTGCAAGGGACATGATGTTATGTTACATCTGACTCAGGTAATTGCAAATTTGATACATGAACACACTGTCTGATAGTTTAGTAAATTTGTGTAGAAAAGTTAAAATATTATATATTCAACCTTTTCCTTGTGCCTTGAAACTGGGTGGTGAAGCAAGTTTCGCACTTGGTATCTGCCATGCTTATAATTCCATGTTACTCATCCAATTGCATATGTGGGTGACATTGGTGATTTGCTTTGAATCTGTATCTTATCTTGTAATCAATCTATTTAATGCATGAGCTATAGTTTATAATATTAAATTATGCAAGTCACTCGAAGCACTTGAAACATATTTGGATCAATACTAAATTTTTTATCCAACAGTTGATAATGGAACTCGAGAAGGACTGGATAAGTTTCTAAAGGCTGCAAGTAGTGAACCAGAAACAGTTCTGCATTACGAGTTTATGCAAGATTACAAGGTTTGTGCTATGAGATTCTTTATTTTGGAGTTTAACATTAGTCCCTGTTGAGCATTTTGGTGGCTGAATCAAATATATAATCAAAATCACTTAAGTTACCATAGGGGCACAGTGAGTCAAATGCCTAAGAGAAGGTGGTCAATGAGCTAGCTCAAATGGCATCTCCTCCCCTTGAAAGTTTACGGTGGTGGGTGAGGTTGTTTTTTTAACACCCACAAGATGTGTGTTGAAAAAAAAAAAAAAAAAAAAAACCCTAAGAGAAGGTGTGAGCTTCAGAATATAGTGTGACATGATTTCGGTTTGTAAATCTTATGATAATTTAATTCAATGGAATTATGCAGCCAACCTTGCCATTAAAAGAGCATATTACAAGCTTAAGTCAGAGACTTTTTCCATAGTAAATAATAGATGTTAGCCACATACTATAAGCACTTGACGCGTCTTATCTTTTGAGCCAGATATTTTTACTATTTAACAACACTATTAATGCGGATACTACCTTAATGCTAATTTTCCAGTTCAAATATTGCTTATTGAGTCACCTTTAAAATCAGTATTCCTTGACGATTTCTTCTTGTACTTTGATAGGTTCATTTGAAGCATTTGGATGGTCATATAGAAGAGGTAAAACAGTCCCTGTATTTTCAGTTTAGCCTTACAAATCACAATCATGCTGCTTCATCCCGTTCAAATTTTAACTAAAGCAGGTTCCTTATTTCAGTCTACCAGCAAATGATTTGGTTGATGTTATTGCTCCTTCTTGCTATAGGTAATTTATTTATTTCTGAATTATTTATCACTTCAAATTATTAGTCATCATTACACTTTGGTTGATATTATTGCTCCTCCTTGCTATAGATATATATATATATTTTTTTTTTCTTCTAAATTTCTGTATTATTATTATTATACAGACAATGTGATTCCTGGGGAATCATGCAGATAAATTAAGTAGCAAAATTTTCCTTTTTTATTTTTATGAAGGTGGAATTGAGTTATAAATGTTAGACTAAAGTCAAATTTTGGCCCCCTAACTTAAAAAATTTTCATTTTGGCCCTTTAGGTTTGGTTAACTTTCAAATGAGTCCTTCCATCCATCTCAGTTAGCCTCCCCTCCGTTAAGTGCGACATGTGATCCAACTCAACATCTTTTATTATTATTTAATTCAATTTCAGCATTTTTTAATTAAAAAAAAATTCAATTTATGAAAAATAAATTATTAATTATAAAATGAAATTAAAAAAAAAAAAGCTTTACTACTTCATTCTTTTCCCGAGAAACAAACACAATACCTCAAACTATCTAAAAAATCTTCAATCACGTGCCCAAAAAAATCTTCAATCACCATGCTCTCCAACTCAGACCCAAACATAGAACCCTCCACAATCTTCTGGTACGAAACTCTGAGAATTTTTACCTAGAAATTTCACAAACAACTTAATTACATCAACCCACAACCACCAGATCAATAGTATCTTCATCGTCCACCAAATCTCAACAACAACACCAGATCAACACTATCTTCATCATCCACCATATCTCAACAACAACAACAACAAAAAAGATTGCAACTCTCACAAAGAAATCGAACCTGACTCATTGGGTCCGGGTTCGAATCTTAGAAGCTTCCGCTCTTACTCACGTTGTGGAGGCTAGAGAGAGAGATGAGCTCAAAACCAAGACGAGCCGTAGCTGGACTTGCCGCCGCGTCGATGGTGAAGCCGAAGAGGGCTAGGGGTTCTGAGCAAGAGAAGAAGAGGAAAAGCTAGGTGGCGAAGGCAAGGAGGAAGACGATGAGGGAGAGAGAAGGGTAAGGAAGAGGACGAGGAGGACTACGAGGGCATAGTTGGAGATTCAGCTGGTGGAATCGGAGAGGGAGGATGGGAGACTCAGTGAGGTCGAGTCTAGGAAATCGCGCCATGGACGGAGTGTGGCGGTTAGGGATTGGGCAGTGGTTGTGGTGGACATCAGATTGGGGTTGGGGAAGGAGGAGGAGGACAATCCAATGGATCTGGGATCTAGTGTGGAGAAATTAGAAAGAAAAAGAGAACAAATAAAAATATCTAATATTTTCAGTTTTTATTTTTAATTAGAAAATTGATAATTGAATTAAATAATATTTAAAATGTTAAACTGAATTAAATAATATTAAAAATTTGGCTGATATGGCACTTAACAGAATTGGAGTAACTGTGATGGACGGAAATACTTATTTGAAAATGACTCAAACGTAAGGGGCCAAAATGAAAATTTTTGAAGTTAGGGGGCCAAAATGAAAACACCTCCTACGATAGGGGGCCAAAAGTGGACTTTAGTCTAAATCTTAAATAGTGGCCATCCAGGCAAGCTCAAGGGTTTAACTGATTCATGAAGAATGTCTGGTCCAAACAAGCTTGTGCTGCAATTCCTAATGGCAGCTTTAGACCACTTTCTTAGTAGAAAAGATGAATGGAATAATGAATGAAAACATTGACAAAGTGCAATTAACCCATGAAGTAAGTATCTTATCTAGGTAGTGCCCATGGTAAATTTGGTGTTGCATAGGCATAAGTTTGGCCAGACAAGCATATCCTTGAACTCACCACTGGTACAGCCATAGGTGTATTATTAACAATGAACTCCTGAAATTTTGCTTTAGCCGGTAACTTTTGTATTTACTGGATGTGTCCACAACTTACAATTACCACACAAATTTTTACATATAAAATATATGTTATGTGATCATTTAAGATTGTTCTAACTAGTCAAATTTTTGTTGTGTCTTACAGCTGTTTTGACTACACAAATGCCTTAGCGGTGAGTTTTGGTACTCAAGAAGTATTTCATCTCAAGATGCATCATATGATTTAAAGGGCCTGTGTTACTTCATGCATCCACTTTACTTATACTAGCTAAGTTATCCATGAATTTAAGAATTTACTCATTTCCTATGATGCACAATATTTGCTGAACTTGCTCTTTCCTAAATAAAAGCAATATGGGAGATATTTTTAGACATTTTACCAGCTTCAATAAAGTGAAGGATTGTTATTATCTCTGGGGGTGTATTGTTGATGTACTTCTTCCCATTTTTGAATTTCATTATGCCCCTTTAGCATCCATTCTTTGCCAAAGTGTCCTAATTAAATCATGGTAGTTTAAAGTCAAATAGATTCAAAGAGGATAATGTAATTTAGTATGTAGGAGATTTCACGAAACTTTGCCTACTTGAATAATAAAACAAGTGAATATCAGTGATAGTTTGACACTTATAGATGAATTGGACAGTGTTGGATGATGTAAGCAAAGTTTAGAAGCCCTTCTAGATGTATAAAAAGCAAATCATAAATGCACACAGAACTCAATGTTAATGAACCCTCAATAATTTCTTCTGAGTCAGTTGGAATTTGATAGGAATCCTTATTTACATGTTTCTGTTTACATGGTCCAGCTATTGCTAACCATGGATGTCTTGTGCAACTTTATTTTATCTAGATATTCTAAGGAACATTTATGCTTAGCATTATTTTTATAAAGTGGAAAACTCGTACCTGTTGCGTAAATAAAAATGTACCCTTTATTTATTTTGTGTTTTATACAATTCCACATCTGTATACACAAATACTAACCTTGCAATAACTAATTTAAGTTGCCAGCCTCTCTCAAGAATCATGATTAAATGCATGTATTAGAATTCACCTTGGATCTGACCTTTTTATCCTGTATAGAAGCAGTAAGAAAAAACTGATATTCTTCATTGGTACTATAATGTATGTCTTTCCAACTGCAGGATCTGGTGGTTGGGTACATGGGTGTGCCGAAATATTCTGGAATCAGCATGACACAACATCCACAGTATGTTACAGTCAGGTAATATCATTGGAGATTCTTTTCCCCTCCTCTGGGCGTGTGTGTGTGCGCGTACTTTTTTATTTTTCCTGGATAGCTGTCATCATTTTATGCTACTGCAATTTCTATTTTATGCTGACACTATTTTATTACCCTTTATTTAAGCTAAATTTCATTTACCTTTTTTAAATTTTTAATGGCAGAAATGAACGTGGAAAAGAAATGCTCAGTCTGGTGGAAAACCTTCTGGAGATTACTTCTACAACTAGTAGTGTAAAACCCTTTCCTTGATCATATGGCTGGCTTTCAAGTTTTCCTAAGATAGATAATTATACTAAAACAAATACACAACTTCAGGGTGACCGGCGACCATTTGTTGTGGAGACTGTTAAGGCAGATGATAATGCTAAGTTAGGTACGTGTGCTGTGTTTTCGTTATTATTTAGTTGGAATCTATAGCACTTAAGCCTCAGAGGTATAAGCTCCTTAACTGGACATGTTGCATGATAATCTACCACTCGTTTCAAAGGAAATTGGAAGAGGTGGGTTTAATCATCTAATCAATATGCTAACACTCCACATTTGGACCCAAACTCCACAATGAATGAGTCCAACACTTATAATTTCTAAGTTTTTAAAAAAGGAGGTAAAATGGAGACAATGCTGGAAACTTATTACCACGTGCTTCAACACCATGATAAATTATTGATTGTCCTAAAAATTTAAACCAATAGAAAATGCTTTGATCAAATTCTAACATTGCTGTTTGGAGGTGTAGGACTCTGTAAGATGAGCTTGATGCTAGAATGACATTAATATTGGACCATTTGTTATGAAGAATTTACATTTCATTTATGTACAAAATCTTCCCCTATTTCTAGTCAACATCATTTAAACTCTTACTCAATTCTAGAGCACAATTTCTCATAATGTTGATGCCTTGTGCAGTATATTGTGTAAATGGTCATGAATTTTCTTTTTCTTTTTGGGTGATATAAACTACACTTAAAGGAAATGAAATGCATAAAACATACTGAATATTCTTACCGAACATTTTCCATTACTTTGTATATAAAGAATGCAGCTCATTAAAGTTCCCGAGTGAAATGTGCCACTTGCTAATCTTCTATTGGGTTGACTTGTCTCTTGTTTTTGTTAGGGAAAGGTCCTTCTCAGCCTGCCCCAAAGTTAATTGGAAATTTGATAGCTTTTATCCTAAACTTGGTGAAGCTTCTCTCCATAATGCTTTTAGAAACAAAAAGTATCTATCATCAGAGTTTTTATTTTGACTTGGTTCTTTTGGTCAGATTGGCCCAAAGGGTCTGGAATTCGCACGTTACTCCCTTGATTACCATACCATCCGGAACTATTTGCATGTAAACCGCACATGGGGAAAAGAAAGGTAAATTATGATGAGTAGTGAGCTTGTAGTAAGTTTGAGTACCCATAAAAAAGGAAAAAGAAAGAGCTTATTGTCAGGCATATTATGTCGATTTTTATGTTTGAAATTTAACTGCCTGCAGAGCTGATAGGCACATGCCTTCTTATGCAAAGAAACTTGTGGAAATGTACAACAAGAATGGTGAAATTGAAAGGATGTTGTCCAACAAGTAATTGTAGTAGATGTTGAAGACGATACAGGATGCTTCCATACAAGTGAAATCTTTTTGTTTTTTTGTTTTTGTCTGTCAAAGAAGATTACTATATATACGATCATAAAGTGTCGGCAATGTACTCTTGGTAACTTCTGTAGATTGATGATCAATGTTTCTGGTCCTCAAATCGCCTAAGTTAGCAATTTGGAATGAAAGTCTACCACGTGTGAGTCAATGTCTCCGGATCTTAATTCACTAGGTTAGTTATGAATTGTGGCAACTTTTGCCAACATGTTTCAACCAGCATTTATAACAAATTAAAAATAAGGGATAAATACAATTTACCTCTTTGTGGTATTGCATTGTCACAATTTAGTCTACAAAGTTTCATTTGTTATTGAAGGAAAAGGTGGTCTTCCTTAATGTCTCTTCTTCAGCTTCCTTGTGTCTATTACACGGCTTTCACAAGCTTTTCTTCCTCACCTGTCGGTGTAACCCTCAGCATTTTGAAAAGAAACATAACAACAAAACAATGACACCTCTCTTTTTTGGCAGCAACCAATTGACTCTGACCAGGATGAAAGAATAAAAGTTTCTGAGCACGTCAAGCTCCAATCAGGCATTACCGACACTCTCTGTTAAATCAATGTTCTGCTGCTTGTCAAACTTATTTAGTCTAGCTATCAACCATTTTTAACGTTTTACAGACTTTTAACATAGGGACTGGGTCATTCTACAATACTAACATTTTTTTTTTGTGGGTATGGTACCCCATAGGATGAGAAACCCCTAAAGACCAGAAAACTATATTAATATGAGCATGGTTCGAATATGCCATGAGGCGAAAATTCAACAGAGGCCCACCAAAATTGAACATTAATCCATCTCTCAGATCACATTTTTCTAGATGACTTAGGGGCTGCTGAGTAGATTTTTAGTGGTCTCACACTAAAAATCTATCCCAATATCAAAATTTGAAAGTCACCAAAACTGTCGAGTGCGTCTATGAGGAGAGATTGTCCTCACCCTATGAGTCTCTTGGATCAGTATCCTAAGACTTCTAAAGTGGAATAATTAATTACAGATAGTTCTTACTTCTTAATACTTCTCATACTAAGTACTAGGTCAGATATCTGATACATTTATCATTACTCCCTTTATTACGCTATGTATGCTTGCAGTCAAATATGAAAGGATCTTAGCAAAGCAAAAGTAAGTATTCTTCTCATCTTCATAGGTAGAATGGTCCTCCTCAACAGCCTTGTAATTCAACTGATACCTCCTGGTGTTTTCAACAAAAACATCCACGTACGGTTCAAATCCCCACTCCCCCAACTATCGAATTATCAAAAAAAGAAAAGAAAAGAAAGAATAGCTCTCACCCACGTACCTCTATTCTGCATTTCGAACACAATTAAAATCCCATGCTATACTAATCATGATTACCATTAAATTGGGAAGAAATTTGATCAAGTTAGTACATAAGCCACTTGTCAAAGTGCATCAGACATCTTAGGTTCAATCCTCGTTAGAAGTTTTTCTTGGATTATTTGATACATGGTTATAACAAGTGGGATCGTGTATCCAAGATTTGCTACTCAAGAGTAGGTCCAAAGGGTCCTACCTTAGTGAGGTTTCTTGTTATAAAAAAAGAAAAGAAAAAAGGAAAAAAAAAAAAGTTAGTAAATAAGCCTTACAAATTGATATAATACTTAATCACGAAAAAATATTCAGATATTTATTTATATTGTGTCATGGGTTTGTAAGCCTTTGGTAACAAAATTGGTATTAACTTTTGCATTTTTCTTTGACTAATGTCACTCCATAAATGCCTTTTCAAAACCCCACTATTTGCCACGTGCACAAGGGTAGTAAAACCATCAACCCCTCCCCATCTATGCTTTTCCATAGCAATGAACAGCTTGGTCAAACCTAAACAGAGCGTTTATAGTGAAAACATCATGTTTCCAACAAATTAATAACCTTCCTAACTCATGGCAATGACAATTCTCCCTAAATTTCCGGTCGGAAAACACATGCTTCTTAATTCTCAAAGCATTACGTCAATTTTATAGCATCAATATTCAAGGTAAAACAACATAGTGGCAATACAAACATGCAATATTCATCAATCTCAGTGGATGATCGATTGATCGGTATATAGTGAAAGACAGTAAGTTATATCTATTTTCTATATGCATGCTCATAACCCTACAAGAATTCATCTCAGTTTTGCAAAATATAAGATTTTTTCTTTTAAAGAATCAATAACCTTGATTTCATGAGGTATATATGATCTCTTCTGCCTTATTAAATATGATTCCCCACCATGTATTTTTAATGAATAAAAGAGGTAGGAGGGAGACAAGAGTGGCTTTTCTACTTGAGTGTGACCATAGTAGCATCAGACCCATGAGGTCCAGAGGAAATCAGTGAACCATAGCCGTTATCCCAATTCCATAAGGGCATTAGTGGGCAATATGCGGGGGTATGAGATTTATTTCATAAGCGCTCCCCATTGCAGATTCCCGACCAATTCTATTAGCTATCCTTGGAGATTATTATGTCTAGATTTTATGTATTCACCTCTTGACTTTTAAAACTCACATATACATGCGCACACACACGTTGTGCATAACATAAAAATTATCTCACATTACTTATACTATACACCATCTAGTATTGAACAATGATTACCCTTGTGAATATATGTGATTCTGAGTTTTAAGAGTCAAGAGACGAAGCAATAAAGTCTTGAAATAACCTTCAAAGGGTTCACATGCACTTGCACTCATGCATGAGCATACATGTAAATGAGTTTTGAGAGTCAATAAGTGAAGCAACAAAGTCTTCAAATACTTTAAACGATTTTAAGAGTCAAGAACACGCGTACGATCCCTTGGGGTCATTTTAAGACTTTGTTAAGTCTTAGCTCTTAAAATCCATTGTTACATCTCTGTCACAAGGGTGGAGCCGGTCTATTCATGTGCCCTGCCAGAGGTTGTTAAAATCCATGGAGTTGCTCCTTGCCCGCCTAAAGAAATTTAGCCCCTTCTTGACTTATAATAATTAATCACAGAGTTTACTTTCAAACAAATTTGAAGAAATCTTTCTCTGACTTACTATGTGACTACTTATAAGACCATTCACAAGTATAACGTATTATTTAAACAAGTGATGATCATGTGACTCATTAAACGGTTCATGTGAAAAGTATACGTGGATAGTTTTATGAGTTACCATATAATGGGTTAGAGAAAAATTCTTCAAAATTGGTTTGGAGGTAAACTCTAACTGTAAAAATACCCTTTTTTTTATATGAATTTTCTTGGTTGATATAATTATATCTAAAATTTCATTTTATTAAAAAGAAATAAATTTACTAGGTAAATTACATTGACACAGTCTTCTTTTGGGAAAACTAGACTTACTATACTTTATTTTGGGGAAATGACACTTCGCTCCCAAATTTGTAAAATAATTAACACATCGACCCCTTTTTCTTTTCTTTTTTTTATTTTTTCTTTTTTATTAATTTTGTAACCAATGCCTAACTCACTAGAGTTAAAAAGAAAAATTACAGTCCAATTATTTTAAATTTAAGTGGGGAATATTCCTTCAAAAATAGGGGAAAAAGGGGCAGAGAGTTGATTATTTTGCAAATTTGGGAGTAAAGTATCATTTCCCCAAAATATGGTGTAGCAAGTCTAGTTTCTCTAAAAGAATGGGGTGTCAGTGTAATTTACCTAAAATTATTTTATCAATGTCTATTATGGTTTAGAGTCTATGAAAAACCAATATTGAAAAAAAAAAAAAAAAAAAATGTCACCTTTCAAAGTTAATATTTATTTTTTTTTTTATAATTAACAAAGACTTTATTAAAAGAAAAACAAATTACATAACCCTACAAAGAGGGAGACAAAACCCTACATAGAGGGCAGAAAAAGTGACATACGTCACGGCAAAAGACCCTACCAAGAGGGCAAGTAAATAAATATATATATAATATATATATATATATATATATTATATATATATATATATATATATATATATATATATATATTATTCTCTTTTCATTAAAATGTGTGTATACACACTAAAATATGAAGATAATTACATAATATATATTGTTATCAAGCTAAATTAACTAAAATAACAGAAGTTTATGTAAGTTGCAATTGGTATTTATCATTTTATCTAACGACTAGAAGTCATTCCATTTGTAAGTGGAATTTTGACTTTAAAAATTCAAAAATGGATTATTCATGTGAAAAAAAAATCTCTCACAGATAAACATTGTATGATTGATATGCTATTTTTTTTTCTTCTTCTTATTTTCTCTCTGTGTGTAGGTGGATAAATGCTTGTCATCCTTCAAATCAAAGGATGGTTCCTCTACTATGTGTGCACAAGCATTATATTATGTAGACTAAAGTCCACCTTTGACCCCCTAACTTAGGGAGGTTTTCCTTTTGAACCCTTAACTTCAAAAGTTTTCCTTTGAGTCCCATAGGTTTGAGTAGTTTTCAAAATAGTCATTCCGTCCAATTCTATTACCAAGATTCTGTTAAATGCCACATAACCAAGGGCAGAGTCAGAGATTTACTTTAGGGTGGACACCTTTTGATTTCAAATTTTAAAACAAGTAATATGTATATATTTGTATACATATAATTTGATAAATAACATATTCATTAATACAAAAAAGGCCGAAAGTCAATATTGATTATGTATATAAACAAAAATTTATAAAAAAAAATAAGCTCATTTTTACAATTGATGTCGACTTGTTTTTATATAACCATAACAATATAACAAATCCCAAAACTCTTAAACCAAATCTAAGAATAAATCCCAAATTCTTAAATCAAAACAAATTTCACAAACGAACGCATCATAAAATATATGTTTTAACAATTTTTAGACTTTTCCTTTAATTTTTTTTCTTTTCTTTTACACTAATAAAACTAATAAAAACTACTAAACAATCATTTCTTACTACTCACTAATCATTGGCCCACAAAAGATAGACATAATAAACAAAAACATAGACATAATAAACAAAAACAAAGAATACACAGTACACATACTTGACACTCGGTCCACCACAAAAAATTAACTAATAAACTAAAACTAACCAAACAAAACTAAAAATTCAACTAATAAAATAAAAATAATAAAAAATAATCAAATGTAAAATATCAATAAAATAATGCCATGCTAAGTTGGTTAAATTGAGACTATCAAACCAAAGCCCATGAAGACCCACCACAACCCTTCATTCTTTTCAAAGAAAGCACATCTGTTTCTAAAATTCAAAACTTATATCACATCAGACCACGTGGAGCCATGACAGAGAACCACATGAACTGTAAAAGTAAAAAAACGAAGTGCTTTTGCTTGACTTTTCTTATTTTTTCTTCTTCAGTTCCAGTTCTCATTTTTATTCTTCATATCCAGTTCAGGCTCTCTCTCAGGCAACATTCCTTTAATTTCTTGCGTTTTTCCCTCTGATCATTTCTCTTTTCGATGCCGCAAACCCAAAAAACACACTCATCTCTGTCTTTTCATTCAGTGGAGACAAAGTATTAAACTACATATCTGTCTCTTGATGTATATATATATATATATATATATATATATATATATATATATATATAATATCTAATACTGGTATATTTAAAAAAAAAAAAAATTCAGGGTGGGCACGTGCCCACCTTGGTCATAAGCTAGACCTATAACCATCTAAGTCAACATTTTTTTTATTGATATTTAATTAAATTCAGAATTTTTAATTAAAAATTAATCAAATATTTTTTATTATTAAAAAATCCAAAAATTACTAAAAAATAAAATAAAATTACAATTTTTTTTTTTTTATGAAATTGATTTGAGGAAGAACATAAAATTTGATTTAATAATTTTTTTTTCATTTTATTATTATTAATAATTTTTTATATAATATATATGACATGACAATACCACGTGGTAAAAAATAGTAACGTGTACACGTGATTGGGTGCTTAGTTGGCATTTAACAAAGGAGACTCTAGAGATGAACGAAATAACCCATTTGACAACTAAACCGATTTGTAGGGCCAAAATGAAAATTTTTGAAGTTAAGAGGCCAAAATGAAAATACCTCATAAGTTAAGAGGGCCAAAAGTGAACTTAATTTAGTCTATTATGTATGTACATACGTTATAAAAGTATAGACCAAAGGTATAAGGTAACAGTCCAACATTAGTGACCAGTTGAGGAATGAATAAGGGAATGGGGTTTTGTTGATTAACAAGGAAAAGATGTGGGACTGTGTGGGTCAGTGGGTGGTGCCACCCCATGTGTTACCTTCTCTTGGTAATTATGGTGATGTCTAAGTTAGAGGTTGCAGGGTTTTATGTGAACGTTAGAGCTTCTTGTGGGAGTTGACAAAGGTGCAGTTGTAGAATTCATGTTGTAGTCTGGAAGCATTGCAACTTTCGATTCATATTCAAGACACTTTGAAAAATGAGAGCCGCATGATAGAATGCTTATGTAGGAGTGGGGTACGAACTCTTATAACTTTTTGTGTCATTTTCTTGATTTTTTTATATATGAGTTTGTGGTTGTGAATAAATTTTAGATGGGTTATTGAGTTATAGCTTTTCAATGTGTTCTCATCAACGGCATGGGCTCTCATATGGGTTGTCTTTTTAACTTCAAAATTCCTTTTTGTAAAGGACAAAAGTTTTTCATTTTAGTAGAATTATATATGAAAAGTTATTTCTTGCTCTATCCGTCGTTTAAAATGGAAAACGTGAAATGAATAGATTTATTTAAGTTAGGTGTAAACTCTAAACGTTATAAGTCTTTTCATAATCCACAAAGAAAGAACACTAAACTCTACCATAAAATAAAGTCAAGTCTGAATTTTATTGAATTGTTATTTATTTTATTTTTTTTTATAAACTTGGAGGTTAATTTAAAGGTTTGAAAACTTATTTTCCGAGCAAAGTATTTTTAAACCCAATACCACAAAAAAGTCTAATTAGATTAAATACTAAAATCAAAGATAACATTAGTTTTAAAATTCTAAAATTACATATAAATTAACATAAAAATTACGTACGTAATAGGATTCTCTCAATTCCATTGAAAATTGAGAGAGTTCATTCTTGTTAAGATTTTATTTCATAAATCTAACCGTGTATAGAGTGTCATTTGGCATTTGATACATTTTTAATTTGTAATATTTAATTGAAACATTAGATGAATTCATTTCAAATGGAGACATTCTCTCCGTCTCATATTGATTTTGTTTAGAAATTTAACTTATTAAGGGAAAATCATTTTATACATTTCCTCTCAAATAAAGTAAATGATAAATTACGAAAGTTTTTAAATATTGTATCCATTAATCTTTAAAAAAGAATTATACCTTGGGAAATCTTAAAATGGAATAAAGAACTAACCATGTGGGATAAAAGGAGTAACAAATATTGATCTCATATTCTAAAGTATACACTAGTATGAAAATTGTACTTTACTTTCCTTTAAATACGAGCCATTTCTACTTTCTATTCAAAAAAAAAAAAATACGAGCCATATTTTCTCCTGCATATATATATTCCCGCAGATTGTTTTCAGCAAAGACTTTACAGGAATTTATGCTTCTTGGAAGTTGGAACACCCAATTCACACTTTCTCCCCCGTAACTCTCATGTAAGAAACGAAGCAATTTCTCAAATGTTGTGTTAAATTAATTTGATGGGTTTTGGAGATTGGACAGTTGAACATCTACGATGAAACAAATGTCGGTATGTTTTGACCCCTAAAATAAGGAATTTAAGAATGAAAGGAGTTCTAAAAGGATGAATCAGAACTCAGAAGCTTGAGAAATAGGATAGGCTCATGCTCATGCACTCAATTGATATGATATCCATGCCTAATTGTAATAGGTGGTCATCTTTGGCTGCGTGGATAATAGTGGTGTATGGATTAAAAGTTCATGCTGTCATATTTGTCGAACTAATTTGGGAGGTGAAATATTGTTTATCTTTTTGTACCAATTTCTTGGAGATTTCTTCGCCGTCCATGCAAGGACAATATCCTAAAAGATATCGTTTCTCTTCTCACTGTGGGCTCTAGCCATGTGCAGAGTGACATGGTGACAAAAGAGTTTGAAACCTATTTTCTACCTATGCCTTTTGAAGTTTGGAAGAGATATGTGATGTTGGTATAGTGGCCCTGGGGTCCACCATATATATTGGGCCCTAGGTCACCAGATTTAGTGAGAAAACCCATCAGTTCATCTTCTATTAATGACTACCTAGTGGGTCCGACTGAAAAAATAAAAACAAAAATACTTTAGAAACAAAAACTTTTCGTGTCACTTTCATTATAATTAGTATATAGTAAAAGTAGTGTTAGTGAATAATTCACTCAAAACGATATTGTTTCAATCATAATAAATTATATTAATAATTAAAAAAAAAATAGAGTTATGAAAAATAATGTATCTGTTGACTCAGTATCTTAACTTGATCACTACAGGAATCTTAATATATTGCTAGAAATCCTATATCTCTTAAGTTTAGGACTTGGTTTGCCGACTATATTAGTCTTGCCTCATAACCTATAAGAAACTATATATATAAGGGTTCTTGGTTCACTTAAGTTGCCGCACAATAATTAGAATAAGTAGAGAAGATGTTTTCTTGGATTATTCCTTGTGAGAGAGAGCTTCAGGTGTATTTGAGATTTGTGTTCTTAGAGAGAGCCGTATAACCACTATTGTAATAGCTTGCTTTGTGTCGTCACTCGTGGATGTAAGCATATTGCCGAAATAATTAATTTTCACAACAATATATGTCACTAACAAGGGCGGAGGCAGAAAAAAATTTTAGGATGGGCTAATTACAAAAAAATAAAAATAAAAAAAATCTTTACTGAGCTAATTACTTAATTTAAGGTAATTTTTTTTATATAAAAATATAGGTAAAAAAAAAAAAAAAAAAAACCTTGACTGGGCTGAGAGGAGAGAGAGAGAGAGAGATTTATATTAGATATCAAATTTTAACGGAGAAACTTTCATGAAGAGAATCTTGTTTCAATACAATACAAGAATTCTTAGAAGTTAGAACTAGAAAAACAATAAGCCTCATCTTCCTTTGTAAAATAAAAAACAAACAAAAAAAATTATATATTTTCACATTTTGGGACTTCTTTAGGGAGAGGGCTAAAATTTCCGTGCTATATGTTCCTTTTCTTGTGTTCTAAATTATTCTCTACACAAACTGGAGATCTCAGTCTTGAATGATGAGTCTCCAAACCAAGGAAACAAAAACAGAACAAAATCATTCTTATTAATTATCGAACCCAAGACTTTAGAAATGTGAAATTCATCTCCTATGGCGAGTGGCAATAGATTTCTTTTTCTGCTTTGTTTCTTCTTTCCAGCTCTTGCCAATGTCATGTGCTACACTAATGGCATCCAAAAATGCACCAGAGAGGCCTCTCCGTGTGAACCCAACTGCATAGAGCCCAGCTTTGCCTTTCCACCCATTAGGAAATGGATTTTTTGGAATCCCATCTTTGGAAAAGAAGTCATTTTCCTGTACAAATACAATACAAACATTCCCAACAACCAACATTAATCCAATGAGCTTCTTCTCTAGAAAATATTATTCCTTGAGAAAGCACAAATATTATTTAATTTGCAAAACTTTTTGTAAAGATTTATGTACTATTAAAAGGAAATAACGACAAGAATGAGAAAAACTTATTTGAAATATGTATAAAAACATTTAGAATTTAGTAGTAGGTTTCCAATAAAGACATGGTAAAAATCAAACTATCAAACAACCTAGCTACCTGACAGGTTCCAGAAATAAAATTTATAGGAAAAAACTGTCAGGCTGTGATCGTTTCTGACACTATTGATATTCAAATCAGCTAATAGAAAAGAAAATACATAACAATTTTTATAATATTTTTTAATAACTTTTTACTAGTTCTCGTTCGAACACCATTATTGGTATCACTTTATTATTTATCATTTATAACTTAACATATCGACAACTGTGAAATATTTTGTAAAAATGGTTGTGGCTCTAAACTCATTGAAAAGGAGAGAGAGAGAGACCATTGTTGCAGTTGTCAGTATGCCAAACTTCCACTCCAGAAAAAATACAAGTGGAAAACAGAAGAACCTTCTTATATTAAATTCTGCTCATAAATAAGACAATGAAACCTCCAAACAAAACGACCGTAGTTTCAATTTTTTGAGGAAAAAAGATATGAAATCAAAGTAGGAAAAACAAAAAGAAGGGCCAGCTAATTATTTAGTTGAAAAATGAAATAAAAAATAGCCAAACTTCCATAAACTGTCACATGGACTCAAACCAGAGAACTTCGAAGAGATAAATATAATATGTGAGCTATTTTCTGAAAATTTCCTTACCTTTAGCCATGAAGGAACATTGCTGCGATACCCAGTTGCCAGAATAACTGAATCAATCTCAATATCCTCTCCATTAACAAGTTCAACTCTGTCTTGGAAGAACCTTTTGATTCCAGGCACTACTTTGATGTCACCAGATCTGATTTTCTGCAATCCACCAATATCCAGCACAGGGGTTTTTCCTGCACTATTCTTGAGCTGTAAAGGACCTATCAATGGCCTTCTCAGACCATACTTTTCAACATTTCCAAGAATTAACCGTGCAAGAATAAGAATTATCTTATCGACGAGCCAAAGTGGCAGCCATTTCATTAACAAAACTGCTAACTCAAAAGTTGATTTTCCCAGAACTTCCCTTGGCAATACATGAACCTGTAGACCAAAACAAGATTAGTCCAATTGTTATTTCAACATGGAAAAGCTAAAACTGGTGATAGAAATAGAATTTTTATGGAATTTTGTTTACTAACCGAGCTTCGAACAACCATTGATGGTTCTGCATTGTGGTTACAAAGATCAAGAGAGACTTCCATGCCTGAATTTCCACAACCAACAACTAGTACACGCTTCCCACTATATCTCTCGCCGGATTTGTAGTCACAAGTATGAAGGACATGGCCGCCAAACTCTTCCAAGCCTTCAAACTCTGGCACCACTTTCTCTGCATTCTCACCAGTGGCCACCACAAGCCACTTGCAAATGTACTCAACTTGATCATCACAAGTGTTTGAATTGCTTTCTCTAATGGTTTTGACCCTCCACAAACCAAAAGTTTCATCATACTTAGCACACTGCACTGTTTCATTGAAATTCGGGGTTATGTCAAAGTGCTTGGCGTAGGATTCAAGGTAGTTTATAAACTGATATTTTGTAGGGTATTCTGGGAAGTCCCTTGGGAATGGAAAGTTGGGTAGTTGGCAGAATTGTTTCGGGAGGTGAAGTTTAAGGCGATCAAAGGTGCAGTTTTGCCAAAGAGAGGCAATGCAATTAGCTCTTTCAAGCATAATGAATGGTACACCTTGTTCTTTTAGGCCAGCACCTACTGCTAAACCAGATGGACCAGCACCAACTATGACAGGACCGTTCACCCATATGCAGCGGCGAGCAAAAAAGTCCTCATGGTCAAAAGTTTGAACCATTGGTGGTATATTGAGACAAGTGTTAGACATCATGGGACTTGGGAGTATGTATGTATGTATGGAAGACTAAGTTGTAAAGGAATAGAAGATAAGAGAAGGTGTTGTTTTTTTTTACTAAATGAAGGAACTAGCTAGTTTGATCTATGTAGGAAGATATAGATATATATAGATGGGACAAAGAGGAGTGGAGAAGAGAATAAAGTGTAATTTGCTTGAAGTGTTGTGTGGAGGGGGGAACAGGGATGGAGAGGTTTAAATAGAGGCCATAGCCATGAGAGCAGCATGTGATTGGGATTTGAAAATGATATGAGACTTTCTCAAATGATAATCTTGTGGCCGCCTTCTTTTGTTTACTACATTTAACTTACATAAAGTAATTCATTCATAATCTGAAATAATGATACAAATTATATATATATATATATATATAAAGAGAGAGAGAGAGAGAGAGAGAGAGAGAGAGAGAGAGAGAGAGAGAGAGAGAGAGAGAGAGAGAGAGAGAGAGAGAGAGTTACACACCACTCAATAGTTTTTTATTGGATACAAATTTTGACAATTAATTCACCGTTGGATTACATTTTTTTTCCTTATAAACTCAATGCTTGCAAAATTTCAAGATAATAAAAAATCAATAACTATCTCATTTATAGATCGTTTAAATTTGAAATTTTGAATTTTAAAATTATGCATAAAAGCTGAGTTTATGGATCGAATAATAAATAACATATGTTTGACATGAAATTTATGATGCGTGTTAAGAACATAGAAAACATATAATCCGATTAATAGTTTTTTTTTTAAAATATTAATTCAATAAAAAGATATTATAGGTGGTGTAATATTACTTAAAATTTACAATTGTTGTAACTTGTAACTTATCTTGATATATAAAGGAAATTTTTTTTGTCCCTAAAGTTTGTAAGAAATTTTTTTTTTCTTCCCTAAACTTTAAATGCTTCTTATTTTTTTCCCTCTATAAATTATTGAAAAAGTTACATTTTTTTTTCCTTAAACTTTAAATATATATATATATATATATATTTTTCATTTCCTATACTATAGAAAATAAATTCTTTTTTTGTCCCTAAACCTTAAAAAAAATATTTAATATCACGTGTGTGACAAACAGTTCGTGCCACTTATTCAACTCTTGTGGTCTTTTTAAAAAAAAAAATTAAAAATTAAAATGTAACAGTTCAAGTCAAACATAGCAAATTCTCTAATGTTAAAAATAGTGCCACCTAGTTAAACAAGTAGGATAAAAGTTAACGAGTGGACAGAATGATAGAAAGTGCAATGCTTTCAATTATTTAGGAAAAATTTTATTTTATTTTTTGAAGTTCAGAAACGAAAAACTAATTCTTTAAATAAATTTGGGATAAAAACAGTATTTTTGCCTATATATATATATATATATATATATATATATTTGATAATTTGACAATTACAATAATGAGAATGGAGAATTTGAAAACCATGTTCTCCATGTAAAGCATACTAATCAATACCACAAATCTACTAGACTATATATATATATATTTTCAACCTTGACATTTTTAAGGCTCTAAGTTTTAAAGCCATATTCATATCTGTAATCGATCCTTTGTATATAAGAGGGTCTTTTTTTGGTCAAAATCCTTCTAATTTCTGATTTCTCTTTGCAATTTAGACAGAGTAGCATATTGTGACCACCAAACTCCAGCAACCCATACTCGTGTCCTAGTTTGTACAATGGCTTCCAGTAGGCACATGGTTGAGCAGCCTCTTTTCAAGGGTTGGTTCTTTCAAGATAAGCCCCTATTAACCTAGCACCAAAGAACCCAACCTTTTCTATAGCTAGTTAGCGGTCCAACCTTTTTGTCCGATACATACAGTTTAAATACATTGCATAGGGTTTGTCTGGTATCTAGTGACGTGATAGGGACACGACACGTATCCAAAAAACTACGTGTTAATCTCGTCCTAGTGTTTTAGTACACCGAATAAAAACTTTATCTTATTGCATAAACCTATTTTGATTGCATGCATTTTTTTCGTTGAACTGACATTTATTATAAAAATAAATAAATAAAGTAGCCATGACCATTTTGTTTATCTCGATATGTAGTTCACACATTTTCAAACAGTTTATAATGCGGTGATTGGATTATATAGCATTTTCATATGATTTCCCCATGCAAATATATGATAAGTAATTAAGGATGAAATTGTTCTACAGGGTTCAAGAAATCTTCTCAAACATATTAATAATTTGGATATAATGACTATCTACAGATACTACTAGGAATTTCGGCTGACATTCCCCCCTATGGTCTGTCCAATTGTCTATGTGTCAAACATCTAGCATCTAAGAGTCATTAGACTGGACAAACAAACGCCTTTTCTGACTACAAATTGCCCATGGATTTTGATATATAACGCAGTCCTACCAAGATATTATTCACGTCAAAACAAGATGGGAAGTTCAGCAGATTAGCTAAATTCACTTGAGAAGCTACGCAAAGGTTCTCAATATGACGAACTCACGAAAAGATCATTAATTGGTGTCGCCAATGAAACTACCAGCAATAACTTGTCATTTCTAGGGGCCAAGTTGCAGTCCTTTGTGAATTTGTTGCCATAATTCTAGAATCGACTTCAAAAGTATACGATATTGACAACAGAATGGATGAGGCACAATTTATCAAATGTTGCCTCCACAATTACAACACAATGACTCAGTATTAGGTGCTACCAACCTCTCATGTGGTTTTTGAATATTTACAGAGACGTAATTAAGAAGTACAGAAAGCAATCAGATAACTTCCAATAATATCCTATGGGCAAGAAAGTTTTTATTTTTTGTTCTACTATGCATGCTATTTCAATTTTTTTATGTAAAAAATTAAAAATCTCAGGTGTTAGGTTTATTAAGGGATAATCTAGACCCACACGTTAGGAGGAGTATTAAAATAATGATTAAATAATTAAATTCACCATTTCCTAATAATTTAAACTTTTGGGATATTGATAATTTATCAATATAAACCTTACATACCTGATATAACTTACAACTCAATTATGTCTTAAGTCCCACCTAATTAGGATTTGGGGGCGGGTACCATATATAAATTCTTTCTACAATAATGAACTTATGACAAGAATGCCAAACCAGTGCAATTAAACAAAATGTATACTCCTATTTATTTTTAGAACAAAGTCGGAGAGCGAGATTTGAATTTATATTCCCCTTGTGGGAAGAACTAGGTATTGTCATTAATTAAGTTACAATACAAGGCTCTTGCCCGAAATGTATACGGACAGTGAGGAAATCCATGCTTAGATTGATTCACTAGAAGTCCAAATCTCTGGTCTCGCAGAGAAAATGAGGCACTAACTACTAGTCAATTAATCACAAAAACCATGGATATGAAACTTTTTTCACTTGAATTGATATGTTTCCACATGGCTGTACTACAAAAACAAATATCTAGTTGAATAGAATTTAGTATTTTAGTTTCAAATTGAGATGTTATTTACAACTTCTTCAGTTCCCAATAAAGTTTGTAGGTTGGTTCTGAAACAAGCGGCTAAAAGCCCTACACATTCCACTGGCTTGAGAATGTTACCAAAGACGCCTACAAAATCACAAGTAACAAATAAATTTGACTATCACAGATTTCAAATATTTTAATTCATGGTTTGACTTTATATTTCAGTATATAATACTCTTTTTCTAACTTAATAAACATATCAACCTAATAATTGATTGTAATAAATAATTATTATGCTAACAGATAAATATAACTACAAATTAATTATGATTCATATAATATATATGATATTCTATTCTTTTGATAGATAATCAGTGAAAGAAAACAGAAAAAAGAAAAAAGAAAAAGATAATACTAATGCCATTTAAACTTCACACCAGCCTAGAATATTTCCAAAAGTGAACCTATAGCATATTCACATGGTAAATATGCAACACAGATCACGTTGTACTATGACCATGCACACCAGTGGAAAAGTTCTTTTTTTGGGTAAACGAAAAGTTCTTTATTATAAAACTATTAGATTAATGTATATGACATGGTTATTCTTATCCATATCGTATGTGCTTCTCTTCTATAAGTTTTTAAAAGTAAACAAAAATAGAGATAGCCAAATCCTCCTTCCCTTCCATAAAGAATCTCTCTATTAACAAGTAAATAAAGTCAATATCAGAGAAGCACGCACCAAACTTGGTCATGTCATGTGGATATTCACATGGCAAATGACCAATAAGTACATGCAGGATCAAACTTAATATAAAAGTCATGAGAAAATGGGAGATCAAGACCACAAATTAAAAGAGATTAATACGGTTCAACCACCATGACCTAGTTTCGACTTGTCACCTTTAGCAAAAACAAAAGTTCGACTTGACACCGAAAATCCGAATGAGTTACGATATTTGCGTTGATTGATTTTAGAATACATTGAACTCATTTTGTAAAGGACTAAGGCCTATTCGTAACAAAAATGAAGTCAAATTATGTTTAATTTATTTGAACCAGTGATCAATACTATTGATAGCTCCATATGATTTTGTTACTAGTGAATTTTTCTCACTTTATTATACTCTATATATCAAGAACCTATAATAAACCATTTCAACACACGTGCATACTTAAAATAGACTAAACTCATTGTTAAGGTTCATAAATATGTTGGAAAATCATAGTGTAAAAACATAGTAGTTTTTAGGTTGTATCAATAAATTTGTGTTTGAATCGAGTCTGATTTAGAAGCTGGTCAAAGACGATAAAGTTATGATCCTTTGTACTTATATTTACACCGTAACAAAGTTTTGAGTGAAACTTGGTTCATTGGAAAGCATTCATCCAAGGATTTAAAGTGGATACAATTTTGATCCAATTTGATTTTTAAATGAATAAGATGTGGCGGTTTGAAGTTGGCATAACATTGTTGTCTCGAGCCAAACCGAAACTTAACTAGAGAAAATTTGCGAGAGTCTTTTCCTTGCTTTTTTAATTCCTATTAACCTATAATTTATCCTATCTATAAATAGCCCCACTTTGCTTGTTTTTTCGAGGAGAGAGATAATCCTTCTAAGACCATTGAGTGGGCCTCTTAATTCCTTTGAGGCTAAACTGTTAGAAAAACTCTCCCTTGAGTTTCTCTCTTTACATATTGATTGTACCTAGCTCATATATTGGGTTTGGAGAGTGACAATAGTTCACAAAGGTTTCGTGAGCAAATATTGATTGTAACTGTTTCTTCTATAATAGAAATTTCCTGTGAGATTGGTTATCACTGGAGTGATTTTTCTTTTGAAGAACTCTTCAAAAGTTTTCATCTTCATCACTAACATCCATGTGTTCTTTTCATTGTTTTGGATTGTGTTGATTATTAATACTCTGGTCATGCATGCTATTTGTTAAATTGTTAACTGTAGGCATAAGAAAAAATTAATTTGTTAATTAGGACGTTGGGGTCAATCTAAGATTTTTCACTCATAAGGTGGGTAAAGTGTAATTAATAAGATTTTGATGCCAAAAACACTTAAATCAATAGATTTAAGGATATTTTTTATGATGAAATACTTGTTTCTTAGCTATAATAATATATATATATATATAATAAAATATTTTGACTTTTTATGACTTCTTTTAATGTTACCAAATAAGCTTTTGAAAGTTTATACTTTTACTTATATATCATTGTTGTAAACTTATAATCATCTATTACAATTTTGTGACATCATATTTTCTTTAAATTGTTAAATAGATAGTTTTATATAAGAATACAATCATAATAAATTACGTACAATTATAAACTATCATAATTATCAAATTTTAAAATAAGATAAAATAAAATAGAGAGAATATTATATTTTGTTGAATTTTCCTTTGCAATACATTAGTTATTGGCAAAATTTAAATAAATTCTGAAGTGAAAACCATTATGATTAATGACATCAGCTAACTTATTAAGCATAAATAAATATTTCTTATTTCGGTTTAATGCTTGGTAAATAACCCGCTTATCTACTCGGTTGGCTTCCTTATATACGTGAATGCATGTTTCACCAAATGGGAGGCCTATAACTTTCTACTTTGAGAGCATGATAGATAACCCTTTCTCTTTTTCTTTTTCTTTTTTCTTTTTTCTTTTTTAATTTGATAGTTACACCAATAAAGAAAGAAGGAAGAGCAAGTAATGCAATTGAGTTACAAAACTCTTGACGATAAATCACCGTTTTAAGCTTGAGTTGTTAGATAATGTAAACTTTTCCTTAAATGCTGGAAGGTGTGAAGTTAAGAACTAAAGATACAATTGCCAACATTCCAGAATATATATAGATATAACTTATAAGTCTTTTGTTCCAATTATAACAAAATTAATTCAGACGTTTATTTATTATGTTATTGAAACAGTATTAATCGCATTCATTGTTATGTAAGTTTTTAAATCTTTTATAATAAAATTAGAAATGCATTTCAAATTTTCCTAATAAGTTATGTGTAATATTGTGTTGGTCGGAACAATAATAACAAGTGAAATGGAGAAAGCTAAGTTTATTTTAATGCGATTATTGTGATATATAGGAGATGATTAATTAAATAATTAATAGTAGGTTTCATTAGTTAATGGTGATCGATTTACTATTCATGTGAGAGATAATGGAGTACCACATAGTTGTACTCCGATAAAACATGATTATTGACAAATATGGGGAGACAGTATATGAAAAATCACTTTGTAGCTGAGTGGAAGAAACATTCATTAATTTCGCTAGTTAATTAGTTTCTCAGAAACCAGAAAAAGAAATTAACAAGAAAGACAATGGAAATGTCTTATACTTGTCTGTTTAACTCCGGATAAAATGAAAAGTACAACCAAAGTTCATTAATTAATTGTACAAAAATTGATTGGGTCAATTATACAGTGATTTAGGGCAGTGAAGGTTACTTTTTATTTATAATTAAACTATGAAGATTACATAGTCTTTATGCATGTTCTCTTTCTTGTTCTTAATTCACCTATGAAGCTAAAACTAGTAAATTAATTTGAAGACCATAGAAAACAATCCTAGCTAGTTACAAATCGTGCAAGCAGAAATAGATTTTTCTTTTACGGGGATCAACATTCAACACCAATAGATAATATACAATAATAACCGTGTAATGGACCAAGATTTTGCTTCATTGTTACGAAAACAAGCATTGCGGAAAGCCAGATATGAAAAATAAAGGAGGATTAACTCTTGGAATGAAATTTTTTTGATTAAAACTTGATTAAAAAAAGCCACTTGAAATTAAAAATATCAGTCTTTTTAATTCAACGTTCCCAATCGAGGCAATTCTGACGAGGATAGGCACGGTGCACCCACGTGGAGTAGGTGATCTTCAATCACAGTTGCACCTGCGGAGGTTCATGAAACCTATATATTGGAATTTGGAACCACACCATCCATACCTTGTTCTTGCATTGGAACAAGTTGTTTAATTTTGGCCCACAAAAGTCAATTTTCCATTGCACACCAACTATTTCATGACATACAGCTAATTGGATGTTTACAAATTCGATACGTTTGGAATTAAACCCAAGAATTGCGTTTTGGCAAATGGGAATACAAGAATATAGATATATATTGGGGAAAAAAGATCGAGGTGGCTCATCACGTGCATGGAACCTCGGTTTCACAAAGTAAATTCTTTTTATGCAAAAATGAGGTGTTCCGTTCTTCTTAGGTTATAATTATTCTAGTCTTTGAAATGTGTAGCTAGAACTATCTTTCTAAAATTGTGAGAGAGTTTAAATTTACCATCCCACCTTGTTATGTTATGGCCTATTGGCCTCCCCAAGACAATTGACAAGCTAAATGCCTCACTCGTGTGTTTGAATGCAAGCGCATGCATTTGAGTGTATGTGAGGTAGAGAGAGACCACCATACTCCATGATATAATAGCTAGGGATCGATGGATTAACGTGGTTTATCTTTATCTAGCTTTGACAGCCTTGCAATTGTACACGAAGGGTCATTCTTTTAAACTTAATTACAAGGGATGCATGGTATAATTATTATTTTTTGTTTTTTTTGGGGTTGAATAACACTAATTTACTAACATAAACAAATGCATACATTTGAGAAAGAGAACTCATCTCCCTCATCTGCAGACTCTGTAAAACAGAAGAGGGAACCGAAAAGATGGAGATCCTTCTGTTAAAGATAATAGCATGAATCAAAGGGATTCATATGTGATTTAATGTGCATAAATCTAGAGATTTATATGTGATTTAATGAGCATGAATCAATGTCATAAAGGTCTTATCATCTTATTGTAACTACATAGAAATCATCACAATATTCTTACAATATTGTTCCATCAATATAATCACAATGTAACCCTTCTATATCTTCTCTCTCTTTATATATATTTCTCTTCATTTTTATTTCTTTTAGATTCTTATTAGTTTATAAATTTCCACACCCTCTCTCAAAAGAGCCACAAATGGCCCAACTAGCTAGATTATGTACTATTAAATTGAGGACCAGAAAATTATAAAACTAAGAGTAACCCTAATATTTGCAATGATAGAAGCAATGGACCAACGAGAGGTCAGTAAACAGCAATTGATCGGATCCAAGATATTTAGCGCATCACCTTCCAAGATAAAATCTAAGAAACCCACAAGATGTCATACAATCCACAGCAAAGAGAGCCGTTTTTGCTTCAACCCAAATGAGTCTGCAAGATCAAGGCAGATATTTTGTTTTATCAAGTCAGTTCATGATCGTGTGACCCATCTTTAAAATTGCATTACTTATAATTAAATTTAATAAAAAAAAATTATAACCAAATAAGTGATCATTGTCTTTTCTTTTTCTTTTTTTGCTGAAAGTGATCATTGTTTAATAAGCTATTTTGCTTCAATCTCTTTTATACAAATCATAAATTGGATATTTAGTTACAATTAGAAAGACTCTTCTCTCTTTATCCATGGATCATTTACTCAATTATATATTTAACAATTGTGGGTTCCAATTAGCTCAATAGATAAAATTTCTTATCGTCATATAAGGGACATAGGTTCAAAATTTCAAATCTCACTTACACCAAAACTAACTAGTATCTTGGCTTGATAGTAAAGATATATTAATTATCATGGAGTGGGTCTATAGATTCAAATTGTATCGTATCAATCCAAAAAAAAACAAAAAACTAAATTATATAAACTAAAAGAAAAAACTTATCTATTTGTTTTCTCTTTTCAAAGATGAAGGTTACATCCTTATTTCTTTGAATGCATAATAATATATGACTTTCGTTTTCGCAAAAGAAAGAGGACATTTAAAAAAAAAAAAAAAAATTACTATCTATTTTTTAGGCATATAATTTGAATGCACTTTGTTTTTAATGATCTATACATAGATTAGGAGAGTACTAAATATGGGGAATTACATTTTAGTCCTTTAAAAGAGTGTACTATGTATTACACTTATTTTATTTTTTAAATCTTAAAAAAAAAAAAAAAGAAAAAAAAAGAAAGAACTTACTTGAGCACCCTCAAATAAAATATTGAACATATTGACTTGAAATTCCAATAGACCCAACCCACTAAGCCCCTAAAAAAACAATAATATTACAACCATAAGGTTTTCTCAACATTGTACAAATTATTGTTATTAATTATTGGTTTTTACAAAACCCTGAGATGTAACTCAACTGGTCCAACTATGGGTGTACTCCCTAATGGTCACTAGTTCGAGTCCCCTCAGGGCCACCTACCCAAGGCAAAACCTTACGCTTATCGTGATACACGTGCTAGTAGGGTGTTGCGTGTCTCCCTGAGATTAGTCGAGGTGTGCGTATCTACGGAACGCTGGCCGGACACCCAAGGTTATCAAAAAAAATTATTGGTTTTTACATAAACCCACCACTAATACCACTTTATTGTCTTCCATTTAGTGTTATCACCTAAGTAATGTTGTGACCTTAGCTATATTGAAAAAAACAAAAAAACAAATTAGCCTAAATAACAACAACAGCAAAATAATTCAAATAATAACAACAAATCACTATTGGCCCATTTTTAGCCATTCGAAAAACTAAAAATAAAATAAGATCTGGTTAAATTTTGTTTTGTTATATTAAAAAAAAAAAACCCTTGAATTTTGTTACTTGTCAGTCGAATAGCAAGAAACTAGAAGAGTTTGAGAGAGTACCATTCCGTAAGCATTCATGACATACTAGAATGTGGGTTTTTTTTTTTCGTATAAAAAAAGTAAATAAAACTTATTTTTTCCATGTTATTCAATCAAAACCCATAGAAAAAAATCTGCAATACCCCTAACCATATTTCAAGATCTGAAATAAACCTATAAAAACATAATAGACGAGAGATCTAAGAAATGATATCCAGAAGATAGAAATTTTTGGTCGATGGGTTTTAAAGAGAGCTTCGGAGGATTTTTCTTCATCAATTTAGTTGTACTCACTTTGTAATCTTCCCCAATTTCTATATAATTGTGATTCATAGCTTTCTCTATTTTCCTTTATCTTTTTTTTTCTTTTTTTTCTTTTTTCTTTTTTTGGCTTTGTCATTGTTTTGAACCTTGAATCTGGTTGTTATACTCCTGAAAATAAAAAATAAAAAATTCTACTAGTGGACTACTGGTTACTCTTTGCTATGTCTCTGACTTCCTTGAAACACCTAAAAAATTTCCAAGAACCACCATGTTCCACTGTCAAGAAGTATACTTTATTTGGAGGAGGGGTGTACTTAAGATCGTAAACAACGGAGCACCGTTCAAAGACAATAGTAGATCCAATAATGCATGCAAAGAAGTGGATTGAGATCATATTGCATCTAAAGATATTTTTTTGAACAGTTGAGATTGAAAGTTGTAAAAACAACTTTTCATCTCGACTGTCTAATAAAACTATGAAAGAGTAACTTTTTAACGTGTATTTAATATATTTGATTCGATGGCCAAGATGAAATTTTTTAATCTCGGACGTCTAAAAGTATTGTTAGGTATAATACTTTTTAAGATTTGCACCCGATCTTCCAAAGAAAATTGCACCAAGTTAGGCTTTCCTGAAGATATTACTGGCGTCCAAGTCCACGAAATCCTCTGGATAACACTCTTTGATTAGCTTGCTGCACTAATTAAATTTAACCCTAATGATATCGTTTTTGATACTAGTAACAATAAGCTGGAGCTCATTAAGTTGTAATTAGGACCTCCCAAGAAGTTCATTAATTAAAGTATTAAACAATGTGTTCTAAGAAACTAAGGTACAGTTGTATATTTTTTAGAATAAAACTTGGGTACAGTTTCTTAGGTCAAGTACATTAGGTTCCTAGTTGAATTCAAATACATTGAATTTAAATATTCTTGAAAAAGATAACATCGTTTGTGTTTCATTAGTTAATGCAACCATGTGTTTGAATTCAATTGGGGAACCTAATGTACCTAACCTAAAGAATTGTACCTAAGTTTTACTCTCTTTTTTTATGGATCCTGTTAACGAGTGCTCTTAGGACAATGGTTAAGGAAGCATTTAATATATACTTCCAACTTTATAGAATGTAGTGAAATTTTAATATTAAAATAATATAAAAACAGCTTTTAAGGGTATTTTTGTCTTTTCATTCATTATTATAATATTAAAATTTTGTTATTTCCCATAAAGTATAAGTATTTAATAATCCTTAACACTTACCTTAAGAGCATCCGTTAACAAAATCATTTTTTTTATTTAGAATGATAACATTAAAACAAATCCTTTAATATCATGACCATATATATGCGTGTGGAACTGGTGGTGCTTTCAGATCCATTACCATTACCATTGCTTTCATGTTGAAAATTATGGTTCAAAATAGACAAACGGAAGCAAAATGAATTAAGAAAAACGAAATGAGTAAGGATCCCCTCCCGAGGAGTTTAATTAAACATGGGAAACTACTACTACAAGCATATCACGCAAATCCTGTTTGCCCTGTCATACCTATTTTCCCCGATTGATAGAACTTCTCAATTTATAGGAGTAGAGACACATTCCCCTTGTTCATGGACAGCTTCACAAATCCTTTTGTACAATTTTACTATATTTATTATTTAAGGCTGTACTTTCGTTTTTCTTTATTGTAGTAAGATTCTTTTCATTTGAAATTGATTAATTTTATGATTTAAATTAATTATTATTACGGATATAAAGATGCATATAATATTACATCATTTAAAATTTTAAATGACATTGGATACAATATTTAATATAAATCATAAAATAAAAATTTTTTTTTTTCCTTAAATCATATAGAAGAGTCATCCTTATTACAGGTCAAACAATAACTCTAGGAATATATCTTCTAATAAGGGTCTGTTCTCGTTATACTTAGAGTTGGATAAAATAAAATATATGATGATTTTCTTAATTAATGATTACAATAGAGCCCCATAAGATGGATGTTCAGTCTACTAAGTTTGTGCATCCTTAAGCAATATAGTTGCCAATCCTTGGGGATTACAGGTTTTCTCAAAAGGAGAAGTGATTAATTTGGCCGCACAAGCACTAATCAACATACTCTATTTTATCAGTAATAATAATAATAATAATATATGTATCACACTCATGGTCTTTGCAACTTAATAAACTCTCCTATTCTTTTGTTTTAGAATGGTGAGGATTCTAAATTTCTAATGTTTCTTCATATTGAGAGAAGTGTCACATGGAAACATGGGAGTGGAGAATCAATAGAATATTAATAAATAATCAATTAATTAACTAATCAAAAAAATTTCCTCACAAAGCTCTTTATAGGCCCATCATGGTGAGGATTCGTAATCTTTCATTTGACTTTGTGATTCTCATTTGACTCCATGGAAACTGTAATGCTTTCATGAACCCTTTATAAATAATTCAACTATACTAATAAATCCTAGATGGATATATTATATATGCAACTAACATTCATTGAGAAATCTATAGTGTACTCACAATTTATAATTTCGTCTTCATCATATTATTTCTGTAAGGACTATTTCATTAGGGTTTCTTGGCATCATCTTCTATGTTTTCCTAGGATCCACTCATTTTCCTTGAAATCATATCATATACTAAGAGATGTAGCTAGTAGTGCATACAATGTAAAATATAGGTATATTTATTCAGGTAAAACTTAGGTACAATTCCCTAGGTCAAATACATTAGGTTCCTAGTTGAATTCAAATACATTGAATTTAAATATTCTTGGAAAAGATAACATTGTTTATATTTCATTGGTTAATGCAACCATGTGTTTGAATTTAATTGAAAAACCTAATGTATTTGACCTAATGAATTGTACCTAAGTTTTACCCTATTTATTTGTATATATTATATATATATATATATATATATATATATATATATATAATATATGACAACCTAGATTAAAAAATCTAAGTTTTGGACTCATTTTCTCTGTCAACTCTCAATAATTGAGAACCAAAACACTCCACCACTCTGCGCCTAAATTTTCTCCCTCAGATCACCGATGCCTTTTATTTTATTAAATAAAATTCTTCGTACCACCGAGATTCACTTAATACTTCCAGTACTCCACCCCAAATTTATTTTTTGGCTCCCTGCATATACTTACTATATATAATCAGCTCAAAAAATAATAATAAAACAAAATCCTTACTTTAGGCATTTTGATACATGTCAATGATGTCATTTTGCTAAAAATGAATTAATAATGTCATTATTACAGTATCAAAAAATAATAATAATAATAATATCATTATGACATATTCTTTTAAATGTCCCTAAAACTATGACAGAAATTAGCATTATGATCTCTTTCCAATTCATTCTCTCTCTCCCTCTCCATTTTATCTTATATTATATAATAAAAATTGGGTCCTAAAAGCTAATGGTTTGCAAGCATATGCGGGGCCACATGCATGCAACTCAATGGGATCAATTGGAATGATAGATCTTTTGTTTACATATGCTAAGAAATTTATCAAAAATTACTTTGGTCAATTGACCCATTATATGATGTTTGAGTGGGGTCAATATTACTAACACTATATTAAATGATGTTTTTATATATTTTTTAAAAAAATAAAGTCAAATTGTGTGCACATATCAAGAAAAATAAAAATAATCATGATGCAGTTGTGCATGCAAACCAATAAATTATTAACAAATGTGTTTGTTTTTTTCGAAAAACGAATATCAATGCTAATAATTGAATATTATGTGCTCCTTAAATTTTGTACTTATTTTACTAAAGTATCATGTTTGAATTTAATTAAAACCCTAATATACGGCACCTAAGTAACATTACCTAACATGCACTAAGTTTCTAAAAAAAAAAAAAAAACTTAACAGGCACTCATAACTGACCCCACAAACCCAAAAGTAAAGCAACCCATCTCTCTCTCTCTCTCTCTCTCTCTCTCTCTCTCTCTCTCTCTCTCTCTCTCTCTCTCTCTCTCTCTCTCTCTGTTCATAATAAACACAAAACTCAAAACTCTCCTCTCTCTCTCTCTCAACTCTCTCTCTCTTCTTCTCTCTCTCTCTCTCTCTCTCTCTCTCTCTCTCTCTCTCTCTCTCTCTCTCATAATACAAAATTGCAACAACAAAAAGTAATAAATACATCTAATTAATTTTTATTTTATATTTAGGTCTAGTTAAGCTAATAAAGCCACTAATACCATGGATAAATTTCTTAAAAAAAAATCAATTGTGTCGCAAGATTCATCTCCTATCTAAGACACCCATGTCAGTGTCAGTGATCATTCTTCCAAAAAAATCATATTAACTCGAAAACTCTTTCCATGGATCTAACATTACAAAATAAAAAATAAAACAATATCAAAGTATCATCGTATCATTCTAATGATCAAGATAAAATTAGACAAACATATATGCAAAATGATGGGGTATTTATCGATTTAATCTAACATGGTTGAATGATCCCACTGAATGAATTTTCTGGCTCCACCACTGTTTACAAGTGGTTATTTTCTTTATGAGATATGTGGTTATACTCTCTTTACACTAAGTGGCTATTATTAATTAAAAAATTGGGTAAATTACATAATTTCCTATAGTTTGGGATTGTTTTAAATTAAACCTAAAAAATTTAAAAAAAAATTAATTAAAATTATGAACTTTTTAAATCATTTCAATCATGCGCACTCAATAAGTCTATTAACTAAAATTAATAGACATGATTTGTAACCAAAACCTATCTAAACACAAAATCATTTAATGTGAAATTATAAGATCTTTGTTATACTATATGAAATTTATGAAATTGTATAATAATAAATCGTTTAGTTATTAACTTATTATCATCAAAAATTTCAAAATAAAAATCATATATATAAAATTTGATATATTGTGCTTTAGAATATATATACATATATACAGGGGCGGCGCTACGTTGGAGCCAGGGTGTGCAGCTGCACACCCTAACTTTTTAAAAAATCAAAGGAAAATTTTTTTTTTTATATAGATGTTCTCAACTTGAACACCCTCAAATAAAAATTGTGAACACCCTCAAATAATTTGTGAACACCCTTATCTAATAAACCCAATTTACCATACTCAAAAATAAAAAGCCCAAATAACAACACTTATTTAAGCCCATAATACAAAATAAGCCCAAATAATAACTTGTTTAAGCCCAAATGTTTGAACCAGCCCATTAATTAAATTTATTCTATTCAAAAAAAAAAAAAATCCCAAACTTACCGTGCGGTGTGCGTGCCCTGAACAAAGACAAAAAAAAAATCCCAAATTTATTCTGAATACTTGAATTGAGAGACAGAGAGTCAGAGAGAGAGAGAGAGAAAACCCAAAAGCTGAAAACTGCTGGCTGCTGCGAAGTGCGAAGGCCAGTAGCCACCACCGGTCCACCGCCAGACCGTCCCTCACCGCACCGCCTCACGCCTGCTGATTGCTGCTGCCGCCGCCGCTCGATCACGCCACGCGCCCACGCCTGCTGCTGGTTCACTGGTTCCGCCGTTCACCCGGTTCGGCTCTCAGATCTGGTATGTTTTTTTTTTTTTTTTCCTCTCTTATTTTGTTCTTATCTACTTCACTACTTGACTACTTGTTTTGTTACTTTGTTAGTTGTTTAGTTATTTGACCGAATCTTAGTTTTTAATATAATATTTATTCATTTATTTGATAGTTTATATTTTATGTTTTTACTGTATATTTGTCTAATTGTCTTGTAGTGATACTGTGATAGACTGATAGTGTGTTACTTTGTTTAATTGTTTGTTTGGAATTTTGATTAATCTGTCTATTTGTGATTTGTCTAATTGTCTTATAGTTACTTTATTTGTTTGGATTTAATTAATTTATCTATTTGATTAATTTATTTTATTTTTTATTCTTTTGCTAATTGCTAGTACAATGGATAAATTTCTGATAAGGAAACCGCAAGATTCATCTTCTTCTTCTTCTTCTAAGCGAATTTGTGTTGACTTGAACAATCTTCCTTCGGATCCTGGGCTACGAGAACCGATCTCATCTTATCATCCTAATGATCAAGATAATATAAGAAGAGCATATATACAAAAGGGTCCTTGTCAAATTGTTCCCCACAATTTACCTCAAACAGAAATTGGTGGATCAATGCGTCAGTTTAATCCTGATTGGTTTATTGAACACAAAAATTGGTTAGAATACAGCATAGAAAAGGATGCAGTATTTTGTTTATGTTGTTACCTATTTAGGCAAGATGTTGGCAAGCAAGCGGGAGGTGATACTTTTGTGAGGATGGGATTCAAGTTGTGACATAAAAAAGATAAGCTTCGAACCCATGTTGGAGGTGTTAATAGTGCCCATAACCAAGCTGTCAAGAAGTGTGAGGATTTAATGAAGCCAAATCAACACATTAACAATGTTTTTGTTAAGCAGACAAAGGAAGAAAAGATCAAGTATCGAATTCAATTAAATGCAACAGTTGATTGCATAAGATTCCTTTTGCGTCAAGGGTTAGCTTTTCGTGGTCATGATGAATCTCTTGATTCAAGTGCTAAAGGAAATTTCCTTGAGCTTCTACAATTTTTGGCTGATCACAATGAATCTATCAATGAAATGGTACAAAATGCTCCGAAAAACAACAAGCTAACTCACCATAATATTCAAAAAGACATTGTGAATGCAGCTGCATGTGAAACTACCAATGCCATCATCAAGGATCTTGACAATGAGTTCTTTTCAGTTTTAGTTGATGAGTCTCGTGATACATCGATTAAAGAACAAATGGCAGTTTTTTTGCGTTATGTAGACAAAAAGGGAAATATTACAGAGCGGTTCCTTGGTATTGTACATGTAACAGATACCACTGCTTTGTCACTCAAAGTTGCAAGTGAATCTCTATTTTCAAAACATGGATTAAATTTATCAAGACTACGTGGGCAAGGTTATGATGGGGCCAGTAATATGCAAGGTGAGTTCAATGGTTTTAAAGCTTTAATTCTGAGAGAGAATAAATCAGCATATTATGTTCATTGCTTTGCTCATCAACTTCAGTTGACTCTTGTAGCTGTTGCTAAAAATCATAATGTCATTGCTGAATTTTTTTGCTTGGTTGCTAAATTGATAAATGTTGTTGGAGGCTCTTGTAAGAGACGAGATGCTCTTTGAGATGCACAATTTGTCGAAATTGAAAAAGCATTAGACATGGATGAACTTAGAAGTGGACAAGGTTTGAATCAAGAGACAAATCTTAAACGTGCTGGTGATACACGTTGGGGATCACATTATGGTACAATTATCAACTTGATTTTGATGTTCTCTGCTTCTGTTCAAGTACTTGAGATTATTCTGGAGGATGGCACAAGCTACGAGCAAAAAGGTGATGCTCGATCTACTTTGAAGTTAATCATATCTTTTGAGTTTGCCTTTGCTTTACATTTGATGAAAAATATTTTGGGGGTCACAAATGAGTTGTCAATAGCATTGCAAAAGAAAAATCAAAATATTGTAAATGCTATAACACTTGTTAACATGTCTAAGAAACGACTACAGATGATGAGAGATAATGAGTGGGAATCTCTATTGGCTGAAGTGTTGTTATTTTGTGACAAACATGATATTCCTATCTTGAACATGGATGAAATATTTGTAGTTGGTGGGAGGCCACGACGCCAAACCCCACAAATTACAAATTTACATCACTTTCGTGTCGAGTTATTCTACACAGTCATAGATATGCAACTTCAAGAGCTCAACAACCGTTTTTCAGAGGCGAATACAGAGTTGCTACTTTGTATGGCTTGCTTGAATCCTAGTAATTTATTTTGTGCTTTTGATAAGCAAAAGTTGATTCGTCTTGCAGAGTTATATCCATCTGATTTTTCTGAGTCAGATTTAATAGCACTTGACATTCAACTTCAGAATTACATTGTTGATATGCAATCTAATGACATGTTTTTAGAACTAAATGGAATTAATGAGCTTGCTAGAAAGATGGTAGAGACGGAGAAGGATGTCACATATCCATTAGTTTATTTGCTTGTGAAGTTAGTTTTGACCCTTCCTGTCGCGACTGCAACAGTAGAAAGAAGTTTTTCAGCAATGAAATATATAAAGAATCTACTGCGCAATCGAATGGGAGATCAATGGATGAATGATTGTTTGGTTACATACATTGAAAGTGATGTATTTGATAGCATTGATAATGAAGCTATCATGCAACGATATCAAACTATGAAGACTCGTAGGAGGATTTTATAAAACTTCATGTATTCTTTTTTTTTTTTAGTGATGTTGTTATATTCGAAGACTTGTAGAAGGATTTTATAAAATTTCATGTAATTTTTTTTTTTAGTGATGTTATATTCAAGTTTTGTAATGAACGTTGAACACCCTGAAAAAATTTCCTGGAGCCGCCACTGCTATATATATATATATGCATATATATATTACGTAATTTTTTATTTTACATTAATTAGCTGCAAATTTTGAAATTCTTGATTTTTTTTTAAATACACTTATGTTTAAAGTAGATATGCATGATATCTAACATTGTATTTTTGACATTATGTTTTATTGCATTTTATTTAAACTCTTGATCTTTCAGATAGAACTAACTATATAAAGTTTTTTTTTAAAAAAAATTAATATAAAAATCCGTGCACCATACCAAAATATATTTAAAAAAGAGAACTCAAGTATAACGTAATGAAATTTTCCTATAAATTTCTCTTTTTCGCTCTAAAAATTTCACAAAGATGACATACTTTTATGTTACATTTAAAGTTTTCAGAAAAAACCCGTTAACAATAAAATGAAAGCTTTGAACCATAAGTATAAGACCCTGCATGTAACCCAATCAAGACTTGGTGGGACGTGTTATCAAAATTTGGTGGTGCCTAAGAAAATTAATCATTGGGATTTTTCTCTAGACATAAGAACATTCGGACAATTATCATTTGCCTTTTGTCAATGAGGATTTTTAAATCCTTTTAAATTCTTTATATATTTTATGGTGGAGTTTGGTTAGAATAAAGATCTTATTATTATGAAAAAGAATCTCACCAAAAAAAGAAGAAGTGATAATAAAGATTAAAGAAAAGTGATCAACTATGACAAATTAAAAAAAAAAAAAAAAAAAAAGTGAGATATCATAAATGGACAAGGTTTGGACTACAAACTGGTTTGTAGCCCGTTTGCTATAACCTACTATATGGTAGCTTATAAGACCTATCCACATGTATTATTTAAAGAAATCACATGACTCATTAAATAGATCATGTGACTAAAGTACATGTGGATGATCTTATTAGTTAACATGTAATGGGTTGTAATGAGCTGGCTACAAACTGGTTTGTAACTAAACTCTGTCCATCATAAATAATCTTTCATTAGAATAGGCTCTCTTGCTATATCATTTTCAAATTTGTATGACACAGATTTCAATAATTAGATTCTGTTAATGAGGTCGATTATGAAGTTTGAATGAACGAAGTCAATTTCTATTATGTCATCCAACTACTATGGCTGGAATATATAATACTAGGTACAGTCAAAATCTTTCTTGTCGCAACAAACCTGATCTGGATTTTATCGGTGTATTTTTTTAATATATTTATTTAGCTGCCCTACCTCTGATGATGGTGCATGTCATAGCTGCCTTCTCACTTGTGAACATACACGAAGACACATAGAGAGATTGCTAGCAGTGGTCACCGGCCAGGTCATGTGATGGTTCATTTTGAGATATAGTCATTAATTTCATATACTTAAATTAGTCCTGATATTACTGGTATACTACTTTGTTCATATTAGAAGAGTTGGACTTTGTTACAACTCTCTAGATGAACTTGCTTTCCAATCCAAGTATCGAACCCTAATGCCCTATTAATTTAAAGCTATTTTGTAAACTATTCTTCAATCACAGTCTAGAAAGTTTGTGTATCTAATATAAAGTTAATGCACGCAAGCATATATATATATATATATATATATATATATATATATATATAACCAAAGAAATGATGTGTACTATAAATTTCAATTCTCATCAAAACAAACAGGAGAATTAGCAAATAAACTCCTCTTAGTTCTAGTTATTTTTTACCCCCTTTCGTTTGACAAATGATTAAAATAGAGCTCTTAGTCATAACCATGAAAATTTCCAACTTCCATAAGTAGATGTCAAAATCAAGATCTCCACATCTTTGAACAAGTACTTTTACAACGCTAATCGTTGATTAGTTCTAATCTTCAATGTACCTTATTTGAATTAAGCTTTTTTTCATTGACTTAAAGGGCCCGTTTGATTTTATAATTTCCACAAAAATATAGGGAGGTTGAATTTTTAAGCCAATGTTGTGAGAACCATGATTATATAGACTACTAAAACAGTACTTGGTCTTACTATTAAGCTCGATCGATGTACCTTTCAAACACTTTTGATTAATGATTTAATGAAGAGAGCAAAAAAGTCACAATCAGGAGGGTTTGTCATTATTTGAGGTGATTATGTTGGCATACTTTAAAAAACATGTGTGTTGATTTAGACTTTTGGGACAATTGTTTGGTCATTTTTTCAATTTGATGATCTTCTTTACCATCTAGTATCTACGGGTGTTCATTAAAATTTTCACGAAAAAATAGAGAAGAAAATTACCTCAAAGCTAGTACATCATGTAAGATTGAGTATTCATCAATAAAATAAAAATCATGGTAATTAGTTAAGATAATTTAAGATAAATAATAATTGTTTTTAAAGCTCTTGAAACTTTTGGTAAATATAGATTTAATAGGATAAGAATAGTATTTTAAACTTCTTAGAAGTTAGAACTTCTATATTAGTTAAAAAAAAAAAATTGTTTTTTTTTTTTTGTCAACAATTTTTCCTGGGGCGGAGCTAGGAATTTTCATATGGGGGGGCTAATTTTCATATGAGGGGCTAATTATGTTGGGTTGACAAAATGGGAAGGGGAAGAGAAAGAAAAATAAGGAAAAGCCGAAAAGATAAAAGAAGTCCGAAGAAGATTTAGAGAGAAAGGGGCGGCAATTTGGAAATTGAAGAGGAGAGATTTGAGATTTGTTGTGACACAGGGAAAGGAAAAAGAAGAAAAGAAAAAAAAACTTTGGATTTTGGGAAATGAAAAAGAAGAAAAGACTAAAGAGTAGAGAGAAAAGCCGACACTTTGGAAAAAGAAGAGTGAAGAGAAATTTGTAAATGGTAATGAGAAGAGAAATAAGCAAGCTGCATAGGGAGAAGAGAAAGTAGTGGCAGCCGAAAATTGTAATGAAAAGAGAAAGAGAAATAAGCAAGCTGCATAGGGAGAAGAGAAAGTAGTGGCAGCCGAAAATTGTAATGAGAAGAGAAAGAGAAATAAGCAAAGCTGCATAGAGAGAAGAGAAAGTAGTGGTAGCATAAATAATTGATGAGTATGTAAGGTACATTCTAAATGTGTAGTGTAGCAGTCAAAAAATAACACTGTAATAGTTTAAAATTTACAATTTTCGAAAAAGAAACAAAAGCAAAAGTTAAATGTTGTTTTAAAAACTACTCTCTTTATGCTATTTGGGAAGAAAAGTTATTATACATTCTGAAAAGGGGGGGCTGATTATTATTTTTTGAAAGGGCTTAATTTTAATTGTCCTATAGTCTGTCCAGAAAAAATAAAATTTTGGGGGGGCAGCAACGTAGCTCCGCCCCTGCCTGAGATATTACTTCTTCTTCAGTTCTTTGTCCACATCCTAAAACAAAAAATCCACTATTTAGGATAGCGAATTTATATCTACACATAAATTGCTTTAGCCAAGAGATGCAGAACCTATTGTCGACATCATGATTTTCTATTTGATCTAAGTTTAAAGTACTCCTAAAAAGGAAAATTATAAAAAGATGTATCAACAACCTATTTGGCAAATCAACCAGACAACAAAAACACTCTAAACATCATGTATTTAGTAATTACTATTAAGAAGTAGCCACATTTTTGTACCCCTTTCTTTATACGAAGAAAATCTTTTCTTAATCCAATAGGTGATTAGAGTAAGAGTTAGAAAGCAATGTATTTGTGAGGTTTAAAAAAATTATAGGCACATAAGGAATAGAAATATAGTACCAACATCTTATAATCTGAAAAAAGAAAAAACCAAAATCAGCTTACAAAGAAAATAGGAATTCTAACATGCCAAAACTAACAATTTGGTTTAAAAAAAAAATTGCCCATCATTTATAGCAAGATGCATAAAACTTCTTATCCAGTCTTACTTCATCCCAAACCGATCACCGTAGGCCTAAACTTTTAAAACAAGATAGATGCGATGATCCATAACATCATAATCCTTGCGTTTTTTGAGCTGCGGTTTTGTGGGCTAAGCTAAATAGTGTAGCCCATGTAAACCTACTCTATTTTAAGGTTAAGGTTCTATCACCGCAGCTAAAATCATGGTAAAAAGGCATAAGGAATGTATTGTAATAAAAAAAAAGGAAATAGTAGAAAAAGACAAATAAATATGAAGATGAGAAAATAGTTATGTGAATTGTAAACTTGCTCTAATCTCAATCTCTCTACGACTCAATAGTCAATATTGAGACTTCACATATAATATATATATTATATATATATATATATATATTATATATATAATATATATATATATATATAGAGATAGAGAGAGAGAGAGAGAGAGAGAGAGAGAGAGAGAGAGAGAGAGAGAGAGAGAGAGAGAGAGAGAGAGAGAGAGAGACATGGAAAGTTGGTTTGTAAAAAAGTCTCATATAGGTTGATAATTAGCCTTAGATGGACCGCACCTAATTATCTGTGGCAACAAAATATTATAAATGTTTAAAACATGTATATGATTTTGTGTTTTTGGATAAGTGGAAATATATATACTTAAAAACATCTTCTTCTTTTTTATAAATCAACTTACTTCAATAATACTTAATATTGTTTTGAACTTCTTTTTTTCTTTTTTTTTTTTTTCTTTTTTTAATCCTTTGGAAGAGGAAGATCCACTTTCTCCCTGAACAGTAACATGTAATGCCACCATGTATCAAATGGTCGGTCGACCAATCTAACAGATCTCAGAATCAAAAATCCATATGATTCAAAAATATACCATAAAAGGACCATCATGCTCAAGTCCCCTAGAAACAATACACAATAACTAAATTTGTCTATGTATTAATAAAATATATTTTTTTTTAATATATGAAATAGCAACTAACTCCATAACTGTAATAACTGAAATGGTATAACTACATATAATATTTAGTCAATTAATTGTTGGGAGATAATCAGATCTGAAACATGGGAAGACATGTGATCACATGAATTTAATGTTAGAAGAGTTGGGTGAGACCGTTGGTGAGGAAACCGTCAACCAACGGCTTTAATGGAAATCTTCCAAATAGAAGACCAGCATGTGCTGCCAATCCAAATTATTAACTTGGTGAACCCACTTCCCAAAAAAAAAATTTAATTAAATTGAAAATAAAAAATAAATGGCAAAAGATATGCAGTCGGATGAATTGTAATTTCGATGGGAAAAAGAGGGTCAACACCCAAATGAATCTTTACTTTCTTTCGTAGGGGCAGTTGTTTCAATGGATTAGGAGGACAGAATTAATACATGGCATATGAGCAAACCTGAGCTCTAAATGTTTCTCAAGAGATGTTTTGTAGACTTGAAAGGGAAAATTTTGTAATGTCATTTTAAGATTGGGTTCAGCTTCCTTTAAGTGATAAACTTTCAGCACATACAGAATCTGGCGGGCTCGAGTAACAAGAACTCCAAATTAAATCTTGGTTTGGATTTTCTTCCAAGCCCAACCTAAGCTTAAAATCCAATCCAACCTTGCATTGTAAGACTCGTCATTTTTTTTTTTTTAGTGGTCAAGAAGCCTATTATAAATCCAACCAGTCGTTCATAGATTTTAAGGTTTATAAGCAAGTACAAAAGACTCCTCTTTAATAAAGTTTCATGTGTTAAAAAATAAAAATAAATAAAAAATTGGCTATGCATTGTAAGGCACGTCTTTTTATTTTATTTTTTATTACCTGATTAGTGGTCAAGAAGCCTACTTTAAGCAAGGTCCTACGCTATTATCAAAGAAAAAAGAAAAGAAAAGAAAAGGCAAGGCAAGGTCCCATGTTAAAATAATAACATTAAAAATAATTTAAAAAAGGAAAAAAGAAAAAGTGGTTAACCTGTAATAGCTAATAACAATATTAGATAGCTTTGATATTGGCAAATTGTTATGACGTCTTGTAGTAGGTTAGATCTCAAAACCCCAGATTCGTGAGTAAATGAGGGGAGGATATCACTTGTAAATGATTTTAAAAACGAATTCAAAGAACCGGATAATAAAATGATTTTCACTTATAAAGTTATAAAAATTAGATTCAACAACTTGTATTCTTAAATAAAAAATATATTTTATATAATATAATATATAATAATATATATATATATATATATTATATATATATATATATATATATAATTTTACCATAAAAATAAACTATTTATATTATCAATAAGTAACAAATAATAATTTGATATTTTATGAACTTATTTACAAATTTAAATCTACAGTATATATAAGCAGGGACGGAGTCACTTGGGGACCAAAGGGGGCCCTGGTCTCTGCCGGCAAAAAAATAAGCTAGAGTAGGTTAATTGCCTTCACTCATATAATTTTTGGGCCATTACTAACATTAATTTTGGGTCATTTCAACAAAAAAATTAGCCCAAAACAAAATAATCAAAATTATCCAGCCCAAATTATAACAAAATAACCAAGATTATCTCATCAACAAATAACCCCTCATAGGAAGGCAACCAAAAAAAAGGAGAGGCTTCAAGGGAAACCAATGCAGCAGTGCACCAATCCTCTTCGATCTGCTACATTTCTTCTTTCTCTTCTTCTCTCTTCTTTATCTTTCAAGTTCTTTCTCTCTCATTTTTAAATTTTGCGGTGCTTAAATAAAGGTAATATAATAAAGCGCTCGCTCTCTCAAGTGCTCCATTCTTTTTTTATGAATATTTGGTGCTCAATAAAGCCAAAGAATGACTAACACCAAGATAAGGATAGCCTTAAACTAGAGTCCTACACTAACAATTATTATATATAAAAAAAAGTCATAAACTACCTTAAACCAGAGTCCTAGACTAATAATTATTATATAAAAAAAAAGAATCCTAAACTAACAATAACAAAAGGCTTTGCTTCAGCCATGTAAATATATAGACTATAGAGCTAATAAAATATGAAGAATATTCTAAATTAGAGGAGGTTGCAGCATCAGATAAATAGGTTTTTTTTTTTTTTTTTTTATGAATTAATACCGCTTCCTTTTTCTTTCTTTTTTGCTAAATATTCATTAATACCGTTTCTAATACTTATTTTTTTTTTTTTTTTTGAGTGCTCTGTGATTTTATTGTTTCAATAATTTTTATTTATCTTTGTCTCATTGTTTGTCTGTTGGGTGAACTGGTGTGTGGGTGAATGGTGGGTGAAGTGTATATAGAATAAATGTAAGCCAGTAAGTATTTGATTGTTAATTGCTGACTTGTTGTGTATTGAGTTGTGGGTCATGGGTGTCAAAATTATTATGTTTAACAATTGTGCAAAGTGTACTAGTGCACAAAATGAACATAATTTTTATTTGTTTTTCATGAAAACAATTTGGTTGATACACCGGCCCCCACTCATGTAAAATCCTGACTCCATCCTTGTATATAAGTATATTTTAAACATTTATACATATAAACATATATATAATATGATATATACTTTAATCGAACCCTATACTCATGACTCACGAGCTTGTTAATGAGCACATTATCATGTTTGAGTTCGTTTTGTTTAATATTCGAGTTTAAAACTTATGCTTGGGCTTGACTCGTTCACTAAATAAAACATAAACGTGTTTGTTTCCAGAACCGAGTTCAAGCTGTTTATAAAAAAAACTGGATTCATTTACAGCCTATGTTACGAGCCTTTAAATTGGCTTTTAGATGCAAACGAAAATTAGAGCAATATTCATCATAAAATTTTGTTTTAGAATTTCTATATTTCCTGATGGATTTTATAGTTTTCGTAAATTGCACCTAATTAAAATGAGTTCTAGCACAGTTTTAGGCTTTTACCCCTCCTGCGCTTGATTTCTACTGCACTCTGACCTGTATCATATCATTTGTCAAGTGTCAACATGATGTTTGTATCGTCCATAATTAGGCACCCTATTACACCACTTTTTGTTTATGAAGGGCTATAATACATGCCTTATGAAGCAAAAGGCTCATGGTAACCACTTCTTACCATGCACCTGAATGTCTGGAACAGTTTCTTCTGTTTCTTTTAGCCAGAACATAATGCCACCAGCAAACCTGAATTTAAACCTGAAGCAAAATTTGGGTGATAAGAGAGCTCGTGATAATAGGTAGACTTTAAAAAGAGAAAACCATGGGGCGGAGAGAGATTTCATATCTTCCAGGGAATTGAAACAAAACCAACAAATCTCTTAATTCAACTTCTCTTGAACAAAGTGAAAAACACACAAAGATTCTCCTCAACTCAACGAGTACACGCTAGGAAAGTTAATAGCAAACTTGGTGAATGGATAAGAGTATGAATTAAGAAACAACACTTTTTAATTCAAATGAAGAATGCAAGTAGTAAAAAGATCAATCCACTACAAATCAATTACACTATATATATCTTGCCATATTCTGCTGCTTTGTACAATATGTGGGGGGACTGGAGCATTAGCCTTAAGACAGCTCCTCCCACCTCAACTTATAATTTCCTTCCCTCCTACTATCCCTACAAAGAATGCTGGCCCCCAAGTGACCCATTACCAAGAAAAATAAAATTGAAAATAAAGAAGAAAAGAAAACAAGTACACTAGGCGCTAAAACCTATCCCTACCCCTTAACTATCTGAAGCAGCCTAATAAATTTTACAATTCTAAATTAAAGAATAATTTTACATCCAGGGCAGCGGATGTTACAATGGAGAGAAAGGGCAGGGTGGAGGTGGATTTACAGTGTGGCATTGACTCGTTGTTGAAGTTTCACTTGAATCTTTGACAAAATTTGATGCACCATGAGAAAAAATTCCAAAAGAACCACAGCCTTAATCCTGTAAAAATTGGAAGGCTGGATTCTCGAGAATTTCTGCAGGAGGCTTTACATCAGTAAAATGCTTCTCTTCGAGGGAACCAGAAATGTCATCAACTGCGAAAGGAATGCTGCATTCAAAAAAACATAATTAGTGGGAGTTGGGGACATCAGATGTAGAAATTTTATTTTTTTCATTGGTCAATTACTTCATTCTAATAAAAATTTAAATATTAGAAAAACACACACACACACATACCTTTTTCTTAAACCAGTTTTCAGAAGACAAAAAAAAAGCATTCTTTATCCCCCCCCCCCCCCCCCCCCCCATGTTGAGGAAGTGGTTTTCTTTGATGAAATGCTATTTTTTGTAGTATATTAGATTTTCTACAGTTAGAATCGAGTGTATATAAACCTGGAATTATCATCCAACAAAAAGGAGTTGCCATCATCATTGTCGGAGTCCTCTGTCATTAGAATACTCATGCTGGAAATAACCTGCACAAATAACAGGTGGAGCACCACATTAATAATTTAGTTTTTTAACATATACACATTAATAACTATCAGCCTATCAGGTAAGGAAATAAATATCTTTGACCAATTTTAAACCAAAGATTTCTTAATTTTTTTTCTTCACTTACATCTGATGATACACTTCTAGTATTGTAATTGTCATCCCAGTATAGCGTACATATTCTATAGAGCTGCTGAACACTCAGGACCTGTAGACAGCAACCAATAACGTGTGAGAGAAAGATCTCCAACATAGAAATGCAGGCTCGAATGATTCGAGCAATTTACAATCAATTCACAAAAAAAAAAAAATTACTTCAAAATCGTTCAGGAAATTCCATAATTACAATAACTTTAAAACCATATATGCTTCGTTATTCCTTTTCCTATGTTTTACTTTTCTCATGCCTTTACTGTGCATGTGCATTGATTAATAAAAAATCATATGAAAATTAAAGAAAATATTTCAGTAACATAATTAAAATAAAATAAAAAAATAGTTACATTGTAAAAGCACGTTCTGTAAGACCAATTTTTTATTCTAAACCAAAAATTATAATAGGTTATTAAAATATTTTAAAATAAAGAATGAAACCCCTTAATATTACTTGAAACTTTTGGTAATCAAGTTTTAATCATATATCAATATTTTAAATTTATTAAAACTTTGATAATGGAGTTTCACTAAGTGCAAACCACTTGTAAACCACGTTAATAAATTTTATGTACCTATAATGCATCACATGGCATGCCGTATAATGAGTAAACTTACATTGAACCATACCATGTAAGCAGCATGTGTAAGACTCAATATTTACTTGAAACAAAACATTATGGTAGATTATTAAAATAATATAAAATAAATTAATGGAACTACTTTGAAATTTCTAGAATATCTTGATAATGCACCACTGGCAGAAGAAGAAAAAATTTGGGGGGGGGGGGGGGGGGGGTGAGGGAATATATATATATATATAGAGAGAGAGAGAGAGAGAGAGAAACGAAGAACGTCCACTTGGTGCAACCACAGCTTGTAAGACACCACTTTTATTTAATAGTATATGATGGGTGAATTTCACTCAAATTAGTGTGATGTTTTCTCCAGAAATCTCATTGTAACTGATGATCTCTCTGCATGCAATCGTGCACATGTGTGTGTGTGTGAGAGAGAGAGAGAGAGACTTACAGGGCAGAGGTCATTTGTAATATCATCATAGGAAATTCTAGATTTCTGGTGTATAACCTGCAGAGAAAGTTTTTTTCAAATTAAGCTGACAATAATATCACCTCCATTTGAGCCAAACTAATTGGCAGTTAATGCACTTCATGTGTAGCTGAGTTGTGATCGCTATCAATAAAATTTCTTGCTTATAGAAAAATAAAATAAAAAATCTAAAGCAATCACTTTGTATTGTTCTACAACACAAAAGAAGAAACATACCAAGAATCCAACTGCCTGCCTTAGGTGTTTTAGTTCATCCCATGATGAGCCAGCAAACTGCAAGAATAGGACCATCAAAAAAACAATAACAAATACTTTTTTTAATTGGTGAGTTACATGTGCAAACAATGGGTCTTGAACCCATCACCTCACTTTCCACACCATTCTTATGAGCCAGAGCTCATAAAGTGCTATTACAAATCTGCCAAAGAGGAAGTTGATGAAATTGCAGCCTTTCACTGGTTACAATACTTACCTCTTCTGTTGCTTGGCCACACCATAGCTCTAACTCAGCCAACCCAGACTTCACGTATTCCCCATTGCTGAATGTGCAGCACTCTCGACGAAGGAGAAGGCTGCAGCAGCATCAAACAAGAATGCATCTACAAGTTATACTGATAGCTTATAATTTATACCATGCGAAGAGAGAGAGCAGAACAGCAATTTACCTATTAAAGAGCTGTACATTGATATATGAGAAAATCTGACTGAATATCTTTTGAACAAACACAGGAGGAACCTGAAACAAAGCTGGCCATAAGTTCATGGTGCATCAAAATCCAAAAAAAAAAAGGTATTAATTCATTTAAAACATGGCCTAAAGTAATTCCATACAAAATTCTCTTTTAATGTACAAAGAAGCCCATTAAGGCTATCAATGATGCTGTTCCAGGGACTCGCTTGAGGACTATTGCTACTAGACCGTCCAGATGATTTTAAAACACTTCCTCTTGACGTTCTGGGTGCCTGGAATATCAGATAATAGATAGCTGGTGTTAAAAAATTGCTAGACTCAGACATAGCTAACCAAATTAACGGATATAGGCTAGCACAGCACACCAATGATGACAACATTTTAGGCAAGTAATATACACTGTTCAAAAAAACTTAAATCCCAAGCATTGATACAAAATCAACCCAGCAAGCATTAAGTAACACAAATATACAGAAAAGTACAACAGACCCACCATATAAGTCATTTCATGTTTATAGCAGGGTATAATGTATAGAAGAAGATCCAGAGCAGGAAAGGAGAAAAATAAACCAAGAGGAGAGAAAATTCAGATTCAGCACAAAAGCATGTTAGATCATGGCATGCTAACTCTCACTATCACACTATATCATGTAATTTCTAAAAGTTATCAACCAGTAAAGACAGCATTAATTGTCTGGGAAATTTTAAGTGAAAAACCATATCACAACCGGAAAAATATTAAAACCATGATACAATTCAATTTACAGGAAGTCTTGGAAAATTGGGATTATACCTGGATACAAGAAGAAAGCAGTGGTGACAAGTCCTTCTTCACATTGTCTCGAATGATTCCATACATCTTTTCCACATATGCTATAAGCTGTTGCTTAAATAGCAAAGCTGGATACTTGGCCTCGACATGGCGCACTATGTCAATTGGACTAACAGAAAGATTGGCAGAAGAACGGAAACCCTGGGAAACAACATTAATGAGTATATGATATTTATGTAGAAGCATGCATACATGCATAATAAATAAATAATCATCTCAGTACTTGAGTCATTCTCCCAAATAATGATGTCGGGGTGGGAGGCTTCCGTGCCACAGTTCCACTGCTGGCTTTTAAACTCCGTTGGAGCAAGAACAACAATGTAGATGTGTTGGTTAGCCAATATGCCATATGATCATTGTCATCCTGGTTCTGCAAGAAACATTAACAAGCTCCAACCGTGTTAGATGAGTTCGTTAAACTCAATACAATCTCATTTCTTTTACTTTATACTTGAGAGGGGGGTTTGGATGGTGTGGGGGCTATAAAAAATTAAAAAAAATAAAAATAAAAACTCCATTTTGATAGAAAGAAAAATAAACAAAGAAGAATATTTTTGTCTTCCTCAAGCTAATTAATTGAAATTTTTTGCAATATATAATAATTACAGATCGAAGATTTGTAGCAGGAATATTCTTCTGATTACCCTCCCACAGTTCACCACAACCAATATTTCTCTGATCACTACATTAGCCCAGAAAAATAACAATGTAATGCACAAAAACTTACCTCTATTGCAGAACCAATTAACTGAATTAGGCGATCAAATACACTTGTTCTTTCTGCTTCAAATGATCTCCAGTGAAGAAGACATTTGTAAACGGTAAATGCTCCAACTGGTTTTCCTTCACTAAACCCAAGATCTTGTGTCACACATTTTATAAGAGCATCTACACTCTCCTGCACAAGACACCAATATCAAAGAACTGGTCCATTTAAATCTTCATACCAAAAATAAAGCAAAAAATTAATTAAGTAACAAGCATTCAATATTCTTTCTTCTTAATCAAGTGCATACATGCTGCCTTTCAATTTGGGATCTCCTGAAAGACTCTGTACCAAACTTTTTTGCTGGTGCAGCACTCTGTGGTTCCTGTAGAAATTAGACTCTCTCTTAGGACTATACAACAAGGGTAGATAACAATAAGTAAACATTATATCAAAATAACTTTCACTGGTTTTATTTTCCTCACTTACACGATGACCATTTTCTAGAGGTGTTGGAATTGCTAGATGTTCTGACATTTTTCTAACAGGTGAATTTAACAATGCTTGCTGACGCAGAATTTGGTCCTCAGTTTCCATGTCAGATAGTTTTTCTTCAAGCCTGATAAAAGATATAGCCAACAATTCAGATTAAATTAATCTTTTAATTAATAAATCAAAATTCAAAGCATAATAGCTAAACCCAAGCTAATCAAGAAAAAATCCAATTGATCCAGCTTCCATAATAATTCACACTTTACACCAAATTGATAACAATAGAAAACTAGCAGCAAGAACCTTTGCATGGCGGTCTTCAATTCAATTATCTTTGTCTCTGCATCCAAAGCCAGCTTCAACCGCTCTTCACTAATCTTGTTTGTTTCTTCGAATTTCCTCTCTGTTTCATCAATTTTCTTTTCCAGAGAATTTACCAGAGCCTACAAAGTGCAAGAGCCAGGATGATATCATCAATCACAAACAAATCCAAACAATCCAAGGTAGTTCCAGAAACGACATACACCAGAGCTTCAGCAACCTTACCTTGAGCTGTTCGTTTTCAGCAGTAAGCTTATTGACTATTTCATGATCAATAACCGGAACCTCCTGTACAATGGGAGCTTGTTCAGCAGCAATCTTGACAGCCTCACGTTCCTTGATAAGCAGTGTTTTAGTTTCTTGAAATTGAAATTGTATATCTTCCAAAGCAGACTGCAATTTTGTGTTTTCCTGTGTTTTGGCTTCTTCAAGGTCAGACTGCATTGATTAGAAACAAGCAACACCAAATAGCTTTAGAGTCAACAGAGTCACTACATAAAAAAACACCACCTTCTAAATACATTGATTAGAGACAAGCAACACCAGATAGCTTTGAAGTTTTGCAGAATCACTGTAAAAGAACAGCACATTCTAAATACATTGATTAAAAAGAAGCAACACCAGATAGCTTTAAAGTTTAATCACTACATAAAAGAACAACGCATTCTAAGTCTCCTTGTGCTTCTTTTATCCCTCCATAAATTTTCTCAATAAGAGGTCAAAAAGGTAGAAAAGAACCATTTGGAGCAAAGGTAAATGATGCATCAATGTAGACAGAGGGCCTTCTTTATTTATTTATTTACTGGGGGAATATAATACAAAACTTTATTTTTAATATGGGAAAAGCAGCCCATTGGTTTTATAACATATGCCTTACCAACAGTAGTCTAAGTTCATATTAAGAGTGCATCCTTCACACTAAAACTTTATTTGTACATAAACATTGATAGAGACTGCTTATTATATTAATGTACCATTGGAGGACCATCGATCCCAAAAACCTAAGATGTTAGGGAGTAAGCCAAAAATGCATATCCAACTGAAAAACAAAATGACACTGATAGCCTCACACACACAGATTGTTGAAACCATCACTTCATTCTTTTGGCCTACACAGCATCTTTTTACCATATGAGCAAGCATATGAATCAAAAAAGAAGCAAACATTCCACCTCTAAGAGAATCCCCTTGACACTTGACTTAAAAGGAAGCCAAAGTATGCACCAAAGAGAGGGGGTAGTAACATATGCTGGAAACCTCAAATTGCCAAAGAAGCCATGCTGCTAACTTCCTCAGCTCCTTCTTTCATATCCAAGCCACCTCTTCCTTCTCTCTCTCTCTCTCTCACACACACACACACCCTCTTAAACACACTCCCATTTACTCTCTACAGAATCTGGGGTGTGTAGTAAATTAGTAATGTCTTTTTTTTTTTATTGGCATCAAGTATCTAAAGCATTTGCTCCGACTATTCCCAAGGGTACACGGGCCCTTGGCAAGGAGTTTCCCGCAAGTGCACCTCTGACAATTCAAGGGGAAATTAAACTCCCCCAGTCCAATGGCCACAAGGGGGCAGTGGCTCTCGAACCCAAGACGTCCGATTTTACGGCTCGCCCCTAAGTTGATTGACCATTGCACCAACTCCCTTGTGGTTAAATTAGTAATTTCTTTTTGGAACAAAAGCATTGATAGAAAATCTCACACGAAATTCAATTCCTCCCAGTGTCCACCATGATGACAGCTAGCTTGAAATATTGTGGATTAGTCTAATTAAAGAGAAATTATTACCCTCATTCTCTTCTCCAATTGCAGACGCCAGGTAAGTTCTTCAACTTGCTTTTCCAGCATGTTTTTGGCAGCTTGGAGAGCACCAGTTTCCTTAGCAGCCTGTGGACATACATTTAAAATCATAAAAAAAAATAATAATAAAAAAATCAACATATAACCACTGAATGCAAAGTGACTGAGTGCAAGCCGCAAGTAACCAGAGTAACAGAGTTTTGAAAAATACGAACTTGTGATTCAAGACCAGATTATAAAATTCGAACTTGTGAAGATTATGGTAAATAGAATGAATACTCATATAGCACATGAATATCTCAGGAAACATTGCTACGTAAGACGAGTTTCAAAAACAATAAATTAACAAGCATGCCCTCACAAAATAAAGAAAGAAAGAAAGAATTCATCACCATTTTAAGCTTCCGTAATTCTCTACGTGCAACCTTTGCTCTCCAGGCACATTGTGTGGCAACTGCTGCTTTCTTTATCCTTAAATAATGAAGGCGGGTCAAGTATCTTCGGCATTGACTCTGTAACAGACATGAATTCACATCGAATCAGCATAATCTACCTAAAAGATAACAAAAACTCAAACCAAGTGACACAGTTATAAATAGCATAACAAAGGCGCCACCACTTCAATTCTTCCGATTTTCCCATCATTTGGGCACCTTTGTGCTCTTAGATGTTTAAAGCTTTAGGAAATAGTATTTTGTCCTCTTTTTTTCCTTTTTTTTTAGAACTCCCCTGTATACTCGTCTCCTTGGATAGAGCCCCTATGGAACTTAATGAAGCTCTTTGTTAACCAGATAAGAGAAAATAAAAATGACTTGGCACAGCCAAAAGACTCAAAAAACAGTACTTGACAGCAAAAGGTAGACTATTTTTTTTACCAAAAAAAAAAAGGTAGTTCACACCTGACATAAAGGTGAAATGAAGCTACTTTTGATGATCATTTTTTATAATATGTATAAGTTTGAATGCGCACTATTACGGCCAGTACATGTCAATATACAGCCTTAAAAACTAAGATGTCAAATGTGGCTTTAATTGTAGAGCTTCAAGATTGCATCCTGAATTATGTGCCACCAAAACAGAACACAACATGAATTGTAATCATAACATAAAGAAGAATCTAAAGAGCACACAACTACTACTTAAGCCATACAGAACAAAAATACGGGATACACTTTCATTTTATATAAAATCCCAGCCAATGGTTGTGTGCTCCTTCATTTCTTTATCTTGCTTTTTCTGATAGGTGAATAAAGATTTTATTACAGAGAGAAGTTTGTATGTACAAAGGATATACAAAAGGCTCATCAAAAGATTACAATCTTAAATTCAAAAGATCTCTAAATTCAAAACAGGCTAAAAGAAAAAGGAAACTTGGGTACCTGCAAGCAAGCATGCACTCATACAATTATCACAGAACTAGAGACGAAACTCAAGTATTGAAATCCCAACACCAATAAAAGCCCAATTATTCCACTTTCTCCACATAGTACGCATAAGGCAAAGAAGACTTATATTCCATACAGAACTGCTACGATTGTTGTCCAAAAAATCCTTTTGAACTGAATTACACTTCACCGCAAACAAGAGAATACAAAATACTACAATTCACTACTTGTAACTAGACCCCTCAACACCTCATAGAAAGAATGAAATTTAAATTTGCCACCTCTGTTGGGCTTCCAAGACAACCTATCAACCTCTATATCCATTAAGAGATCAGAGATCAGAATATGGAAAGCCCAAAACAGAGTTTCAATTTCCCAGTCCTATGATGCACAAACAAACCTGAGATTCCATCAATAGATCTTCTGATGATCTACTTAATAAAAAAGAAAAAAGAAAAAGATCTTCCAAAGATCCCAAATAAACATTAACAAACGCATCTTTATCCTCAGCTATTTAAAACACATTAGAAAATAATGCTTTAACACAACATTCCCACACCAAGCATCCTGCCAAAAGCGGTACTCTCATACTATCTCCTACTACAAATTTGACATACTCAGAAAACCCCTCCTACCCTGGCCGAATACAACAAACATACTACCATCACTCCTCCAAGTCCTAATTACATGGCCTGCTAGGCATCTTGACGGCATTGATAAGAAAAAAAAAAAAAATTTGAAGTAATTAAATGATATATAGAATGCCAAAGGGAACCCAATAACAGGGGGGCAGGGGGGTATACAAAAGGCACCCCCAGAAGAGAAAGGAAAAAGAGGAAAAAGGAAATTCACTAACATCAATAAACTTCTTGCTAACATTGTTCCAAATGTATAGATAAAACAAAAAACTGACTGAGAAATTTCAGATGAAATCTCTTATAATCAAACAAAAAATTTATATTTACCTGGATAATAATTGCAGCTCTTCTCTGCTTCTTGAGCTTAAGCTCATTACGAGCAGCCATCCCATGCATACCACTCTGTAGAGAAATAGCTGAAGAGCACAAATTTTTATAAGCATTCCTAGCAAGGTACATGCGACAATGTTTCTGGATTCTCACAGAAGCAGCTTCCCTTCTCATGCTTTCATACCGATGGCGTGCAACTTGTCCTGCAATCAGCTCAAAGAAAGTACATTATTAAGTTGCACAATAATCCCAATTGTTAGCCAACAGAACCTCAAGTTAATACTCTCTGAATCAATTGTCAAGATGCAAATAAGTAAAACTACTCAATACCTCTACACAAGGCTTGGATTTGAATGGCAGACAGCCGTAACAAGATAAAGTTTTTACGGCCCAAATATGAGCGAACTGTTCTTTGGATAATGCTTGCTGATCTTCCAAGGACCTCAGTTCGAAAACCATCTAGCTCTGCCATCTGACCTGCTCTAAGAAACACTTTCGTTTTGCCAATCTGAAAAGAAAGTGATCAAAAAATTGTTCATCCATAAGATATATATGAGGATTTAGGATCATGTGAGACAGCAGCCCACAACAGCATTATTGCACTAAGTGGCAGATTTTAACAGTGGCTAGTAGTGGCAGTACAATGATGAAACAAGAACCCAAAACCTATGCAATAAGGGTCTGCCATGCATTTTCAGTACAGGCATTAGCCAAACAAAATACAGAAAAAGGAAACTCAGAAATTTGTTATCAATAAATTGTTCAAGCAGTACAAAGAGCACTGAACTTATGAAGATATACCTGATAGCCTTCAAGGTTCACCTTCTCAAGAAGCATCTTGCAAGCAGTGACCTCATCATAGCTTACCAGGAATAAGAACTAAAGTTAGAGGAATAAGAATCAAACTCCCCAAATTCAAAGAATAAAATGACAACAAAGGTACCTCCCATTCAAAACATCAGGTGCCAGGATGCCAAAACGACGTAGAAAATCATCAAAAGTCTTTCTGGTGGGATATCCAGCACAACTGATCCTAATTGCCTCCATGACTCCCTGAAATACAACATTTGCCACCAATAATGCAAGCTGAAGATGTAAGAGGGGGGGGGGGGGGGGGTGGGAGAGGGGATGATTAGTCAGACCAAAATATTGAACTTACCCCACAACGAAGTTGCTGTAAAATGTTATTATTCTCAAATATGGCTGGCTTGAGAAGGTTATTTGGCTTTACACAACGAATGTAGTGTGGCTGAGTTGCACTCAGTGTCTCTAGCAAAGCTTGCAATTGTTGCTGTAGTGAACATTATTTATGAAAACCAAAAAGCATATGGGAGGAATTTAAACTGCATTGCACATACATATGCAACAGATACAGACCTTAAACCGAGCACCTATTGATGAGAACTTTGATGATTTGGAAGATTCCTCAGCTAGAGGTGGGAACAAGCCTGAAACAAATGAGCACGTGGAAGCGCTCAGGAGTGCCTGATGCTCCGCAACAACATAATCTTTATTCTTATCCAGGAAGAGCTCAGTTTGATAAGTGACCTAAAAGAAAAAATCCCCCCATTATATTACAGTGATTTACATTCGTCTTGGTGTCTTAGGCATGTTATTATGCAAACCAAAGTGAACTTCAGATACTTACATCACCAGCATAATGACAAATGGTGAAGTCACTACGTGACAACTTCGGCTTGCTAAAGCGTTTATGGTCTTTAAAAGTTTGGTAGAGTTTTTGTGCAAATGTCTCATGCGTTGATCTTGGAAACATACTACAAAGAATAACAAGGGCAATGTAACAATCACCCAAAATATATATAAGTAAAATAAAATAAAATAAAAGAGCAAACAAATTGAAGAATAGTATCGCATGGACCAAACAGATTACATGTTTCATAACCATACAAGACAAAATGGAATAACAGTAAATGCATTACTGTTTATATTCTAAAACATACCAAGCCTCATCCAGAAGAGCAATGATGCCACCAGGCTTCTGAATTACAAAAGTACATGTTAGAAAAAAATAAAAAACATATTATGTGATACATCAAAGCAAATCCCTTTAATCCAACAATGAAAAGAATTAAACTAGGGAAACAAGCATTAAAAGGGGCACAAAAACAAAAACAAGAAACTTAGATGGACAAGTAAGATAACATTGCACAAGAGAAACAACCGTAAAGCCAACCAGGAGTTATGATAAGATAAAGCTCCATACCATGCGTGCGTGTGTGTGTGTGTTCAAACTCTTATTGAGGCAACCAAAGAGCACCATAAGTCAAATAAATCAAAGCACCAAAGTATTCTGCCTTAACATTTGATCATACAAACAGATCATTCCCACCAAAACCCAAACCATCAGAAGTCCAATTTTTTTTTTTTTTTTGTGAAAAGAAAAGGAGAAACAAAGAAAGAGATCTTTAGCCTAGGATGCAGGAGGAGAACCATGGATAGTGGAAGCAACTGAAGCATGCTGGTATCAAGTACTAGCACCTAGTGCATAAGCCACAAACTCCTCCAATCATTGGGCATGTAGGGGCTTGACTCAGATAAAAGAAGACAACAAAAGAATCAATAAGGAAAGACAAGTGGGGAAACTCCTTTGCTATGTCATCAAGAAATATTATAAATATTATACGTAATAGATTCATTACAAAAGACAAAAAGGATACAACTCAAGTATTCAGGAGGTATACAAATGGACCCTAAAGAGCCAAAACCTAAAATTTGAAAATACCCAGAATAAATAGTAAGAAGAAGAAGAATAAAAGAATCCTGAAGCACACATCGAACCACAAAATTTCAAAAACAGAAGTTTAAGCTTATTGCATTAGAGCTCAAAACCACTATAACTTTGACTCTAATCTTTCCCACAGGCACACCACTGCAGCAAAGACACTGCTATTACAACCATTAAAATAAACATAAATCATATAGGAGCCAATCAATTTCCACATTGGATGGCAAGCAGAAGCAACATTTAGAACATTTGAAAGTAGGGAACTTACACACCTTTTCAAGGAGATCAAGAATATCCTGGTTATCAATAAACTCTATATAACTCCAGTCAATTTCTTCTTTTGTATATTCTTCTTGCTCCATCTTGAAAACATGCTGCCAAACACATTATTGATGTCAAATTAAGTTAGACGTAATTTGAGAGATCCAGGAATACTAAAAAAGAAGAGCATATTTCAAGCTCAACCTGGTTGAAATGTTGCTGCAGTTTTTCATTCGTCAAATTGATACAAAATTGCTCAAAGCTGCAAAGAGGCAAATAAAATTTTACAGACTGAAAAACTCAGAATATGACAGACAAATATCACATTATACAACTATGACTACATATCTAAACACACACAAATAGCCAACATCCAAACAAAATCCACAAAGCCAGCCAAAAAAGTAAGAAGAAAGATATGACCCAAAAATTTCCTTGTAGGAGTGTTTGAACAAGTACATCGATCAGCACATTGTCTAAATGAACAAAAAATATGATGAGTCTTATCAACAACAAATGACATCAAGGCCACAAAGTTTAGATTTCCTAATTAAACATCCCCATAAGATCAATCACAGGGATTTCAATCTGTCCTTTTGCAACAAATCAACCTCAGTAAACAATGAAAACAAAAGCGTACCGGTTAAGCACCTGTTTGTCTTGAAACTCTCAAATCCATAAATATCGAGAACCCCAATCAAGTTCTTTGAATCAGGATCTTGACCAATAGAATTATTGATCTTGTTCACGAGCCTGGTCAATGAGTGTAGAAAACATTTAATCTCGAAAATGAGGAACATAAATCAACAGATTCAATTGGTACTTTATGATGAAGTAATGAAGTATACAGAACCTACCAATCAAATAACCTTGAATAAACAATTTTTGCCAAAGCATCTCTACTGAGAGCTGCAGACTCTGGATCAATCCATTTTGTTATGGTCTCATCACGTGTCACAATCACACGTTTGCATAGCGAGTCTTCAAGAGAATTCTCATCACACCTAAACAAAACTTGCAGTTACAGGTTTGCCTTACAATTCTCTAGACAGTAGTTTAAAAAAAAATTATCACATACATGAAAAGTTCAGCTGCTGTTGTGAGATGGAACCGAGATTTATCATCTTTGGGTTCAGAAGAATCTATTTCTTTCCCCTTTGTGAACTCAACATTGCCCAAATGGAGTATTGCAGCTACTACTCGGAATATTGCATCCTGAGAGCAAGAAATTTAGTAGAGATTTCATATAAATATTTCCTGTCAAAAAACTACCCAGACATAGTACCTGCTCATCAGAACTGATCCCAACAACATCCATAGCTTTTCTAGTTGCAAGGTACTCCTTAGAATTATCCACTCCATCCAGCTCGTAGCAATGTGATTGATTTAAATAATGGAATGTTCTTGGGTTTCCCAATTTGTACTTCTCAACATCCTGATAGCGGAGACACAAGGAAACATGTGGATATAGGAAATCCAAATTAGTATCAAATATTTCAATCAGAGTTGAAGAGAAACCAATCCGGAAACCAACTCAACATAAAAATAATAATGATAGCCAGTGTATCATAGTTTATACGAAAATTAAGCAACAAATGCCACTAGAGCACTCTTTGTAAATACCAAAGAATCTAAGGGAACTCAGAGTCCAACACCATCCAACAGATACAACAAAATTTAGCGTGAACTCTAGCACTATGAAACCCATTGGGTGCATGTGTAAATTACCACTCAAAAACAAATTCTAGAAGAACCTTCAGAAATTTTATAGCTATGCCAATTAATTTCACTTTTTCCAATAACCTGCCTTTCAAGAATTAAATAACACATCATTTGATGACTGTTTGTTACACAAACTAACAATTTTTAGGGGTTACTGATATACTTGATCAATCAAAGGGTGGTAAATTTAGCTTTCTTTCATTTCTCAGATGTGAGAGAGGATATCATTCTAATGAGTCTAAAACTCGGACTCTTGGGGAATAAAGGCTCACCATGAGCCATGCAACCATCCAAGGAAATTTGAAAAACACAATCAAATAACTGAGACCTTAGAAAGTTCTCCTTGTCTCAAAAATCAAGTAGATGGGCAACCTGATGTAGGACACAAGAGGCTTACTAATTTTTTAGCTTGGAAGCCAAAGAAATCTTGATTAAAATGAATTTCAATTCATAAGGCCTGATTCAAGACCTCCATAGGATATTCTAGATCTAGGAAGCATGGATACATCAAACACCCTAGAGTGTCCATGTCTGACACACACCTTCATGCTTTTTAAAACTTATAAATTGTGAAAATGAGATGAACACCATAATTAAACACATCTAGTGCCCATTGGTTCATATAATAATTTTCACCATATTATTTTACGCTGTTGATTTTTATATTTTACTTTTAAACCAAAAATTAATGTAAAATATACCTAAAACACATACTCATTAATTAATTAATTAATAGTTGTAACCCAAGCATTTCGTGTCCTAATTTTCCAAAAATTGTCGTGTTGCCACATTTGCATCATAACATACCCATATCCAGTGTCCATGTTTGTACTTCCTAGTTCTAGTTATTATCAGCTCTTATCTTCATGTTTTTTTGTTATTAAAAGCCCCCCCCCCTTTTCTCCCCCTCCCCCAAAACAAAAAAGGTGGGCAAATTTAATTTTTACTCCTCTTAGTTTTAGAAAGCATGGGTACTTGGGGAAGTTCCTGAGTATTTGGACATGGCCAGGGGTTGTGGCTCATAGACCTTATTATCATCCTCCTGTATAACTAGCTATTTTTTGTCTTAATTGCACAAGTCTACCTTAAACTATGGGGATGCTTGCACTTTACACCCCAAACTATAAGAACTTGCAATTAACACTCCAATTTGGACAAACCTATTATGCACCCTTAAGATGACAGTATGCACCCTTTTCTAATCTATTGTACTTACAGTTACTTATCAAAAAAAATCTATTATACTTATAGTTGATCTGTCATACTTCACCAAGTGGGCCTTTGAAATATTTTTAGCATTTATTAACTGAATTTTGAGCAAGGACATGCACCTACCATTATAGACAATAATCATCTCTATTGATACTTCCTCTTGAAAGTGAGCAATTTGATGGCGCCCACAGCTCGGTGCCGGGCTTTGCCTTCGAAGACTGTTCCTAATAACTTCACTTCTTGTCATGTTTTAGCCGGCCTAAGATTGGGGTTTCGCCTGATTCAAACAGAGATGGGTGATTGGGGCTTGGGGCTTGGGGGCATACTGTGATATTTATTTTAAAGAAAGGAAATTTAGTAAATCTGGTTATTAAAGGGTAGTTTCATATTTTTCTTTTCTAAAGGTCATATGCTATGCACGTGATTGTCAAAGTTAACAAGCACTTTAACGGTGGGCTGCAAATTGTTAACTTTGTCCAAATCGGGGTGTTAATTGCAAATATTTATAGTCTATGGTGCAAAGTGCAAGCACCCCCATAGTTAGGGTGGATTTATGCAATTAACGTTTTTTATAAGTAATTTTATTTTATTGATTAAATAGATTACTTCATGCTCACAATAATGAGCACACCATAACCTAAAAGATTTACAAAAAACTGTAATAAAAATGTAGTCGTCTGGCTTTTCCCCCTGTGGACGTAGGTCTTCAGGACCAAACCACGTAAATTCTCTTTGTCTCCTTTCTTTTTCACTTTTCCGCATTTGCTTTCTTGATTTACAAATTATTCAACAAACACTAATCCACAATAATAAGATGACGCTTCCGCAAAGTGGTTAAAATTCTCCCCAACGCAGTAGTCCTGGAAAAGAAAGCAACACAAGGGGGCACCTTCACCTTCCAAATACTTTTCAGGGAAAAACCATAAGGGAAGGAGGACTCAAGCAGTGATAAAAACACTTAACAGTAAATCCCTTCTAAGGAGCACGCCGCCAACACAACTATTCATCACCCTCTCCCCTCAAGGACAGAGAATAAAGCATGTCCATAAAGGAAGTCAAAGACTCCAATTCCCAATCACGTACACCTAAAGAAATGGAAATCCCAATGAAGAATGCCATTGGGGAAGGACATTAAATTTGCCACAGAAGCCCTTAACGTTTTTTTTATAATTAAAATGTTACAATAAGTGGGAAGGGGGGATTTGAAACTTAGTTTTCTGAATAAAGGAAACCATGCCATGCCACTGAGCTACAAAATTCTCGGTTGTGTAACTAGCTTATTATAGTTGGTCTTCTATAGCTTTGCTTGCATTTAGCACTTCCTGAACTAGTCCTAAATTCTACTAGGATTAGAACATTCAGAAGTAAGAGAAGTTTATATATATTAATGTAACTCTTATAAATAATAAAGAACTTTGATTAATAAAATATCAACCTAATTTGCTCTCTTTCAATGGTGAGAATCCTTTAATCAAAAATAAAGTTATGAGTGGAATGCAATCCCTTTGTGTATTATGTGGTTATTAAGGAGAGAGAGGAATCGGCGTGCTTTTAAGGATGTCGAGAAACTATCAATGGAGCTAAAGATGACTTTCCTTCGGGTCCTTTGCGATTGGATGGCTACTCTTTCAGGCCACTCCTACATCTTTGTTCTTGATTTTGTGGACTTTTGTTCTTATGTTTAATTCCTTTTCTTTTTCTGTTTTGTATCTCTTGCTTTTCAAGTTTATGTCTTATATACCGGTTGGCATTTTTAATAAAGATTACCCTTTATCAAAAATAAAGTTATGAGTTAAACGAGACTCCATTAAAGTTCTTCTAGATGAATCCAAGAAGACCTTGGTGAGGTTCGACAGCTTCTTTTTTTTAATGAGTAAATAAACTTTATTGACAAAGAGAATCACCACCCAGTTCACAAGATTTGTACTTGGATGGCATCAAAGTCAAGAAAAAGTGCAACAATCAATAAACTCAAACATATTAGAACATGAACTGCATGTTAAAACAGCCATCCATTCATACAAGGACCGTAAAAGGATCATCTTCAGATCAGTCGTAGTTCGTTCAGAGAACCTTCAAACACCTTGTTGCGCTTTCTCCAAATAGTCCACATAATGCACAGAGGTATTGACTATTGCACTCTAAATATCACCATGACAATGTTTAGCAAACCTCCCCTTCCAATACACCAACAAATCACCAACTCTATTAGGCATAGCCCACGGCACCCCAAACAAACATAAACCAAGAGACCATAAATCTCTTGCATAATTGCAATGTAACCATAGATGATCAACATTTTATCCATCCTTGCATATACAACACTATTCCACAACAATAATCTTTCTTTTGCGTAAGTTATTGAGTGTATGAATTTTTCCCAAGGCAACAGTCCATGTAAAGAATGCTACTTTAATAAGGACTTTAACCCTCCAAATGCTTTTCCTAGGGAAAGATTTACACACCTCCGGTATACTTCCAAAGGGAAAGATTACAAACCATAACCACCATCCCCACACCAAGCTAATATACTTTCATAAACAAACGCCGTACCCTCCTCTCCCTTCCTTCAAACATCAACCACCCCATCAACGATTTCAACTAAAGAACGGATACTTCCACATCCTCGAACGTACAACGATTCCACTCCTTCCATAGAGTCTACAACTGCCATAATGGAGCTAGATTTCAAACAAAGGAAGAAGAGTGTTTACCAAACCAATTCCTCTAACCTGAAAGTAGCTCAAAAACACTCTTCTCTTATTTAAGCCACAGAAAGAACTCATCTTAAGAACTTATCAAGTCTCAAATAACCACACAACCAACATACAATTTTATGTTAGGTAAATTACACTGATACCCCCTTCTTTTGGGGAAACTAGACTCGCTACACCCTATTTTGGGGAAATGACACTCCGCTCCCAAATTTGCAAAATAATTAACACTCAGCCCCCTTTCCCCCCATTTTTAAAGAGAGTAGAACAAAATGAGGGATTAGCATTATTGACCCAATGATAAAGCACTAAGACCTTCCTTGTTGGGGCTCCGCGCACTGGGTGAAAGAAGGACCAACGACGATTCATCCTAAAGAAGGAGTAGGAGGAGTCATGTCCTCTATTTAGGAAGAAATGCATGCCCTGGTAGCTCATCTTGGCTCGAGCAGCGATACAGAAGAAGAACGAAACGAAGTTAAAGGTCGGGGGTAGGGAAAAGAGTCTTGGGAAGAAGAGCTCAAGTCATCATAAGTAATAGGCCACCATTCCAAGGCTGGTGGTGGGCATTTGGGAAAGCCGGGCCGATCGGGTGTCCGATCTTTATACGTTTCGGCCACGTCCATTTCCGCTCTGAAGAGGAAGGTTTAGATCTTTCAATCTTATGTCGTGAGGGATGTATTGGAATATAATTTTCTTTTTAACTCTAGTTAGTTAGGCATTGGTTAAAAAAATTAATCAAAAATAAAAAAAAAAAAAAAAAAAAAAAAAAAAAAAAAAAAAAGGAACGAAGTGTTAATTATTTTACAAATTTGGGAGGGGATAGTCATTTCTCCAAAATAGGATGTAGCGAGTCTAGTTTCCCCAAAAAAAGGAGGTTTCAATGTAATTTATCCTTTTATGTTTATTGGGTGTTTCTTGGGTGATGCCGTTTTCGGTGTAGGAGCTGTTAGCAAGCTGGAAGGGGAGGTTGGCAGGAGAGGTGTTGGGGGGATATGGAAAGCAATTCTTCTATGTCTCATGTGGTGTATTTGTAGAAAACGAAATGCACGGTTCTTTGAGGGACAAAAACTCAGCTCTATGTTGAAATTTTTTTTTTGTTGCTAAAAATGAAGTTGAAATATTTACTTCTAAAGTCTTTACATGAGTGGACTTCATCCCCCCTTTCGTTTTATGTCGAGGGTTCATCGTCTTTAGTTTTCTGTCGAGGGGCTCCTGGAATTCTTGGACTCCTTGCACTTTAGCCAACTACTGTTTTATTTAATTATAAAAAATTACAGTTTTACTTTTCCTTTTTTTTGTGCTTCCTTATCCTGTATATAGCTACCTGGGTAGGAATTCTTTGGATTTCTAATGAAAATATTTACTTATAAAAAAAAAATAGCCCAAAACAAATTAACAAGGCAATCCCCCATCCCCCCCACCCCCAAAAAAAAAAAAAAAAAAAAAATCAAAGTTACTGTTCATGGGGACCGTTCACAGCCCCTGGACAACACATTTATAGCCCACCCAAATTGTTTGTAAGAAACAGTACCCTGCAAATCAAAGGGCCATAAGTTTTGCTATCAGAATGTTTTCACAACATGGGAGATCCCACACGCCTAGAATAGTAGGCCTTGTTCAGAGAATTTTTAAGGTGCTTCTCAAAGAAGATATTCAAGATGATCTTTCTGATCATTTAAACAAGGAATCTGTCTGTGGCTGATTATGGATGAAAGTCTCATGAGTTAAAATTAAGTGTGCTTTGATTGAAACTGAAAAGATTAACTATTTCTTAATTGGAGAACGGAATGCTATTTGTCACATGGAACACTCTTTAGCAAGAAACACCATGAGAAAGCTAAATACACAATTTAGGGAATTACCAACACCAGAATCAGTTAGGCACATTAGCGATTGTTTTGGGTGTAAGCTAAATCAAAACCTTTTACTCAAAGAATGAGCAATAGAACAGCCAATAAAGATCATGGCAACAGACTCCAATTTCTCCACGAATAGAATTTAATACACATGCAAGAGACCATTTACCTCTGGTGGTGCGGCACAAAGCATATAAAAGCAATGATAATTTCGTTCAGGATCAGAAACTTGACAAACACGGGATCGTTCTAGTAAATAAGTTCTGATGGCAGCTCCAGAAATTTTCCCCCTTTCATTGAACTGAATCTCCACAAACTTACCAAAACGACTGCAATTGTGTTACACTCGATTAAGGGTATAGCCCAATCAAACAGAAGACAATACAGATCATCAAAATATAAAGGAAGATATATATATATGATTTGAGTAATAGGTTTCCCACCTTGAATTATTGTTTCTGACAGTCTTTGCATTACCAAATGCTTCTAGAACAGGGTTGGACTGCCAAACGAAGAATAAAAAATGTGAATAGACAGAATTTGTCACTGGTGCAAGATCCCTTCCCAAGAAAAAGCCACACAACATCTCAGAATACAACATCAGAGCTGTCACCATCTGTTTGGATAAGTAAGCATTGAATAAATTTGTTACCTCTAGGACTTGCTGCTCCACAGACCGTCGTCCATCGACTGCAGCTTTCCCACCCATATAGGCAAGATAACGCATAAGCATTTTTGTACTTTCTGTTTTACCAGCTCCACTTTCCCCACTAACCAAAATTGATTGGCTTATTCCCTCATTAATCATCAATCTGTATTTACAATTTTTTTATTTGTTAGGCACATTACATATACTGAAGCGCTCCTATAATTTTGTCAGCCGACAGATACCTGTATGCAGCATCTGCAATGGCAAAAGGATGTGGGCTTAGCTCACCAATAGCTGCCCCTTTATACTGTTCCATCATATGATTATCGTATAAATGAGGTAGCCTTCTAAAAGGGTTCACAGCTATCAATATATTTCCTGTGTAAGTCTGGGAACACCATTAGCAAGTTTAGGTTTGTATTCTTGTACTGTCAGAGATATACTTTTTGGAAGAAAAAAAAAAATCAAAGCTACATAATTCAGCGTTGATAGCAAATTAGTGAACATGTTCACACTTCACAGACATGATATAAAGACAACAAAGCATGCAATATAAGAAAACAACATGAAGCAGCTGATCTTAATAAACAACCAGCCATCAAAATGTATATACTCAAAAAAAAAAAAAAAATGTAGACACAGAGGTGGAGGGCCACACATAAAACTTCTGATTAATACTCACATATATCTCACTAATATCATAGCGACATCTTAAATTCTGCAGAAGCCCTGGTTCATGCAGATAAGCCAGCCTTGTCATATCATCAACACCACATGGAGGAAATTCAGGATCCTTTGGATAGACATTGGATGCTTTAGCCACAATCTACAACATAAATAAATATTAACCTCAAGACTTGATCACAATTTTTTCTATTGGGTAATTAGAAAAAACGAAACAACCACAACCAAAAAATTAATGAAGAAAACACTTTATTACATAAACATACAATGAAGGTTCTGTTAATAATACAAATGGAAATTTAGAACCAGTTATAGTCACAATCAAATGAACTTTAAACATCATAATTTTGATGCAGATATGCTCTGTTATCAAATGGTCGGGCAAAATAAGAACAATGAAATGTGGGAACAAGCATATTTCCAGGATCATGGCCTCCCAAAAGAAGAAAAAGAAAAACCAATTCCTTTGTATGGAGATTTCAGTATTAACATTGTGAGTTGGATGTGTATAAATGCTACATGTAATGTAACATTGCTTAAACTTTCAATGAAATTTTGCAAATGAGCTTTAGCTAAAATAGCACTTCCACCTCCCACAGGAGTGAGAGAAGGGTAAGATCATGGCCTCCCAAAAGAAGAAAAAGAAAAACCAATTCCTTTGTATGGAGATTTCAGTATTAACATTGTGAGTTGGATGTGTATAAATGCTACATGTAATGTAACATTGCTTAAACTTTCAATGAAATTTTGCAAATGAGCTTTAGCTAAAATAGCACTTCCACCTCCCACAGGAGTGAGAGAAGGGTAAGGCTGTGGGCTCAAAGCCCATTGAGTGCAAGTGTAACTTACCAGTTTAAAAAATAATAATAAATACTTATCAAAAAATAATAATTAGAATAATAAATAAATTTAAAAAAAAAAAAAAAAACATTAGTTGATGAAATCAAACGTTTTTAGACCATAAACATGATATCCACATTCTAGTGCAATAACTTAAATTGATTCTTCCTACCCAAAAAAAAAAATTTACATTGATTCTGAGAAACAGCACTTACCGTCCTCCCTGATGTACAGTTTATTTCTATATCTTCACTATTAACTTCCACAACTTCACCATCTATCCAAGCTGCCTCAGGATCCTCCACCCAAACATGAGATCCAACTGCTAAATTGGATTGGGCAACCTGTTTAGTCAATTAGATCATCAGCACATCTATCAAACAAACTATGAGGATAGTGCATCTCCAATATGAGTTGCATGTATTCAAGCAGATATGCAGGGTGAGCAGCAAGAGAGCAACCCCTAATCATACTGGAATCCAACTACACGTAATACTGGAGTGTGCCGCTGCCTCCCTTAGCAAAATTAACAATAACAGGAACGTAATTCCAGCAACCAATGATCATCATCAAACAAGACATTCATCAAGATTAAAAATAAATAAATAAAGTTAGCCTACTAAAATGTTGCTTTTCTACACATCTCAGTACAGAATTTGCAAAACAAAATCCAAGAGTCCAGTGCAGTTCCTCACTTGACTTTTGCCTCTTTCCGCAGATTTGGTGAAATTATTATACATTATAACGAAAAAATATTTATTTAAAAAAAAAAAAAAAAAAAAAAAGGAAAAAAAGAATTCCATGCAGTTTACCATACATTGGAAATTATCATCTAAAATCAGGTAAACCAAACTATAATGCAGCATTACATGGTGCAGTTTAGCACCTTCAGTACTAACTTGTAATAGATCCACCTTTCAAGTTGTTCTTAGATTAGGGTTTATAGAAAAGTCCAAATTTAGCTAGCCACTTCAAGGAAACATTAGTTGAACACACTCTTGCCACATTGATCTAAGATTTATCAAATCCATATATCTGTAAGCAACAACAAAAATGCAGCTTTTCTTTACACTACTTCATGCAACAATAAGTCAAGAACTATACGATTACACCAACTGCTATCCAATGTGACTAAACGCATATATGCCACGACTGAACAACTTCCATTTTTATTTTCTTTTTGTCAGAACAAGAAAAGAGAAAAACAGCACAGTTTGATGCATTGAGTAAACAGAGCTACTATCTGATAAATTTACACTAGACTAAAGAGCACGAACCAAGCTATGAATTCCAATACTACAAATTTCTTAATATTGCAAACATACAGATATCCGAAATTTTCACACCAGAGACCACAATGTACGTATAATACAATAAAATTAAAATTGAACAAAAAGTAGCTAGAGAAATTATAAATGTACCATTTGTGAACGAAAAATTGATGAGATTGAGATCCGAGGCTAAGGTAATAAACCCTAAATTCCCTCAACAACAAAAATCTTCCAATGCGACCATAACACACAGAATCAAGTCCAGTCCGTACAAATTCGATCCAAAATCTCAGCCTCCAATCACCAGAACCCTTCCTGGAACTCGGAGTCGTTTTAGCTCCGCTTTTTCTCTCGCTCTAACTGTAAGGACTTTCGGGCTTTTACAAAAACAGAAAAAAATCGTTGGGGAAAAAATCGGGTATTGTGGGAAATGAAATGAATGAGAGAATGCCGTTGCAGAGGGTCAAAGCAATGGCGGGAAGAATATCAAGAACCAGACCAAGCCAAACCCTTTCTCTGCAACTATTTTCCTTTCCCCCTTTATCTTCTCGCACTTTCGTTCGCTCTATCTTCTTTCTCTCTCTCTCTCTCTCTCGCTCTATCTTCTTTCTCGGCTCTGTTTCTCTCTCCTGTCTCTCTGTGTATGTTTTGGCTTCCCTATCAAAAACACACACAACAACGTGAACGCGTAAACACAACATTAAAAGTGTTCAATTTCGGATTTGCCCCGAGATTTTTGTTTTATTTACAGATACTGCCATTTCTGGAGCTACTCGCTTCTGTTACGATAGAGTTGGACTGAAAGGTCTATTTTAACTGCCTATTGTTAATGGAGTGGTTATTACTTATTACTTATTACCCCCAAAATTAGATTTAAGTATCCACTAAATTGTAATTTACACCAAGTGATTTTGATTTTGTTTCTTACAATTTAAAATTTTAGATTGAGACCCCTAATTTTGCCTAGTGTTTGAAAAAAGCCCTTCTGATAAAGTGCAACAATGATATGTCTGTGGGATGCTATATAATCCCATTAGATGCATTAAGCTTAATTAATCAAATCATGCAATGTTAATTTATTTATATACTAACTCAATTAAACATCATTAAAAAAAAATTAAAATTTAAAACAATTCTAAAAGATCCAAAATTACATTAAAAAAAACTATTTCCTTCCAAAAGTTTCTCACCATCCAAACCAGAGCCAAAATGGTAGCAACAAAATATACAAAACTAACAAAGCTCATATAAGTATATAACCATCAAACTGCCAATTATCATAAATAAATCCATGTAAAAATCTATAATGGTTCTCTCTCTAATTCTTAAACTCAAACTCGCATTGTTTCCATTTCCAGAGGAACAAGTGTCATTGGAAGATACTCTCTCGTCTCAATTGCTTCACAAAGACAAACAAATAAAAAACATGAGAGAGAGAGAGAGAGAGAGAGAGAGAGAGAGAGAGAGACTTTGAGACGAGGCAAAGTCCTCTCACCTCTCTAGACAAGTGAGACGAAACCACCCACTACCACCATCCAATGCCATGATGAAAATCCACAAAATTCCACTCTCCCGTATCGAACACCTTGTGGTTTCCAATTTGTTTCTTGTTTGCAACAACAAAGAGGTTTCTATTAGAGTGGAGGAAGTGAAGATTCCTTCTTACGAGGGTGATTCCTTCTCACGAGACTTTCACAAAAGAGAGGAGTTTCTGGATGAGCACATTTGACTTGGCTAGTCTGTTCGCCATGGATTCCAATTTGGGAGAGAAGTGTAACAAATCAATGAAAGAAAAGAAAGAGGAAAGTGGAGACTATAGAACAAATAAAAGAATTAATTGGTTATTAAAATATATTATGACGTGGTTTTAATTGATTGAAAACAATATAGTTTTAGTGAAATAAAATTACGTGGTTTTAATATAAGGTTACATTTAACGGCCATTTCAAAAACAGACATTAAATTTTAGGGGTCGCAAATCAAACCTTCATATAACATTATGGCTCGCAATACAAACTTTTAAATTTTAAGGGATAAAATATAATTTACTCTAAACTTTAGGGAAGTAATTATAATTTAGTCTTTATTGATATATACATTTAACTGTTGTTGTTATCTATCAAAAAACATATGACTATTGTTGTTACCTATGTTTGTTTTATTTATTTATTTCGCTTTTGATTCGGCGCACGTGACCTCTTTTTTTTAGTTGAAACGGCAGAAGAACGTGACCATTTTGTTTTGTGAAATGGTGGGTAGCGTTAGTTATGTCGTGAAAACCGGACATATTAGGGCCCAGTAACGGATTCGTTGAACCCGTCCGGTTCAAATATTAAATATGCTCTCTCTGTCACCATTATGATTTATGAATGGTAAAAATTTATTTCTGTCACTTGCTTCCTGTGAAAATTATCTTTCTCAACTAGATAAGATTATTATATAAATAGAAATTTGGGTAACAAACGGCAAAATGAAACTTAACTTTTACTGTCAGACAAAAATTGTTATTCTCTTTCCAAATCTCCACAAAAATATAATTGGTATGATTTATCATGTACACTTGGATTTGGCTCAAAACAGATTATCCAAGAAGCATCAATCATGCATATAGCTAGAAAAATATCAATCATGGGTTTCTTCCTTTTATGTCTCTGTCATATCTCAATCAACTCCTTATATATGATTTCCTAATTTCATTGTCTAGACTCTAAACGGCAACTGCGTATGAGAAACATTTTTTTTTTTTTTTAAACAAGAGAAACAATTAACTCCTACACAGTTTCGTAATGATTTGTAACATTACTCTTTTTACAAATTTGCTTATCAATTACATACTTCCATCTGTATTTTCCATTAAAGGAAAAACAATATATATTGCCTTTCTGTTTTACATTCTCAAAACTATATTTTTGAAAACATTATCAAATAGAATCCTACATTTTGAAAAGTCCACATAATCCAATAATGCAAATTTACTATACAACCTCACCCATAATCTAAAAGAATGTGAAGTTTTCAATATTGAAGCCAAGCTCTTTTTACAAGGTTTATGTATTAAACTTTTCTTTTAATAGTGGCTAATAGGCTACGAATAATGGTTTTTTTTTTTTTTTGCTGCTAATTACAAATAATGGTTATTAACTAGTTTCTTTTCGTTTTTATTTTTTTGTTAAGGCCTATGGATGTATGGGCATTGGGCAACACAACAAGAAGTAAGTGGGATTTGATTTCATAACCATACAAAACACTTATCAACAACACTACCGACAATAATATCTTTCTTCTTCTTTTTTCTAATATCAGTCATACATTGTATGCATTAAATTATAAATACATAAAATATAGTAAGTGTGAACTTAACATGACATGAGGATTGTCACATCAATTTATGTTAGGCTTACACATAAACACTTTTGTAAACAACATTTATCTTAATCCTTTTAATAGCAATGTCATTATATATAGGATTCAAGCAAAAAAAAAAAATCTAATCAGCTTTCCTTAGAAAGGAAAGTGAACAAAACTTTTGAAACTCAACGTAGGCTTGGGATGATAACTGAATCTCCTGAGTATTTGTGAGAAAATTTTAGCTGCGCAAGTGCACGAGCTCAGTAGTGGGCTACAACCATGAATGTCTTTTTTAAAGGTAATGTCTCCATACCTCCAACAACCGAACTCCTTTCTCTTCCAAAATTAACTGTTCAATCTTTTTTCTTTCACCCACTACGTTGCTTTGTCTGCTGTCTTGGACTCCAAAGTGCCGTGCCCACCCTTGTCATCACTGTCTAGTGATTAGTGAATGCAATGGGGTTTGGAAAGACGATTTGCATCACTTATCATTGTCTTTAAAATTATGGCATGATAATTGGTTTAAATAATTTAAAAAAAAAAAAGAAAAGAAAAGTTAGTGCACTCTTTCCTACCTCAAAAAAATTCCTCAAAAATATTAGACTAATACAAATTAATAATATCACATCTCAAAAGCCAAGATGGTTTTTAAATTAAAAATAAAATGTTAAATAAATATTATTAAATTTATTGTCTTAGACTTCAACTTTATCAGGCCAGTATCAAATGCCTTTGCACATCAATCTAAACTTTTAGCTAAAACAATTTTATTAAAAATAATCCGCTTTTTTAATGTTTGTCCATGGCAGAAACCAATCCCCCAACACCCACCGCACCCATGGCAGCAACCAATACCCCAACACCCACCCACACCCACGGCAGTAACCAATTAGCCGCCACAAAACCACAAAAGCTTTCGCCGCCCCGACCACCAACACCAGCTCCTTCGCCGCCCCAGCCGCCACAAAACCCAAACCCATGACCACCTTCAAAACCCAGACAGCCGCCACAAAACCTGCAGAAAAATCCAAACCCAAACCCAGACTTCTGGAGAAGACGGTGGAGGAAAGCGACAACCAACTCTAACAAGAAGTAACGCCGAGGAAGCTATGCGGGAGCAAAGGTTGCCGCTTGCCAGTCCAGATTTTCAGAGGAGAGGAGTTGTGAGGGAAAGAAATGGCGAGAAGATGGAATAAAAAACGAAGGAAAATAGATTTACATGAGCACATCTTTAATCTAAACTTGTAAAAATTTGAGCAATTTAGCGGGTGTTAAAACATTTGATGAATAGTGTTATTTATTTTTGCATTTTATAGCGGGATATGCTCTAAACAAAAAAAAATAGTTAATCAATTTTTTAGATGAGCTTGCATCACCCTCTCTATGTTTTCACTATTTCCATTTTAAGTATTGTGGGTTGAGGCGGAGTGTGAGGCTTAGATCGAGCATAGGAGATATTGTGGCTGTGAACCTTTAGATTTTGGGGAACCTAGGATTTGAGAATGGCAGGCATTGTGAGGAATAAGAACGAGAAGATTTAGAAGGGAAAGAGGGAAAAAGAGAAAATGGAGTAAAAGAAATAAGAAAAGAAAGATAGAAAAAAAATATTTATACTTTTAATGCTATTTAATGGATTTAGCATCATTTGATATAGCATGATTTAATTGGTCCAACTAGCATACATGAGAGGCTTTAATGGTACTCAAGGGACATTTTTAAATCCAAACACTACATAACATTACGGGTACATATATAAATTTTGGAATTTTAATGGGCAAAATCAAAATTACCTTAATTTTTAAGAGTGTAAATTGTAATTTAGTCTTAATATTTTTGTAAAGATTGGTGTATGATTATACTTTAAATCAACCAATGCTTCTCTTGTTGGAAGATTCTTTTCTTTCTTTTTTTCGTAAAAAAAAATAAAAAATTGACATCCTAAAACACATACACAAAAAATTACATTGAACTTTTTTGTGCACAGTTATTTAACAAAACTGCTACGGTAATAGAAGCATTTTTTAGATGAATATCAAAGAGGTATACAAATCTTTCAAAACAATTATATATCATTATTATTTAATGCATATGCTTTTAACTTGCATGATACCAAGGCTTAAAAAATAATTATAAGATAGGGCAACTAACATTTCATGGTTTTTTTCAACGAATACATCTAGGGTTCAAACCCCACTCCTCCAATTATCGAATTATCAACAAACAAAAAAAGATAGGGAAAATTATTTTTTTTCCACCCTAATCTTTCACGTGATTTACAACGTCCTCACCACAAACTTTGAAATTGCCTAATTAATCCCTAATTTGAGAAAATTGTTAAAATGCCCACATTGGTGTCTAAATTGGGAGTTAATTTGGACATGACGTAGCACACATGATAAACATGTGGAATCTACAAAATTCCGGGTTTTTTTTTTTGTAATTTAAACCATATGAAATTATTAAGATACCCGTTTAGTTTTATTTTCTAATTATCACCAGACGTCTCTTCTTCCTCACCACGAGCCCCCATCTCTTCTTAGCCTATCAGAACCACTAGGAGGCACATTGATTTGAGCCTAAATAACCATCCCACTCCATTGACCAAAAAATATATTCTATCTATTCACTCTAAAAGAACATAAAGACGTAAAAGGAACTTCAAAGAACAAGCCGTTAAGGGTTTGGCCTAGGGTGACCCCAAAGTAATTCACTAATTTGTCTATGTAATTAACTTATGTGTACGGGCCTAGGGGACTATGTTGACATACTCTGCCTTTTCTCATTGTTGACCTTTGATTTGCTCTCCTCTCTCCCTCTCTCTCTCTCTCTCTCTCTCTCATGGCCAACTCAAGAGATTTTAGGGTCCAAGGTGACATTTTAAATGATGCATTTTTCTAACATTGTTTTTAAAAATAAATAAAAAATATAGCATGTATAGTTTTTCAGGTACAATACATTAAAATCTTCAATTTAATTCAACACAAACAATGTTTTTCTTCTCAATGAAAATTAAATGTAATGTAACTATTTTTTTGAATTCAATTGGGGAACTGCCAACAACCTTGTAGCTTAACTGACACTTCCTGATATTTCAAACGGAGACGTTTAGAGTTCAAATCTCGCATCTCCCAACTATTGAATTATCGAAAATAATAATTATTATTATTTGGGGAACCTAAAGTATAACATATGACATAATCTGAACAATCTGAAATAAAAAGTCACATAGAGTGCACAACCTATTAAGATATATTTTCATCTTAAGCCATTGGCTAAATTTTGGGACTTAATTATTATTCCTACAAGACAATTAATAACTCTAGATTTTTATATATATATATTAAAATATATATAAAATAAAAAGAAAGATTTTATCAGTTTATAATTAGATTTTTTTTTTTTTAGATTTTACTCAATAATTTTTTTTTTAAAAATTTTTTACTAATATTTTTTTTTAGATTTACTAGAATTTTTATTTTATTCTTTATTTTAAAATTTTGTATTAACTAATATTTGGGGCCTTAGCAATGGCCCATGTTGCCTATACTCTATAGCCGGCCATGCTCTCTCTCTCTCTCTCCCTATATATATATATATATATATATATATATATATATATTTTTTTTCTCTTGTCCTAAGGTCAACCCATCTAATCTCACACTTCTTTTCTCGCCTTGATTGATGATGGGCGAATGGTATGATGTGGATAGGGATTTAGGCGGCAATGCTTGGGTATTCAAATTTAATGGATCTTATGTAATGGCAATGGTGTGGATGGTTGTTAATGCTTGGGTATTCAAATTTAATGGATCTTATGTAATGGCAATGGTGTGGATGGTTGTTACGGGGGTTTAAAGTAATGGTTTTAGGTGGTTGGAGGCTGATGCAGTAGTGCACATGACTAATTCATTTAAGGAACGTTGGGAGCGTCGGATGTATTGCGTAGCATATTACAGGCCAAATTCAAGTGATGGAGTCATAATTGCATGAATTTTGGTAGATTGATCGAAGACACCAAAATTATCAAAATCTAGGACTAATATAACAAAAATGATTTCCCTAGACATTACATACTTAAAAAAACCACCGACACAAATAAACTTCATATCACAAAAAACTCAGTCAATAATAACTTCTCCATTTATGTCCTCACTTCTCTCCCCAAATCCGCATTGACAAGTTATTGACTAACCATTAACTTTTTTCCACGTAACAGTTATTTCCTCAAACCAAAAGTTTTCTGAATTTGGGGTGTATTCTGTTATTTAAGACTCCTAAATGACTAGAAAGCAGAAAATATTTTCCTATTCGAGGTACATTTTCATGAATGAAAGTTTTTGTTCATATAATTATTTAAAGTTACATGAAATATTAATGATTTTTCGTACAAACTAAACAATAAATAAATGTTTTCTAGTTATTTTTTAAGGAGGCAACAAAAAAAAAATCAATAATATATATATATATATATATATATATATATATATATATATATATAATATATATATATATATTTAAAAGAATTATTTTCATAGAACACATTTTCGGTCAAAACAAAATGAGAATTAATTTGGTGTTTTATTTTTTTGTTTACAGCGACAGGCTGGAAAGAAATATTGCATGAGAAGAACATACCAACCAACGAAAGCAAATACCATCGTTCCTGCTAATCCAAGCATATTTGTATGGCATCACCTAGTAATCGACTTATCTAATATCCTAGAGTTTCTCCAACTGATGGCATTCTTGTTATTCTATCATAATTCCCTGGGCATTTCCGGAATCAAACCCAACCCGGTCCCTGAGTTTCTCCAACTCCAAAGTCCAAACCGTCGGGGCAACTCATAGCGCATTGGTGAAGCTGAGCATGGGGGCCCCACTCTGGAAATCGACGGCCAAGATCTTTTCTCCTGGTGCGGGTCCTATAAATTTTATTTTTTATTTTTTAAAAGAATTCCGTTAGATCCGGAGCTTCTTTTGTTTGTCGGGAAAATTATGAAACTAAGCTCACGTTCTCCTCCTCTCTTTTTCTTTTGACACATCATCTTTGTCAACTAGTGACGACGTAAGCGGGCTCAGCAATCAGTGGCTGATATTTTGGTGCAGTGTTCGGTGCTGTTTTAACCGTCGGATTCGAAAAAAAGAGAAGCGTGAGCCTGAGATCATTATGTTGACCACCGTTGCGGACGCAATCAGCTATTGTTGTAGTCTTTTAGGGTTTGCTCTTAGGTGTGTAATTGAGTATGTTATGGTTTCATTTTTAATTTCACTTGATTTTGTGTTTCATTTTAATTTTTGAGTATATCTTTGATACAATTAATTCTTACAATATTTTCATAACAAGATGAGAGATTAGTCCATCTCAACACAAAATAATAAAATATTATGATGTGAGTTATTCTATTGGCACAATACATTTTTACAATAAGTTGAGGTGTCAATCTATTATAATTCAAAGTAAAATAAAATAAAATGAAAAGATTACACTAAAGCTCACCACAACTCAAAATAAGTTTATTGTGAAAATGTTGTAGAGATTCACTGTGTCTGTTGAGTTTCGTTTATAAAGAGTCTACCATAACTCAAAATAAATTTATGGTAAGATTTTGTTGTATCCATAAACTTTCTTTTAAATTTTGATCTTTTAAAGTAAAGAAAGGGTTGGCTCCAGTGCACTAGAATACTGGAGCCAAACCAAATCATTTAAAGTATGTTTCATTTTCATATTTATTGTCACAAATCTATATAAGTACCATATTATCAACATGGCACAATTTTAAATGATATACACCACATTCTAACAAGAAAGAATGACATGGACGTAGAGCCACATGATATTCCTGTTAAAAGCATATGCCCTAACAAAACCCTCAAATCAAACCCCTAAATCCTCAAATTGAAACACTCCAAAACCAGATTATGCCTTTATCCACAAATCAAAATTTCGTAAAAAATTGTAATGGTGTTCGTGTTTAGGAAAATATTTTCCTTCTTCACAATCACAACAATTTCTTCACATTCATATCATAATTACTATCCAAATGCTTCAAAATAGTGATCAGCCTTTGCCAATTTCCCACCAATTCAAAGGACCCCAAAATTCCATTCAAGCCCTGCTTTAGAATTTTCAGTTTTCCTTTGAATTTTTATTTTTATTTTATTTTTTTATACATATGTGTTTGTTTTTTAGGATTCCTCCCAAGTGAGCTCACACACATGTTAGTTTAGGCAAATATGACGCAATTCTATATACATGTCACCCTCTCTTTGTTATCTTATGATGTACGTTGTGAGAACTGCAAAATGGGATGTCTACATACGTCATTTGAAATTGTGTCATGTTGGTCGCCACGGACGTCAATAGATTCCGTGAGTAAGGTGACGGTAAAGATGAAAATTAAACACGCTTGAAAAGATTAAGGACTAAAATGAAATAAAAAGTTATTAAAGACCAAAATAAAATCACCCCAAAAGTTAAGGACTAAAATCATGTTTTAGTTAGTAAAAAAAACATTGCTATTATTCAAACGAAACAAGACATTTACCAAATAAATAAATTAGCAACATTTGTTCTTACATCTTATTTATGCTCTAACAAGTTTATTTTTATAATTTTTTTGTAAGATACCATGAGACATGACCACTTCTTATTTTATGTAATTGTCTGTAGCAAAATATAATGTGATGAAATTAAACATTCCCTTTTCATTAAAAATAAAATAAAATATGCTTATTTGGAAAAATATCTGAATCTCTTAAAAAACCCTTAATTTAGAATTGTATACCTAATTTAACAACCTGATGTAAGTGTAATCAATGATCAATCAATGAGTTAAGAGTGCATGATGCAGTGTAAGTGTAACTTAATTACAAAGTGACTTTAAGGTTCAGAATCTTACCGGATGAAAGCTCTGTAATTTACAAAATCATTGTTTCACGCCTACCAATGCCACTAATATTATTTGCCATGGCAGAGGGAAGCCAGTTCAACTTAAAAGGCTAAAGCATTTCTTTATGATCAAACACTTTACGTTTTGTTTGCTAAAGTAAGAAATATAACTTTCTACGAAATGTTCAAAAAATAATTTACTTAAAAAGAGAGTCAGTCAATAGACCAAAGACGAATGAGTACGAGCGATGAGAGACATGAAAACCTACTTGAATGGTTTTCCTTTTCATTTATGTCTGCCTTTTTGTTTTGTTTTGTTTTTTGGAATAAGGTTGTTCAGGCTCAAAATCTGCTACAGGTTAAAAGCCCAAAACAAACGCAATGCAAAAGGGCCCAAATCTGCTACTTTGATGAAAGAGTGCATCCTATGGGCCCAATTAAACTGATGGTCTTTTCTACCACTCATATATATATATATATATATATATATAATCTAAGGCATAAATCCTACTCTAAACATACACAAAGACTATATAGGAGGGGGAAGGAGGATCAAATCCATGCCTAATTGGGTGTTGAATGGGATTGAAGAGTATACCACCAAATGCCCAGTGGATTTCTACTACCTTTTTGTTGGAAACCTACTATTTATTAGCATTTAAGTCACCATTAATGTTTATTTTAACATCATGAATTTAATTAGTGAAGCTCACTATTATGTGAAATAAGTGAGTATTATTTCCAAACTACTGAATAATCACTCCAATTCAATTATAAAAAATCCCTATTCCACTTCTTTTGTAACCAAATCAAACCAAAACAAGTTGACTAGAATTCCTTAATTGGCTCTAACCATGATCGACCCAAAGATTTAAAAAGCCCATTACCCTATGCAAAAATCATTTCAAACTTTATTGATTAAAGCGATTCTTTACTAATGAGTGAATTAGATTTTAGTATGTCATCAACATTTAAAAAAAATTGACTATCTCCTTTTTGATATTTATTTAAAGGATAAATTACACTGACACTCCTGAATCTATAGTGAAATTACACCAAGCACACCTTATTTTTAAGAAAAAAAAACTGTGTCCCAAAAATGATTAAAAGAATTGGCACTTTGTTCCAAAATAATTGACACTCTACTCCAAAATAATTCACACTTCATTCAATTTTTAGAGTAGAGTGTGAATTATTTTAAGAAATTTGGAGCGGAGTGTCATTTGTTGAAAATATGGTGTAGTGAGTTTAGTTCTACCAAACATCAGGGATGTCAATATAATTTACCCTTAAATATTTGAGGGACTAAAATCGAGCTTTTGAAATTTCAGGGAATAAAATGTGTAATTTACCCTTTATTTAAAGTGAACTTATATAACTAAAGTCACTAGTTATCTCATTTTTAAATAAATAAATTGATAGAGATATGTTAACCAAACAAACACCAAGAAGTGACTTGGATTGTTGGTAATTTGGAGGACCAAAGCTTCTACTACCATTTGCGGGGAGACACTACATATGCACGGTATTTCTCATAAAAGAATGACATGAAAAAGGATGATCTCCATTTTAAAATATTTTTATTTGTCTATTTTATGGTTTAGATTAAATATTATAGATATAATATTGTACAAAATGTCATGTCTTTTAAAATTTTTAAATAACATGATAGTATATATGGATAAATTCAAGAATTTTAACCATAAAATAGACAAAATTAAGAGGATCTTATTGCGGAGGACATGGGCTACATTAGCTCTTTGCTATCAGGGACTTTTTTGAAAAGCATTTGTCCAGTATTTTATTTCTGGACTCTATTTTGGATTGGGCTAAGCTATTGGAATTGGACACAAAAAGTTGTAAGGTCATTCTCACCCCAACCCCACCAAAAGAAAAGAAAAAGGGAAACAACTAAAAAATTGGACCCACACCTATGCTCAAATAATGAATGGTTGATGATCACTGCGCTTGTTTTTTAATTTGTAAGCAAAGGCCTTTTAAAAAGGTCAGGCCTGATACGTCAATCAGTTCAAAAATTTCCTGAAAAAAAAAAATTCAGTTCAAGAAAAAGCCATTGAGATTAGCACTATAGCTGTGAGTTAATGAAAGAAGATTGACAGAGTTGGAGTTTTTTTTTATCTGAATGGAATCAAAGAGCCTCACAAGTCACAAGTCACAACAAAAGCATTCCTTAAAAAGAAAAAAAAGGGTTAGGTAGTTACCAAACTGGGGGCCATTTGCTAATTTTTAAACCGTCCTTTATGTAATGGGCAGCTCACTTACAGTAGTGTAATTTACCCATTTCCTTGTATGTGATTGGAATCTATCATTACCATGCTCACGGAATCAAATTGTTCATTGTACATAGTAGTGGATCCGTTGAGATGTTAACACGTGTATTAAAATTGTACAAAACTAAACACGTGATAACATCTCAACAGATCCAACTGGGACTCAGCCTTTCCCAGTCAAGTACCATCAAAAGTGATTGAAAATGCCAATTTATGAAGGAAAATTAATGGACCAGGTAACATGCATATTGCATACATGCCAGGCATTAATTGGAAGTCGTTTTCAGCCAGCGAATCCAAAGATTTATAACCATCATAAGTAATAATGTTGTATGGGTTGGAAAAGCAATGGAAATTTCCAATAAATGAAAACTTTAACAATAATAATATCACCTAATTAGCAAAAAATAATAATGATAATAATATCAGCTCCAAAATAGGATTTATTTTGCACTGGCACCCACGAATATGCTCCGTTAATGTCTCAACGCGTTTCCCGAGGGCCTGGTTAGTCTAATCCAGCATCATCATGCAATACATGTGGACCGGGAAGAGTTTTTAGTAGCATCAACAAGACAGAGAGATGTCTTGTCGAATGTCAGATAGCTTCTGGAGGATTATTGGGATTTGTGAAAATATTAAATACTGCGGATTTAAGGTATGGTAGTTTTTGTTGGGTTAAACGTGAGATCAATATGATGGTGTATTCGCTTGCTAAGTTAGGTCCTAAGTTTAATCTCCTTGCTGTGTTTTTCCCTAAAAATCTCTCACTCCTTGTAAAGGAGGCTTGGTTTAGAGATTTTATTTGTATTCCTTCTGTTGCTTGCTTGAATGAAATATTTATTTTTTAGCAAAAAAAGAGATGTCTTGTCAAATGTCAGATAGCTTTTCCAAGGTAATATGTTTGATTGATGGTTTGTACCATTGTACCCAAATAATTCATATTGCCAACGTAGTTAAAACCAAGGAAATGGAAACGTGTAACTCGTTCTGCTGTTTGTCGGTAGTAAAAAAAAGCTCTTTAATTTTCATGGAAGTCAACAATGGAAACAAGATAAGTTTAGCCCTAATCTCAAGGGTTAGTTACTTAGTTTAGGAATTCCCTAGTCTCATGTGTGGAACGGAAAAATTATACACAATTAAGAGAATAATTAGATGTTTAAATTTTTTTATGTACCCAAGGTTGGCCCTAAAGTCTAGTTAATATAATATTATAATTTTAGTGATTGAAAAGTTTCGGGTTTAGTAATGCACAAGACTTGGTTTGGGTGAACTTTTAAGGCTGAGTGGAAATAACAAGGTTAGCATGCAATTAGAAACAAGAGCCATATTAAGGCACATCCACAAAGTTGGTACAACCGATGGCTAAATTAGTTGCTATTGAGGGAGTTCCACAAGGAATGTGCTCCTTCTCCAAAAGTATTTGTTTGGATCCCCTTCGCATTAGCTAAGAGGATCAAACCCTTTATTCCTTTGGATAATTATTAGGTACTTCGGGAATATATTAAATGCGTATTCTTTTCCTCTTCACAGAAGTTGTGGGTCTCGTTAATTAAATTTATGATGGTGACCCACCACTTCTGTGAAAGGAGGAAGTACGTATTTAATGTACTCCCAAAGTACCTAATAATTTTCCTTATTCCTTAGTCTTTGTGAGGAAGAGACATTTTTGTGTCCACCTAGTTGCCCTTCATATCCTCATTAATGCTTTGGCTGGCCTGACGCTTGGTTGGTGTCTTGACTCTCGAGACCATGATACCCTCGCTTTTATTAGATGCCTCCACCAACCCTTAAGATTACTACCCACATTCCCGGCTGTAAATAACAGATGCGGGATGCTGGTTCTTTGGAAGAGTCCGGGGCGGTCGCGTTTGGTGAACGAGCCAACTCTCCCTTGATCAATAGGATAGGCCCCATTGCCATAACAAGGATGGATGGCCCAATCTAGGTTACAGGGCCAACCCTAGACAATTTGGGACCTAAAGCAACAATTTAAAATGAGGCTCTTTATTTTTTATTTATTTTTTCTTTTTTAAGTAAAGGGGTTTTTATTTAATTCATCTATGAAATTCTCACCTAAAATTTTTATCATATTTTGTAAGAGTCTAAGTTTGAGTAAATGAAGTTAAATAGAAAGAGGAGTTGAAATCTGGGAGGAGAGGTTGTTAAAAAGATGAACGGAATGCTGAACGTGTTTCGTCACATATATGGAAAATTTTCTTCTTCTTTTTTAGTAAAGATAGAAACCTACACTAATTTTTATTTATTTTATTTTTAATTTTTTTAATGGGGCGTTCTTAAAAGCTAGGACCTAGAGCCATTGTTTTGTTGGCTTTACTATAGAGGCGGTTCTGCTAGGTTATAACATTTTTTTTTTACCATAGTTAATTTGACCTAGGTAGGCAGCAAACATTTGAAATAATAATGCTATTTTCCACAAGTTTTACGCACTATATATATATATATTGAGATTGTTTTAACCACCATATTTGTGCACTCGATTCATCACTATGTATACATATTTTTTTTATTAACTCATCGCTATATATTTGTCACCTATAAATTTGATATGATAAATAAGATTAGAGATAGAAACTGTACACAAACTGTATGTATAAGTTTATGCAAATTATCATTGCTAATTTGAAATCAGTAGTTGATGAAGTGATCACTGTGTATTGTTTCTATCAACATGTGTGGACTGTGGAAGGATGCTCAAAGTACAATTTGCCATAATATGTAATTGCAAAGAAAAACTCAGGTAGGACCCGTTCGAAGCTGGCAATATATAAATTGCCTAACAATTGCATGTGGTTTTCATCCAACGCTCCTTGACAACAATCACAGCATGTGACTTGGCATGTCTCAATTTATATTTGCTTACAGGTCATTTGTGTCTAATCCTTATGTAAAATCATAGAAAGAAAAGTCCTCACGAGCCTATTTGTTACACTTCCATGAATGATTACTACCTAGCGAGACGGACAAAATCTAAATAGGCACGTCAATTAATGGAGGAGCCTTTGTGTCGATCATTTATGTCATTCACACTCTTCTCCCTCTATTATTTTTGTAAGAATAAAAAAGAGTAGGTCCATCACTTAGTTAAAGCAACTTAGATGGGTGTCTTTGCTAGCAAGAACAAGAGCAATAATTTGTGTGGCAAAGATGTTAGAGCGTTGATGGAGAGGACAAGGTTTCTCCAAAACGAGATGAATGAGATGATATATGAGAGGGAAAAAGAGACCAAGACTTCTGAGCAAGACATGATGGTTTTCACATTTAAGGAGGCAGAGTGGAAGCAAGAGAAGAAGAAACTAATAGAGGAGGTGAAAAGGTTGAGGAAGATAGTAGATGAGAAAGAAGATAAGATTAGAGGGATGGGGGAGAAGAGTGAGAAAGAGTGGGAATTGTTGGGAACCAATTTCTTGTTGGAGCAAATGAGGGAGGAGAGAGCTCGGCGAGATGAGGCTGTGGAGAAGTGGAAGCAACTATATCTTGCAATTAAGATGGAGCTTGATGATCTTATTCAAAGGACACATCGTGGTACTACCTCTCTCTATACTCATGCTCACACATGCACACACTATGTAGAAACACATGCGTTGTGTAATTATTCATAAAAGTTTCAATGGTTAATTAGTATGATGGGATAAATTTTTCTCCAAACAAAAAAGTTACTCAAACCCAATACATGTCAGCTTAAAAAACTGTTGGAGAGAGTTTTCTTCTAAACTAGACTTGATGAAAATTCTTCCAAAACACATGAATATTTTTAATCACCTAACCTACTTAACAGTCACGTCACTTATATAAATGATATAAATGATTTAATGCATATAGATAGTTTAATGAAATGTTACGTAATGGATTGAAGAAGATTTTTTCAAACCATTTTGGACAAAAATTTTGTCTAAAACTATCCACGCCTAGTTTTAGTTTTAAATTATTTAATGAATTATATGATTTAATAAGAATAATAATTACTAAGCATGTACTATCAAATGTTGGGAGAAGAGAATTTTTCTTCTTCTCGCTCACGCACATGTAAGTTCGCTAATTAACATGTTTGAAGTTCTTTCTTTCTTTCTTTCTATACATTCACTCTTTAACCTCGTTTCTTCCCTTGATACAATATATGAAATGTACATTGATATATGAGAATGAAATTATTATGGTTATCCTGGAGAAATCATTATGCACATTTTCCTTTATGTAGCAGTATAGATATCTTTAATCTTCCAATGGCCTTGGTTCTGATCTATGGCCAATCTAGATGTGTAACCTTCATCTTGTCCATATCTTAAGTCTTAATTGGTGAGATCATTAATTACAGAATTGTAGTTGTATGTAGTGCCTGCCTGAATCCTGATTGACACATAATGTAATTGAGTGCAACCGCATATGCATTTCTTGTTCCTCTTAGTTTAAGCGCCTAAGTGGTGACCTAGATAAGCAGATTAGAGTTTATACACATTCTTCCCAGAAAGGGGACAAGACTTCTTTTCCTCAATAAGGTGTGACATTCAATGCAACCGACAGTCATATAATCCATATATCCAATAGTCAATAATTACACAACATTGTTGTTTCTTAGTTGGATTTGTCAAAATTTTGGGTCCTAACCTTTTACAATAACGACAACATGCAAGAAAAGTCTAAGATTCTTTGAACTTTTAACTTTTAACACTAATGGTTGAAGAGAATGAGGATGCGCCCAATCAAAAGTGTAGTGATATATTTATAAATTCTTTCAATTATTTTTACCAACCTAAAGTTCCGCTAACTTTCGATGTGTGACAAGTCTTAAAATACAAACTCACATCATTCATTTCATATCACATTCTAAACAATAATAATAATCTCATGGAAATGTACAGTCCACCGTTTCACACACCAAGTAATTACTGATAAATTTGTGATGCATATTACATAAGTAAAATGGAGGTTTATCAGTAACTCAGCACTTTTTCTTTTTCTTTTGGTTGGGTACGTAAGTGGTAACATGCCATACTTGTTCTGCAGGGGATGTACAATATTGGAGATCAGAGGAAGAAGACATGAACATGATAGAAGAGTTACAGAGGGAACTGCAAGCCAAGGAAGAGACCATCAAAGCCTTAAAAGAGCGACTAGCTTCTATAGAGAATGAAGAATACAATAAGGAACGAGAGATTGACATATTGAGGCAAAGCTTACGAATCATGAGTAGTAAGAAGATGACATCACCTATCACCAAGAATGTTGGCTGAATGAGCGTTTGTACTTGTAAGTTGTAACTATAAAATCATAACGTTGCAATGGATTCATGATAAAGTCCGATGGAAGAAAAATGCAAAATTGGCGTAATTGAAACAAATTTTCTTGGTAGAACTTAGGGAAAGAAAAGAAATATAAAGTAGAGTTGAATAAGGAAGTGGATAATTTTTGTGTACATGAGAACAAATTTTGGTCATATCTTTAATCCAAGTCTGACTTTTTTTTTTTTTTTGAAAAATAGGCAAATCATAATCAAAACTAGGCTGACAATATTCTCTATTCGACTTTCAATGAAGTCTCTTAATTGAAATAAGTAGCATATATTCAGAAAAAAAGAAGAAGAAGATATAAAATGAACATCCAATCTCTTGGAAAATAATATAAACAATTTGTCACTTTAATGATTGAGCATGGTTAGTTTTATGAGTGACTATGATAATTATACTATGACAGTTGTCGTATCAAATGAAGCTTTCATATGGTTTGTAGATGACGTATTTATCGTAGTTAAAGACTTATTTGAGATAAGACTCAACTTAGTGGTTAGTTCATAATGAAAGATTTAGATTAAGTTACGAAGATTTTGAGTATGAAAATTTACATTTTTTTGATCTCCCTCTCACCAGCTCTCGAAACTGTGACTTGAACCTTGGTATAAGAACTCAAGCCACAAAGCTACAAGGAGAACCGGTGTTTACATGATTGACAAGTAATGAACTTATTTTATGTCACAAGAACAATTACATTGACCCTATAATATGGAGCGATTCAAATCTTCAGACATTCCATTACTAGCACATTTTAGGCTACTGATGGTAATTAATATAGTGTCCAACTGTCCAAGTGTACAATCTCTTTGTTTGATTGTTAACTGGGTTACAATAGGCAGCGTAGAATTGATATTCTAGAGCTTCTATGGAATGGTTCAGTCTGGTGTTCCAGCAAAGAAATAGAGACTTCTGGCCATCTCCACATATTAGATATCTAAAGTGAATACTTCAACGAAAAGTATATTATCTGGACAAAAGCTACGATAAAAATCGACATTGTCATCATTGGTTGATGAATCATAACCAGAACCAAAGGTATCAAACTGAAATGTTTAAGTGTCAAGGGCAGTAAATCTTCGGTCGCCCCTACTCCCTGTAGAAAACCTAAATCTAATATAAATAATAATGGAGAGAAATATAATTAAGAGAGATGAAGAGAATGGAGGCTAGGGTTTTTCAAGTGGTTCGGCTATGTGAGCCTACGTCCACATGATGTAGCCAATGGGCTACATCTTTATTAATTCACTGTGTACAATATATTTTGGATGATTACAATGTGTTGTGAGGTGTCCTATTTATACATAGGACTACTTACACAACTCTCCTATCTAACCTATGTGGGATTCCTTAACATTCCCCCTCAAACTCAAGGTGTAATTGTAATGAAACCTTTGAGTTTGTTTACAAAAGAATAGCTCAAATATCTTGGCTCAACTCGACTTGGCTCGAATCTTGGCTCGATGGCTCGGATTTCGGCTCAGAGGCTCGGTGGCTTGGATTTTGGCTTGAAGTAGATCTCGGCTTGACTTGGTCGAATCATGGCTCAATGGCTCGGATCGCGGAACTCAGTGGCTCAGAGGCTCGGATCTTGAAAAGGTCTTGGCTCGAGATCTCAGCTCAGTGGCTTGATAGCTTGACTCGATCTCGGCTCATGAAAATAGAATAAAAAAAGTATATCCCACATTTTTTTTTTTTTGAATTTTGAAATTCAAAATTTTTTTTTTTTTTTTTTTTCGGGAATATTACAAACAACAAAAAATAAAATCACTTCAAATTTTTTTTTGGTTCCAAAAGACCAAGGTATCAAACTGAATGGCCATACATAAGATGCCATGAAGCAGCAGCCCACAACAGAAAACTTACTTCTTATTGGCCTTGCTCATTGTATGATAAAATGATTGCTTGTTCATTGTCTGTCACATGCAAGGAGAGCAGGTTGAGACTTAAAAATAGAGAGTCGTCACCACTGATGGTAGTGGCATCCATTGGTGACATGATGATATGCACCTGAACTAAAGCAGAAATGAGTTTCTCTAGGGTTCTCTATCTAGTATAAATATACTAATCAGTAATTGGCAATATAATTTGAGTTTGGGAAAATGATGCTCTCCATTTCAATTTTGAATGATGTGATATTAGATACATCTTTAGATTTAGGGGAACGTTTACTTTACTCACTTGACAAAGCTCAAATCATGAGGCTACGTTTTCTGCTCCTGCCGTTTTCTGATTTCTTTTCTCTCTCTCGATCAATCTTTTTTTGTTGTTAAAAAATTGAATATGTCCATGTGAACCCTTGAAAGTAAAAGGAGTAGTAGTACCGCAGCGGGACTCTGGTCCTATGTTGTAAAATGACTATTTTGGACTTGAATGGTTGATGTTGTAATAGGATTATAGGTGGTTATTAGTGGACCTGAGAGTGAAGGTTTGCTTTACCAAGATTGACAGTGAAGAAGATTATGAGACTAATGTGGTTGGGATAGTGGTTGTGACATTTGCCAATTTGGTTGCTAATTTGCCGCCTCTACCACTCCATCTTTGTACGTAGAGGAGATGACTGATGACACTTGCTTTTTGTTTTGTTATGATTTTCTATTTTTTTAATGGTGGGTAACGAAAGTAAATGGGGAGAATCACATGTAGATAAAGTGTCAGTTTTTTAAACTACAAGTAAACAACTTGTAAATGGACCAAATCATAAGTGATTAAAATGTATTTTCTCCTTCTATTTATAATATTTAATGCATGACACTGAAATTAGGCCAAATTACATAATCACCCCCCTGAGTTTGGGTCAATTGAAAACAAACCCCTGGAGTATTGATTTTGCAATATAACTACATAGGGTTTTTAAATTGGTGAAATTGACCCATAAGTACATTTTTTGTTGATTTTGCTAGTAGAAATTTGTCACATGCATTACATGTGACCACTTTATGATAAAAAAAATTCATTATTATAAACCCAAGTGCAACGCATGTGATAAATTTTGTTAGCAAAATTGACAAAAAATGTACTTAGAGGTGTCAATTTCACCAATTAAAAAACCCCAGGTGGTTTTACTGTAAAATTGAAACCTCAGGAAGTCAGTTTGCAAATGATCCAAACCCTAGGGATGATTATGCAATTTAACCCTGAAATTAAGATACCACAACTTAGCCACCTATCTTAACAAAGAAGCTATTTATTGTGAGGGTCAATTTTCTTCTAATCATTATTTTTACTATATGGAAATAGGTGATAAATCATAATACTAAATGGGGGCCAAACTTACAAAATAATATTATTTAAATTAATATTGTTTTGATGTTACTTGGGTTAGCTGTTTGAAAAGGTGCGTTTTTTAAAAAGTGCGTTTTTAAAATGAGTATTTTGAAAACACGATTTTAAAAATCACAATTAGACGTTTGACAAAACTCATAAAAAAGTGTTGTTTCTATCAATTTAATATTTAAGTAACATAGATATAAATGTAATATTTTAGGTTGAAATTACTAAAAAGGACAGTCTTCTATAAACCTTAACAAATAATAATAATAATAATAAAAAAGAGAAGAAAAATCTCTCCAATTTATTATTTATTATTATTATTAATTATTATCTAGTTAATATAACATATGTCATCTCTTGATCTACTCAATTTTAAATATGAAGCATGCCCATTCACTCATCTTTCTTTCACTTTTATCTTTCTTCACTGTCATCTGTTGATTTGGTGTGTCACCAACACAAATGATATTACCTTTTTTGCCCATTTTTCTACCACCTCATATGTGGGGCCGTGGAGAACTTTTTTGCTATTTGTTATGTCATATCAGTGTCTTCCCTACTTTCATTTCATTCTTACCACACCCATGGGGCATATAGATGCGCCCATCATCTGACATCCTAACAGTTCAATTCTGGAGGAAGATAGAGTCACGTGGTGTACTGAGATCCGGTGCAATGCACTACCTTTAATTATTCTAACAAAAAAAGAAGGAGGAAAATAGTTGTTGACTTTGTCAACATTGGACAGAACGTTTGAGCCTTATGAAAGTGTTGTCAGCCACTAGCTTAAAACACACGCCTAACTCAACTCATTTGTTTTGTACTACAGACTTCTTCTTCCTCTTCATTTTATTTTGCTCTCTCTCTCCGGTTTTCTCTGTGTGTGAAACCAAAAGGAAATTTCTTCATTCTTCATTCCCTTAAAAGGCAAGGCATTATATTACAAGGTGAGATTGTTCCTAAACTAATTTAAGTTTTTGTTCCGTCTATTTTTTGAGTTGATTATTTTCAGATTTATGTTAGTTTTCTTTGAGTAAGTTTGTGGATTCTTAAAATATTTCCAACAATGGCAAGAAAGGAAAGAGGTAAACAATGGCAGGATAGCAGCAGGGATTTTCATCACCAAAAAAAACGACAGCAGCAAGTGAACAGGTTTTTCACTTCGTATTTTGGGCATTATGCAATTTTTTCCGGGTATTTTAGGAATTGTACACCTAAAAAACTGGTAATATGAAAGGCAGATTTGCATTAAAAAACTGCGGTTTTGAAATAGTTGCCCATCACCTCCGTTCCGAAAACGCTTAAATTCAGCGTTTTTAAAATATTGCGTTTTAAAAAACGCAACGCCAAACAGATGGCTTTTTGCGTTTTAACCCGAAACCGCGCGTTTTTGTTCTCAAATTGCGGGGCCAAACGGGCTCTTACAAAATAATATTATTTAAATTAATATTGTTTTGATGTTACTTGAGGCTCTGACCTTTTCTAAAATTGCGTTTTCAAAATACGATTTTACTTCAAATTTGGCTATATTGGCATGAGTTGTGTTTCAAGTATTGAAATTGTGTTTCCAAAACACAATTTTTTTTTCAGACTAAATTTTCAAATAATTTCAAAACAATTCCTATCCACATTGGTCACATGTAGTACGCAGATTCAAAGTAGTTCATAGAAAGAGGAGACATGGGATCAAGATCCTCTAGAGTTCCTAGGAGTACTCTACCACATAGAGTTCTTTAAATCTTTACCTTTCCATTTATAATAAAAGGTTAAAATTATGACATGTCATCAATCCATTCTAATCCCCTAAATTAATGCTTCAAAGAAAGGAAAAAAACCTAAACAAAAGTCACTGTTGTTAACTTTTAGAGGAAAAAAATAAATAAATAAATAAAAGTTAACTTTGATGAGAGTAGAACCCGAAAATTGAAGGAAAATAGAACGGAAATTTTTTGCCCTTATTATCACTGGAAAATTGATCTTTCTTCATAGAAAATAAAGATTAGTGAGTTAACCCCTCCCCCTCCCCTCCACTCCACCTTTTTTTCACCAGAAAGTTCTATGGAAAAATTTGAGATTAGTGAGTTAGAAGAGGTAGAGAAATTACAGAGACAAAAAATTGAAAAAAAAAAAAACCCATTTCTAAAAATTATAAGAAATCAAACAGACCCATTGATGTTTCTTCAGTGAGTTAAAATTTGGGCTTAAAAAGAAAACTTCAAAAGATCCAAATCCTTTAACAAATGCCAAAAATATTATACAAAAATAATTTGAAAGTTTGAGGTCAATATGGCCAGTCAAAGTCTAAGATGTCGTGTTGGAGAAGATGGAGAGGGCAAAGAAGGATGTAGGTGAGAAGGTCTCGGTCTTACTGATTAGGCGTTATCATGAATAGCCAATGGCCACTGATGCTTTCTCCTATTGGAAAACCCATAAGCTATGACTGCATTGCTACAAACGGTAGAGAGAACGAAAAATGATTTTTCCTTATTTGCAAACGTTTCTTATTTTAACGATGTTAGATTGTTGATTTTTGAAATGTTTTAGGAGATTTTGTTAGTAGAATTATGACATGGCATATTCTAGACCATTTATTTTAAAATAAATGGTTAGAATTAATAGAACTTTATGTGGTAGAGTACCTTAAAAACTCTAGATGAACTTGATCCGGAGACATAAGTGCTTTCTTCAATCATTGTTAAATGAAGCTCACAGCATTTCTTCAAGAAGTTACTCCTTCACGGCCGGAAATTAGTTTTTTTTTTTTTTTTATCCCCTCAACACCAAAAGGTTGCTCAAGGCTCAATAATCTAAATGGAGATCAATCCAATTCCATGCCCATGCACACATGGGCGTAGGCACCCACAGACTTCCTGTAGTTTACAAGTTTATTGTGATCTGTCAATGGATTGGTGGAAACTAGTTACAACTTACAACCACAGATTTCAGCACCAAGTAGTAAGTACGGCTAGGCCCCCATAGTAGCATAAAAATTCACATAAAGACAAAGATAAGATGCCCGCAATCAAGCCAATAAAACTGAAGCATTATCTAAAATTAACCACTTCAGCAACGTTACTGTTCACTCAGAGATGGCTTTTCTCAATCTTCATTTGATGCCAAACAAGCAAATACAATCGTATTGTTGGATAGATTGGGCAAGGCACCGACAACAAATAAAAACTTTAGCATCAATGGAAGCATTCGGAAAGCATTCTGACAAGGAAAGAAAAAACTTGGGTGGATTTAAGAGTTCCTATCATGATATTCAAACAAGTACCCATATGAAATACATTGGTTTGTTGACTCCACCAATTATTCATAAGAAGGTAGACCAATATCTATACTAACAAATATAATTCAACATTATTTAAAAAAAAAAAAAAAAATCAATTACATAACCATAAGTGGAAGGTAATAATAATACATGCAAACATAATGCAGCCCCCCCGCCCAAAAAAAAAAAAATTCTGATCCTTTCAAACTCAGCCAAACCTTGTGTAATTACATTTTTTCCCACCACAAGATCGAAATTTGGATCCCCGCCGTGAGCCATCCAAGATTAGACCCTCTAAACATATTAGAAATTCAGATTGTCCAGAACCTAGGCTTCCAATTGGCTCTTTTTGCAATGATTGCTACTTCATCAATCTTACTAATTAGTGTATCCGTTATATTTGCTTGATGAACCAGAAAACCGGGCTCTTTCAAACTGTAAAAAAGCTTTATAATTTTCTGAAGGAAATTTGATTATAAATGTAACTCAAAGGTTGCACTACAATTCACTGTACTAGGATACACCACATCACTTGACTGTGATTAACACAATTTAATTAAATCAATTAGGACTTAATCCTGTCACTTGGTCAGCTATATAAATCCCACTGTGCCACTCTGCTCCATCTTGAGCCACATCTTCCAGTAAAAAGCACAACAATTTTCTGACTGCCTCCGCACATGTTCTTTTAAATTGTCCTTTTCCTGCCTTCAACCTAAATCAGAGGATAGTGATCAATATCTCATCAAGTTCTGTTAATTTCAGAATCATTTTGTATGTTTTAGTTCTTATTTTTTATTCATTGTACTCTACTTAAACTGATATTTCAGTAAGCCTCTACACACAACTAAGAAATTGCAATACAAAGTGATTCTTTTTAATTTATTTTTAAGTCTTGTTGAGTGCGTTTTTTTTAATAATTCTTGAAGAGTGCTTTTTTACAGAACTTAGCAGCATAGCAAGATAGGGTCTTGTTAGATATGCACCTACTGCTGGATGGAGACTCAGTAGGGGAATGTCAGGCTTCTTGTCACTGTCTGCCCTCACAAATCATCTGCAGTGACCCCATGTTTCTTTTGAATATAGCGCGAAAAAAAACTACATAGTAAAGTGGGGTATGCAAAATAGCACAATGGCATCGAAAATCTTAAGGGGAATAGAATATTAAAGGAGGGTGCTGAAGACAGAAACCATGCGAGTTCCCTTTTTCTATTATGTGTTTGGTGTGAAAATTACTGCAGTCAAAATAGTGCATTTAACATTATAAATGATCATCATCAGTAGAGAATTAAACCAATCACAATTCCAATATTTCTCATGAGTTCATATTTCAGCCATTTAATACCAAAACTATAATATTTGTTTATTAGTAAGTTTTGGCCCAAAGGGGAAGGTGAAGGAAAGATTCAAACAAAACCAAAACTCCAAACATGGACAAAATTTTGCAATCCAAAAAATATATGAAGAAAGAACACTTGAGAAACTTGCAACTTGTATGAACTGAGCATTTCCAGTGGAATTGCAAAAAGTAATACGACTTTCTCCCATGACCCATGTGGAAGGTAATCTTCTAAAATCTCCACCACACTAAGAATCCCCTTCCAAGGCTAAGACCATTTAAGGATTAGAATCCATTACTGTGGTAACAAATATAAATGGCAGGCATAATATAATGGCACAAAGAACCAGCTTCAAAAAGAATTCTCTAAACTTTACATAAGTCTTGTTGACTAGAGGTATAGGTGAATACCAAGATCCCTTTACTATAATCATCTTTGATAGCAATGGCGTAAACAGAGGTAAGAGTTCTTTCAAATTTGAAAATGTGGCTATCGAAGGGCTTTGTGGATAGAGAGTGTAATTGGTGGGGGAGCTACAAAGAAGAGAAAGGAGGGAAGAAGGTAACCTGCGTGTTGAAGACAAGATTAGTAAAGAAGATAATAAAATGGATCTGAAAAATCAGCTGTTATGGATGAAACAAGTTGGAGATAGAAGTCAAGGCTCTCTGACTTAAGGAAGGGGACAGGAATACCAAGTATTTTCACTGGTTGGCTAACTGGCACACACAAAGTAATTTTATTGGTAATCTAAACTTGGTGACTCACTTACCAATGATTAGGCTACCATCAAGGAGCACATTGAACATTTCTACACTAATCTTATAAATAAACAGAAGCTTGGAGACCGAAGTTGGATGAGATGCAATTTAATTCCATAGATGATGAAACCCCAGCTTATTTGGAGGAAGAGGTTATTTAGGCCTTAAAAGGCATGGATGGTGACAAGGCACCAGGTTTGAATGGGTTTACCATTGCTTCCTTCCAATCTTGTTGGATTGTGGTCAGAGAGGATGCATTGCAATTCTTCACTGAATACCTTGACAAAGATATGTTTGAAAAAGTTTAAATGCTACCTTTGTGACTTGGATTCCTAAAAAAAGTGAGTGCAATTTAAGTGAAGGATTTCAGGCCTATTAGTTTGGCGGGTTGTATTTATAAAATTTTGGCCAAAGTTTTGACAAATAGATTGAAGGGGTATTGGGTGTCATAACACACAAAATGCATTTATTCAAGGTACACAAATATTTGATTTTGTCCTCATAGCTATCAAATGTTGAACAGAGTTTGGCTACAACCCACAACTCATAAGACCATCCACATGTATTATTTACACAAGTCACATGACTCATTAAATAGGTCATGTGACTAAAAAGTACAAGTGGATGATCATATTAATCATTTGAAATATGGTAATATACGGGTATTTATGTAAAATTGATGTGGGAAAGGCATGTGTCCATGTTAATTGTGATTTTTTATTTATCCATTAAAGGTGTGGTTTTAGGGAGAAATGGAGGAAATTGAAAGCATTTTGTGTCTCCACAGTTAGATTTTTTGTCTTGGTAAATGGAACCCTCACTAATGAGTGTCTCCTCATTATTGTTTGTGATGGTTACAGACGCATTGAGTAGGATGTTAGCAAGAGTCATGAGGGAGATATTTAAATGGTTTTACTATCAATAATGTGACCCTCCTAGGCATAAGGATATACTGCTTAGCCCGTTAGGGGTGAATGTCTCTGGATTACCGGTAACTGGTTCTAGCAGGTGGGGTACATTGCCCATAGGATAACAGTGAGGTTTATTGTACAGTATGCAACGTGCAACTCTCTGAGTGAAGTTCTCCTATACTTAAAATAAATAATAAATAAATAAAAACTTCTCCTATACTATCAAGTTAAAAAATACTATCAATAATGTGAGGTGAAACTATCGTGATCTCCCATCTCCTTTTTGGGGACGACACTGTCATTTTTTGTGATGCCAACCCTATTCAACTTTATTTGAGATGTATCCTCATTTGTTTTGAGGTGGTTACAGGCTTGAGGATCAATTTGAGAAAATCTGAAATTGTGCCGGTTGGAGAAATGCTGAATGCAGACAAATTGGTAAGTAACCTTGCATCCTTTCCTATAAAGGGGTTTCCCTGGAGCTCACTTCAAGGCAAAGCACATATGGGAACACTATCATCGAGAGGATGTATAGGATGTATAAGAGATTGGCTGGCTGGAAGAAATTGTACTAAAAAGGTCATACTCAATCACAAGACTCCCATTTCAGAGAGGCTACTTTCAAGACTCGAAGGTGCAACTCCTCACTTGGGAAGGGTACTTATCACCACACCAAAGTCCAATAGTACCCTACATCATATCCTAAAATAAAAATATTAATTTCAAAACAAATTTATGCAACTTGAACATATAGATGCTTGCATGATAAATTTATTTTAGTCCCAACCATAGAATATTTCACATACATATATATACTTACATATGTGCATGGGGTGTGTGAGAAAGTAACATCTCTAGTTATTAAAGGGTGTTAGTGATGCGCGTAGAAATTTTATTCTATTTGTCTTATTTAATTTTGGAAGTCAGTTGTATTTTTGTTGGTCACTTGGATTTTATTTTAGGTCTTCTTAGTTAATTAGCATCTTATTTAATTTCCTAGACCTAAGGGTATTTTATTCAATAATTAGTATTTCCAAAGTCAATTAGAATTAAAATTAGGGTAAAGTCATACTAGTCTATATAAATACAATAGTGTACTCCTATGGAGAGTTTACAGTTTGATTGGTTAATAAAATCTCTTGGAATTTTTCTAATGGTATGGTGCTAACTCCAGCCAACCTGAGGCACTAACTCCTAGGTTTGCTCACTCTTGCTTGGTGTTGACTCCAAGCAAGCCTAGGTACTAATTCCCAATTTATCTATCTTTATATTTTATGTTCTTCAATTTTGTTGTTACATCCATTTTGGTTTTGCCTTGTGTCAAATTTTGGTATTATCGCAAAATTCAATCTATGTATTTTCAAACGTTGCCATGGGCCACAACCAAAACCGTAACAAAAGAAAAAGAAAAATAAAAAAAAACCACAATCGTTACACAAAACTCCATCGCCACCATTACTCACAAGATCCAAAACAAACCAAGCCCAACCAATCCCTAACCGCCATCATAAGTCAACCAAAGCTCATCGCAAATCAAGCCACTTGGCCACCATAGACTCAAACCGCCGCCAGCAATAAGACAACCCAGTTTCCATTCACAAGCCAGCACCCATTGATGATTCGATATTTCTCAAGTCTCGGTGTCACCGTTGTCGCCCTTGGTCCATAACTATCACGCCTCCACCAAAAGATCTTTGCCAAGGCCATAGGGTCCACAAAAACTCGAGTTGGGGCTTCAACATCGAAACGACGTCGTGTTAAGGCGGGATTGACTATGATGACGAACACCAAGAGCCTAAATCACACCCAACAACATTGATTGGAGTTCCTACCTCAGCGAGCAAACCCACCTTGATCCCCGATTATCTAAAGGTTGTCCTCAACCACCACCACAAACTTCTCTCCGGGTCACCCCCCATCGGCGTGTGACACCATTTGATCAAGCTTGGAGTCATCAGCGACTGGCTTTGAAGGCCTTTAGAGTTCAGAAACGGGTTGATAATTCTTTGCTTACCACATGTTAGCACAAGTGTTTCCCCTTGGTCTTCAAAACTGTGCAAGATCCCTTCTAAAGCATAAGCCCATTAAGTATGTGACCCAATAAGCCCATGCCCAGTGATCGCCCAATCAATAGTCCGGGTCACTAAGAAATTCTTTCTTGAAGCTTATTATTCTAGTGAACCATGCTAATATTAGAGGCACCTACGTTTGATGGTTATCAAGACCCATGGATTTTCAACAATTGGTTATGTGAGATGGAGCAATTCTTTGAACAAGTAGATTTATTAGATAACAAGAACGTTGGGTTTTCCAAGATGAAACTCATTGGTAGATCTTTGGATTATTGGAACGATATTGAGAATCTTATCTTTAGATTGTACATCTGCCATTATTGATAGGGATGAAATGAAAGAAAAACTTAGAGAGGAATATCAACCCCAATCCTATCAAAAGAAATAACTACCCCAATCTCATCATGATGATTTTCTAGTTCAAAGAGACAATCTGAGGGAAGGGAATAAACAGTTAGTGGCACAAATTGAAGAAAACAAGATGATTGTTCGTGCCATTTTTAATCTAAACCAATCTAATCTAGTCTACCATGAAACCAACTTTAGAAAATCTAGAGAAAGTCGTTCAAGACTTAGCTACCAAGATCTCGCAAGCGTGAGATAAAATTAATACACGGCCTGATTCATTGGAGGTGTCAAGAATGCCCAATAACCTTGAAGGTAAAGCTTCATGCACGTAAGAAAATAATGTTGAGGCACCAAAACCTAGTGTTGAATGGAAGTACAAGTGAAAACAGATGTTGCTTCAACGTTCATGCAACAAGAAGCATATACTATAGAGCCTAAACAAGAAGGTGAAATATTATAACCATAATAGATTTATTAAAGTTTGTTGAAGAGTCGGATATGTATCTCTGAGAAGGAAGATTACTCACTGCTTGACAAAGAGTAAGTTCAACAAGAGAACAAAGGCTTAGAGGGGAAAATGAGATTGATGTATATGTTATTGATCAACCCTCCATGGTGCATGAAGCTAAAAGGCTTAATGAAGTGGAAAATATTAATACAATGGTGCTTTTTGTGGCTCAAGATAAGGTTGCATTATTTGCATCGCTGATTCCACACATTGACAAATTTAATGATGTGTTGGAATACAAGGCTTCTTTGTTCTTAGTGCTGCCAAAGGTAATTCAAGAGTTGGTGCCCCTGTCATGTGCCAAAATTCTTATCCTTCAACACTTCAAAACTTTTTTTTTGATAGGTCTTCAAAACTCAAGGAAGAGTTTTCTCCAACCAGGAGAAAATGATGCTGAAAGCGCAAATAAAGTTTTAACGTTTTATTCTAGTTTAGTATGAATAAAAAAACGTTTTATTCTAGTTTAGTCTTATTAAATTTTGAAAGCGATTGTATTTTTATTTGTCGTTTGGATTTTATTTTAGGTCTTATTAGTTAAATAGTTTAATTAGTATCTTATTTAATTTCTTAGAGTCAAGGGTATTTTTTGTAATTCAATAATTGAGATTTCCCAAATCAATTAGAATTAGGGTTTCTTAAGTCAATTAGAATTAGGATTAAATCATAGTAGTCTTCATAACCACAATATACAATGGTCCGATGTTGATTCCAGCCCAACCAACCCTATGAGTTGACTCCTATCAAACTCTCTCTTGCTTGGTGCTGAATCTAAGCAAGCTTAGGCGCTGACTCCTAAATTATCCATCTTTTTATTTTCTATTTTCTTCAATTTTTTTGTTACATTCATTTTGGTTTTGTCCTGTCAGTTAGCAATGTATCCAGATTAAATGGACAAAAATTGTCTTATCTAATATCAAGTTACTCCTCTTAATTACAGGTACTCATATTGCATCAGGTATTTTCCTATCTTTCCTCGAATTATGTTAGCCTTTTGCGAAATGCTAGTCTCTTTCGCTTCGCAAAAAATTCATACTACCTTTTGTTGCCAAGAACGGGCTTGACCTTAGCCCACTCTGCAAGAATTTTCCCCCAAGATCATCATCTACCTTTTGTGTTTGTTGAAAACTGTACCGTTCTCAAAAGGTTTTACTTGCAAACTATATTATAACATCCTTAAAATCCTGGAAAAAGAATACCATTTCCAGGAAGCTCCAACCATGCTATGACCGCGAGGACAAAGAATCAGACAACAAAAATGGGATATGCCTCTGCAGGTTCAAGTGATATTAGATATTTATATTACTTCATTTTGGAGTATGAAGTAACAAGTAACATGAAGAAATCACTGAATTCATGGATATATAGCTATAATTCAGGGATATAAACACCAGCATTATTATGTCTATAAATTAAGGAAACTGCTTTACTTCTTTAATGACATATTCCTACCCAAGTAAGCAAATCCCAAATGAGAAGAAGAATAAATTAAAAAAATGAAGTACTAGCCGTTCAAACTTCAAACTCAAGTGAATGTGAAAAGAGATACATACCATTCAAGTGGAGTTGTAACATTATACTTGGGTAATGATCGCTGGCTATTAGCATTCTAAAGCATATGTTGGGACCTACAATTAAAAGATAAAAAATAAAAAGTAAAAACCAAAATACTACGAAAAGAAATTCCAAATCACAGACTTGTTAATCTAGGCCAAACTACAATTTTAGTCCTTGTACATTTGTCACAGTTTCAATTTTGTCCTTATGCATTTAATTGTGTCAATTTTAACCTTCAACTTTCAAAATCAATGGCCCTCAACTATTTATTGTGCCAATGAGCTCCAGCTCAACTGGCACCTCCTCTTCTTGTAAATGCTAGGTGAAGGGTATTCAAGACCCACGGATGCTTGTGTAACTTACCGTTACCAATCAAAAAAACAAAAAGTCCCTAAACTTCCAAAATCAACTCAATTTTGTCCCTCAACTGTCGAAATCAAGTCAATTTATCCTTAGATGTTTACTTGATTAAGAACATAATTGAATTGATTTTGAAAGTTGAGGGACAAAATTGACACAATTAATTGACTCATAAAATATGAATTAAAATAACATAAAACATAAAGAAATTTTGAAGGTCCAAAGGGATTCAAAGTCTCCAACAAAGTGTAATTACTTTATAATCTTATCTATTTATGTTTCAAAACCGATTCTCATTCTCCCCCTTCTTGTTCAGGTCCTCCTTGTCAATGATGCATTTGACACACTTCAACTTTCTTGTCCCAAACAAGTTTAGCCTCCAGATTGCAAACAATGAAACCAAAAGGTTCAAAAGTAGTCTAGAGAATACCTTTATTATTTCAATCTTCAAATAAGAATGCTACCAGGAAAACATTGCACTCTTTTTAGAATTTGACAAAAAGAAATTATAGAATGATCACCAAATCCATTATCATTATTATTATTAGGATAAATTACACCAACACCCCTTTCTTTTGGGGAAACTAAACTCGCTACAGTGGAGTGTCATTTCCCTAAAATAGGGTGTAGCGAGTTCTAGTTTCTCCAAAAGAATGGGGATGTCAGTGTAATTTACCCTTATTATTTTTACTTTGTGGTCTACTTGTCAACAACAAAAAATAAAAGAAAAAAATAGTCCCCAGTAATGAGTGAAAAATTTCTAACAATACTTTGGTAGTGTATTCAAATCACTATGTTTTTTGATGCGGAGAATTTTCTACCATTCATGAATCACTGACTGGTAGGGAGATCAGGTATGTTGGAAGCTGAGCAAGCACTGTAATTTTACAGTCCAATCCTATTGTGAGGTTCTAAGGACTAATGATTCAGCCTTTCCTTGCAAGAGGGAGGGCATCATGAGTGACATTTTGCATGGCCAACGGCTTTGAGGAAAATCTTCACAGTTGATAATCTCATTAAACGTGGGATCAAAATGGTGGGCTAGTGTGTAAAACGTATTGGAGAGCTAGAATCACTTGTTATTACATTGCTTATTTGCTAGGGAGCTATGGGCTTTCATATTTGTGTTGTTTGGAGTTAATTGGGTGGTGCCAAAGTTGGTCAAGGAGCTACTACTTTGCTGGAGAAGGAAGCCTAAGCCTTATAAAACTAGAGTTCGGAATGTTGTTACATTATGTCTCATGTGGACTTATGGAAGGAAAGAAATAGGTGGATTTTTTAGGGGAAATAGGTGTGCGCTGTGAGGATAACATCAATGTTTGTCAGCACTTTGTTTTACTGGGTATCAATGTTTGTCAGCACTTTGTTTTACTGGGTGTCATTATATGAAAGCAGACCTTGCATTGTAGATTTCTTGGATTCATTGCATATGTGAGCGATCATGCCTTGATAGTTGAGTATATAGCTAGTATACTACACCTATCGAGACCCTATCAAAAAAAAAAACTACACCTATCGAGATAATCCATATGTGATATTATTTCTATCAATACGCATATTTACTCATCCAAAAATAAAGGAAGGAAAAATTCTAAAATGCAATTGGAGAACAGGTAGCATCATTCAGGTTGTAAGACCTATGTTTCAGACCAATAATATTTTTTTTGATAATCATATCAACATACTTAAAAAAACAAATTTGATTACTAGGTCCACAAAATTGACAAACATAAAACTTACAAAAGTTTTGCAGCATTTAAATAAAATAAGTCATAGTGAATCTCCACAAATAATAAACAAGCAATCAGCTTTCGGATCACATAATTTTTTTTTTTGAAAAGAAATCACAAAAATTTTAAAAATTAACCACAAATCCAATTGTGTTCCCAAAGAATTACAGGTACACAAAATTAAACTAAGGAGTAGAAAATTCTGCTAATATACCTCAAGCATGGTTTCATCAAGAGAACGAGATGCGACACAATTCATGACATGGGAACTATCATGTTGGAGGATCCTAAGTTTCCCTTCCTGCATTTAAAAGCAAAACAATTTTTAAAAAATAAAAAAATCAGGCTGTTGATATCCAAAACCAAAAATGCTACTACAAAATCTTGTTCACCTTAGTCCCATAGACAAGGCCACCTCCAACAGATGGATGAAAGCAGGCTACATTGACCTCATCCTCGGCACTAGGAAGAACTCTCACAAGTTCCATATCAGAAACTCTGTAAACCTGAGTAATAAAAAAAAGATATTTTTTTTTATCAGTAAGTTACACACTCACCCAATGGGTCTTGAACCCACGACCTCACCTTCCATCCCTTATAATGGGAGGAGGAAGTGCCAGCTAAGCTATAGCTCATTAGCAAAGAAACATACTGGGATCATAGGAGAATGATAAAATTAAATTAAAAGGAAGATATTTTTAAGGCCAAATTCCTTAATCACCCCCTGGGGTTTGGCTATAGCTAACCACCTGAGGTTTTTAAATTGAAATTGACCCCTCAAATTTTTTGTCAATTTTGCTAACAAAATTTATTATATGCTGTATGGACCACTTTATAATAAAAAATTCATTATTATAAACCCAATCATAGACAAATTTTATTAGCAAAATTGACAAAAAATATACTTAGAGGGGTCAATTTCACCAATTTAAAAACCCCAGGTGGTTAAATTGCAAAATCAAAACCCTAGGGGGTCTGTTTGCAACTGAGCCAAACCCCAAGCGGTGATTATGCATTTTAGCCTATTTTTAATGAAGGGAACTTCATAAACTGAGTAATTTACATGGCCAGAAAAGACACAAGTTGACAACTGTCCTTTCATTGTCTTTTCTACACAAATCTTATTCTTTTTGCACACAAATCTCATTCTTGGGGAAAGAAGCCCTACAAACATACATGTCCAAGAGTACACAAAAGATAGATGTCAACTCATACCTCCAGAATAGTGTAAATGGGTACTGTTGTCTCTCCATCAATGAGAACACTCTTAAGAAGTGAACTATGGCGACGACCGTAGGCAAGTAACAAGTGCTCTGATGTGGGTGAGAACTGGGGATATGAAAGAATATACATGTTTAATATAAGAGTATAAAGCAGAGCTTCCAGTTACTAGATACATACAATGTATCTTTTATGTATATAAAATATGTCATTATTCTTTGACAACGTCAGTTCAGGTTATATCATTGCCCTTAGATGCAAGACTGCAAGTAGCTAACAAAGGTAAAATCCACAGGCTTACACACCACACTTTTCAATAAAACAACTTAATCTTCACATAGAGCAGCACATGCATAATTTGTTGCAAAAAGCTTTAGGGATATATAATATCTCAGTTGCATGCCTACCATTCGATTGCAAAGAAAAACTGCTCAATATATGCATTTGACAAAAAAATAATTCAAAGTTGATATAACTGAGAGTATGAATTGTTACCCACTTCATAACACATAACTACTTTTGCAAAATAAGCAAGCAAATTTCTTAGTGTTGACTTTATCAGACTCGTATAAATGGACAATTTTTTGATAAACAATGAGTTTCTTTTGTGTATTCTTTTAAAATATAACTTTTGAGGGGGGAAAGGCCGTTAAAATGAAATTAATCTTAACAAGAATAACAGTGTTTTGAAGAAAGTATGCATTCATTTTGTTAGGAAGCATAGAGTACCTAGAGAGGTAATGTGATGGTTTTAGAAAAGAAGTTCCTCCAAAGTATATTTAGGTGATTAAGGATATGCATGACAGAGCTATAATTAGTTGAGAACAAGCGGAGACATCACAAGTGAGTTTCCTATCACAATAGGTTTACATCAAGGATCAACTTTAAGTCGATATCTATTCGCATTGGTTATAGATGAACTAACTAGACTGAGTCAAGATGAAGTCCCTTGGTATATGCTTTTTGTAAATGATATAGTTTTAGTGGATCAAACTAGATGTAGGGTTTATGCTAAGTTGGAAATCTGAAAGGATGCTTTAGAATCTAAAGGTTTTAGGTTAAATACGTCCAAATAGAGTACTTGGAGTGTAAGTTTAGTACAAGGAGAAACAAAGATAGACAGGTTGTAAGACTTATGGTCAAGAGATACTAAAGAGTGAGTGATTTCAATATCATAGATCAATATTTTACAAGGATGGATAGGAGAGGATGTAAATCATAGGATAAAAAAAGGGTAGCTGAAGTGGAAAAGTGCATCAAGCGTATTGTGTGTTTGTAGAATACCTATTAAGCTAAAAGGAAAGTTTTACATAACAGTTATAAGACCAGTTATGCTATAAGGTACTAACTGTAGGGCTATCAAGAAGCAACATGTCCACATTTTAGCCAATTCGAATGGCTAATCTATAGAATAATGGAAAAGAATACATGTGAATAACCCCAATCAGTCTCTTAAGGATCCACAATCAAGCCCGAAATTCTGGAACTAAGGTTTTATGGTTGTTGTTGTAAGCATTCATTCTGTCAAACGCAAATAAAAACAGAGAAGGACGACTAGCATCATATAAGAGACAAATGAAACTGATAGGGAAAGGATCCCCTCCCGTTGAAAACCTCCAATTTCCTCCAATTTTTAGCTAGAATTGTGACAGATGGCATTTATTTGATTTTATTTTGTTTCAATGAGTGTTTTTAGACCATTGGATTTTTTTAAATACCACATGTCTCTTATCTAAATAAAAATGGGAGGATATTAGAGGATTCAATGGGAGGAGATCCTCTCCCAAAATGATAAATTACCAATTGTCCCAAAACTTTAAGTTATTAGAAAATAATAAATTTAGTCATTTAACCAGTATTCTAACACTCCCCTCATGTGTGGGGCCAGACTTCCCCTTAATAAGTAGAGCCAAAACACAAGGAATTTTTTTACTTTTTAAATGGTAGGTAAAGTAGAGACAGGGTTCAAACTCAGGACCACCTGCTAAGCTAAAATTAATTACCAATTATTCCAAAATCTTCAATTGTTAGGAAACTGTGAATTTAATCATTATTCTTTTTCTTTTTTTTTGATAAATGAATTTAATCATTATTCTAATAAAAACTATATTCAAACATTGTAGATTCTTCAATATCCAAAAAGAGCACCCAAAAAAAGAAGAAAGCAATTGACCTGAATCGATGTTAAACAATGGGCAGCCCGTATTGCCCGTGATGCGAGCACCAAACCAAATCTAGATAAACAAATATAGAAGATCAGGAAGAAGTAAAAGGAAAAATATATATCAAAATATGGAAAATATATAACCACATAAATAGGTTTAAGCTTTACGTTGCCTCCTCAAGGGAATATATCCTGAGTTCATACAGAACTTGGTGAGCAGAAATTGGGTGTCGTGTTGGGGATGTTGCAGCCCCAGCGACGTCATGGTGGACCTGGCTTTGTAATCCAGGATCAGATTCTAGATGAGGCAGCACACATGCAACACAGGCTGCTAAAAATCTCCCGCAAGGCGAAAAATGAGCACCCATTTCACTGCAAACAAATCCTTACATGTAAACATCCATCAAAATCTGGTTTATGATATCATGCAGTCTAACAAATTAACATGATAAAAAGAAATTTTCTGTAACAGAAAAAAAAATAAAAAATGAGAGTACAAAAAATATCAATATCCCTATCTTCAAGCTAAATGTTACTCCACAAAGAGCTATAGTCAGATAAGTATTAAGTACTGATAAGTACTTTTCCCACATTATAGGTTTTTCAAGGTTAACTGACCTAGTAATAGCTTGAAAAGCAATTTCAACGGTTGACATAGCGGGAGAACAAAATTTTAAAATTATAAAAAGGTTATACCTACAAAGGACAGCATGTGGAATGGTTAAGCGACACTTTTCTGCATCAAGAAAAGCACATGGATCTTTCACATCATGCGGCCAAATTCTTAACTTCACAGTGCAAGGTAACTCTGCAGCAGCTGCTGCAGCGAGTGAGGTTGCAAGTTCAGATTGGATTCTGCTAACAGCGATTTGAGGATCAGCTTCATCACGTGGAATGTGATTGAAAGCAGCACCTTCAGCAGATCCAGTCATGGATATCATGCGGGAACGTGAAGAACGCTGCCTTGAGCTAGATCTTCCAGTAACCCTAGATTGGTTAACACCAGTCGGCATAACTGAGGAAGCCACAGGATTTTCCATTTCACTAAATGCGGATAAATTTTCATGAGCTGAAGCATTGACTGAACCCATGGTGCGCTGCCCAGCTTGACTCTGGCCAATTAACCACCCTTGCAAGAAAGGTAGCTCCCAATACATTGGGTCACCGAAAGGGAAGAAGCGATTATTTCTCTCTTCAGGCTGCACTTCCGTAGTCTCCATAGCATCCACAGCAGATTGAGTAATTGCATTATCCGTTTCACTCATTAGAGAATCATTTCCTGTATCTTCTGGCACAGGAGATGAGCTATTAGGATCAATAGGAGACAATAGAAGCTCATACTGCCCTGATGGAGTAGAATATGTCAGGAGCCGCACTGAAGCAGAAGGATCCACTCTCGGTTGTGCGGTACTTGAACCAACATCCCCATAAGTATGCTGCAAAGATATTCTCCCATCATCTCTAGCTAACGAAGGCCATATCAAAAAGGGTAGAGAAGTGAGAGGAATTTCATCTGCCAAACAAGGACGACCACTGGAATGAGCATCAGCCAAGTACACAGTGGGTGGAGGATAGCGCAAGTAACCTGGAGAAGTTGCAAGTGTCATTGAAGAATCTGATGAGTCAAGGTCATTGACCTGCAAATCAGCACTATATTAGAACCAACAAGACGGAACATGGAAAAAGAAATGGCATATGGCAATATGGTTCCACCAACAATAGTCACCTCAGCAGTTAAAAGAAAAGGCGCTGCATGTGGGTGAAAATGCACAGCCCGAAGTGACCGGCGTGTCTTCAGGACAATGATTGGTGAGGATGTCTCCCCTCTCCGGTTGTAATGCCACATATATAGCTAAGACAAATTATAATTTAACGCATTAAAGAACAAGTCAACATAAGACATTATGTAAATATATATATATAATTCAATAGTAGAGGAGGGGGGATTTGAACCCTAGTTCTCCTCATAAAGAAGACCTGTCAATGGCAGTTCAGCTACAAGGCTCTTGGCAACATTATTTAAATATTCAAAGGAAAAAGAATCCTCACCTTGTGACCTGAAGCCACAGCAAGAAGCTCCCCTTGGGCATGGAAGGCAATGGAAGCAATAGGACGATCTGCATGGAGGAAAGGAAAGATCTATCATATCCACCATATATATAATATGTTCACATGATATTATTCTCCAAATGCTAGATAAAGAAATTCATAGAGGTAATTACAAAAATCACGTGATCCTAGACACTCTGCAGTATTTGCGTCCCACAAACGAACTTCGTGATCCAAACTTCCACTAGCAAGTATTTCAGGATGTAATGGATGAAATCTAACCTGGAAAAGTTCCACAAGCACATGAGAAAGGAAGTTGCATAGAAGACATAGCATACTCAATAAATAAGTGTATGTTATGCTACACGCATCATATCTAACAATATGCATGGATTATTGTAGAAAAGAAGCTCATTTGGCGAAGATTTACTTCATATGTAAATCACCATATGATACATCCATATGATGCACATCATAGAAACACCTGTTAGGGCACAAATTTAAATTATAATTTTCTCCTTTACAGAAGCCAAATACAAAATCCCAGCAGCAAAATCTATCAGCCTAAAAGATGAACAAATGTCAATAAAGCATATAAAATAAACATACCACCCAAGGGGTCCTCCGGTGACCACTCAAAACCTTTAAGCAGCTCCCAGTTTGGCAATCAATAATCTTCACAGTATGGTCACCACTGCAGGAACAGAAACACAATGCTATTTATAAACTGAACCATCTCTAGGGAAACCTGTGACCCAACCTTGGGCATAAGCTAAAAAGATAGACAACAAATGGAATCTCACTGTGTAGAAGCAAGCGCCCTCCCATCGGGGCTGAAGGCTGCTGCTATAGTTGACCTTGGAGGAGGCACCAATGGACAATATTTTGCCGATAAATGCCGCAATGTTTCTGCCTCCACCCTGGAAAAATGGTAAAAGCTCAAAAAAGATAAAACAAATATATCCTCATACCAATGAAGGAATATAACAGGAGAACAATAAAGAACCCAGACAATACCATGAGACAAGACCTCGTCTTGCATCTAGCACTGCTTCACACCTTGACCCAACGGAATCAAAATGCGATTTAGAAGCTTCTCCCCATAATCTCTTTGATGAGTTCTTCGTTCGAGGACAAACCTCCCTTCGTGCCAAGAGTCGAAAGACATTGCCACCACTGGCAAGACAGTAAAGCAATACCAAACACATTCAAATTCATTCTATATTAAAACAATAAGCAAATAAGAAATGCCTACCTAAATCAAACAGCTATACCTAATTTAGCTAGGTCAAAATAACAAAAAGCTATACCACATTGTTCATATAAATCTGAGCAAAACACAGGATAATAACCAATTAATACTAACCTAGAGATTGTAACTATCGGTTTATCAGCTTTGTCAATTTCACCAAGAGTGAATTTAAAAAATAAAATTGAGAACAAATTCAGGTTAATTTGGCAGAAATTGCACGAATTATATAGCAAAATAATTATAAGGTTTGAATTACAAACAAAACAGACCAGAAAAAGTCAGAAATTGCGTTATGAGAACGAATTCTCCGAATCTGATCGAAAATTCAGATCAGCGGGTAGAACCGGGGATGTTGATCTATAGAAAATCGAAATTGAGAGGAAGCGAGGGCAAAATGGGAAAAATAGTGACCTGTGCTTGGAATTGGTGTGGCTCGGCGTAGGTGAAAGAGGATGTGGAGGCTGAGGAGAGCGAGGGCGTGGGCGTGGACCAGAGGTTGACGGGGCGTTGGCATCGTCTACATGAAAAGATCCCCTCATTTTCGTTGCCGACGAGCTCATGCTTTCAAAAACTCTCTGTCATTTTCCCGAGAAATAGATGCGGAGACGACGAGTAATTTTGCCGAGGAAGTGTGAAATGGGAAAGAGCTGCGTCTGTGTGGAGGAGCATCGGACTTGTGAAATCAAAATGAAACGATGTTTCTCTCTCTCTCTTTTTCTCTCTCTACTTCTGTAGAATTCTGTGAAAGATTCCTCATTGGACCAAAATGCCCTCGTACAAAGTCTGAAATTATCTAAGCCACGCGTTTGCACCGGCCGCCATATATGCCTACGTCTTCTTCTTTTTAGTCTTTTCCTTTTTTGACCCTTGAGTCTTATATAGGGTCAGTTTGTCCACTTGAGAACTGAGACTATCCAAAACCACTAGTCCAATACCGAAAGCTCAAATTTTTTAACATATCAAGAGCACCAAGTTTTTTAACACTACGATAATTAATGCTGTTTACACTTTTTCACAACTATACTATATATTCTAAATTTTTGTTTTATTTGAAACTGGAAAAAAAAAATTATAAAAATTATAAAACTTCCTAGTCATTAATTATAAACATTTTTTAAACATAAAAAAAAAAAATCTGTGAACCCATTTTTATAAGACAGAGAGACCGTAACTAGGAAATTAAAGGCATGTTTGGTTATTGCTTTTAGTTTGTGTTTTCTAGATTTTATTTTCAGGTGTTTTGAGAAATTATTTTTAAAACAAGTTTTCTCAAATCATTTCTGTTTGGCAGGTGTTTTCATTCCAATTTATTTTCCTTTTTCCAAGTCTTTTTTTCTATAACTCACACTGGCAACACAACCTTCACACGCATCACCAAAGAGATTTGAAGTCATGAGGTATGATTTTAACAGCAAATTCACAACAAAAAACCAAACCCAACAGAACATACAACAAATTCACAGTCCCACATGACTTAAACCCAAAAGACCGTACAACCCACCGATAACACCAAAACTTAGATTTTGAGGTAGAAAGCAGTGCAGGAATAGCCAACGGTGCGGAGGAGGCGAAGAGAGACGTTGTTGTCAACGTCGACGCGACTGAGAAGGTCGATGACTTTAAGGCGGATGGTGTTAGGCATGGAAAAAGAAAAATGGTAGGGGTCGAGGTCATCAGCATGAACTAAAGAGAAAGATGAAGACACAGAGAAAAGTTGGGGATGGGTTTGCTAGATTTGTGGTCAGCAACGAGATAAAGGGAGAGAGAGATAAAGGGACGAAAAAATTGGGTGATCAGTGTTAGAAAACACGAAACCAAATCAGAAAAAACATCAAAAGATGTTCTTTGTTTTTGTGATTGTATAGTGAAATTTTTTTAGTAATATTTTTAGAAAACACTAGCCAAATATCATGTGTTGTGCCAGGGCCTACCGTTTTGTGGATTCAAATCTAGAAATCTGGAATAAAAAACACAAACCAAACATGATCTAGAGTGTTGGTTATTGTTTCTTATTCTTTATTTTTTCCCTTTTTACAATCATTTTCTATAAGTAGGTTATTGTATGATAATATTATGACAACTAACAAGCGAATAAATGAACCAAACGGCTTGAGTATGACAGGACAAGGTCCTATGAGTTGGTCATATATCACAAGTGTATGTGATCAGTCCATTCTAGCAAACATGATGAAGTTTAAGGATTAGATACTATGATAACCATCTTGGTTATATCCAAACGATCATCCTGATTAGTATGTGGAACTCTAGAGCCTATTGAGACGGTTTGTCAAGGCCACGTTCCTACGAATATTGGAGCCCACTCTCTACGATTCAAATATCTTGAAATACGACCCACATGATCATTCCCATGACTGTTCTCCAAGGCACTGACATCTCTCTAGCACAGGAGTGAGAGTCAAATCTCCATTATAAATACCTAAGGGCTCCCAATAACTAAGGTATGAAACACTTACCCTAAAACTTTGTCATTTTCCTAACTTAGGCATCAACGAGTTCTTGGTCGATACCATACTAATACCCCTTGAGCAAACCTTTCCTTCCTTTTTTGCAGGTACTCAAATCTTCACGTTAGTGGCAGCCTCGATCAATTGATTCATCAATTGGCGTCATCTGTGGGAAACTAGAAATTTCCATCAGACAAAGGGAATATTTTATTATCGAGATATTGGAATTTTGTGTTTGTTGAAAATCCATGAAGTTGTACATATCCATGTCTTAAACTTAGACGGATAAATTTTTTTTGGATTTATGACTTTTATGTGGAATAAGTTGTATTTATTAATATTGTAAAATGTCGAACATTTTGTATCTTTTTGTAGATTTCTTGATTTTCTAACTGTTGTACTTTAATTTAGTCTTTATATTGTTAAACATGGGAAAATGGAAAAATGAATGGTTTATACCAAAAAAAAAAAAATTATTGCAATGAAATGGTTGAACCAATTCTTCATCGCAACGAAAAAGTTGTGGAAATAAAGTGAAATTAATTTTTGTATGACTATATTATAACGAAATGGTGGAAGCAATAACATATTGCAACGAAACAGTCGTGGCAATAAAGTGAAATTAATTTATATATTGTAACGAAATAGTTGAAGCAATATGTTATCACAATGAAGTAATCATGGCAATAAAGTGAAATTAAATTACGTATAACCATACTTCAACGAAATAGTTGAAGCAACATTTATCGCAATAAATTAGTTGTGGCAATAAAATTATATTAATTTATGTATAAATTTATTGCAACGAAATAGGTTAGCAAATGCCTTATTGCAACGAAACAATCGTGACAATAAAGTGAAATTTATTTCTGTATAACCATATTAGAACGAAATTGTTGAAACAATACTTTATCTCAATGAAACGGTCGTTGCAATAGGTTGGTCACGAACATATTATAGACACGATATTGCAATGACTGTCTATTATAGCAACGAAAATTTCATTGTAATAAAAGATATTTATTGCAACGACAAATTTTGTTGCGAAATCCTATTGCCATAGAGTTTATTGCAACGGCTTGCAACTACTAATTTTCTTTGCAATAAGATTTAATTGCAACAAAAAATAAGTTATTGCCATTAATTTTGTCGTTGCAACAAACATTTTTTCTTGTAATGCCTCTTAGGGTGGAGACAGATGAAAAACTCAAATAAGTCTATTTAGACGACCAAACATCGAGTAGGGTGTCAAAGATTGAATTCAGAACCTATCAGTTAAGCCCTCATACAATTTCTGAGAGTTAACCTAAACATGTCTGCCTACACTTATACCGAGTTAAGATTGGAGACATTATCCGACCTATTTGGATCCAAACTTTTCAACGTTACAGCCAAAGATTGTGTCACCATCTTCTCATGCCAGCATTATATATACTAAAAACTAGTACTACAATTTATGGTAACTAGAACATTAGCCCAAAATATGATTTCGGTGACACTAGTGGTACCGTCTTTATCCACCCACTATTTTTCCCAAAATCAGAGATTGATCTTGCTTGAACCACCCAAGAACCTAATAGCCTAAAATAAGTCCACGTATCAGATTGAGGTTATGACTCCCCGATCAGGAATTCTTGCACCACCTAGTTTCTATCTTCCTTTACATTCCAAGCGAGAACATTTGGGTGGAGCTAAAGTGATTAGAAGAGATGGCCAAGAAAAGGAAGCACTAGTTTATTAGTCATTTGTTATGTTTCAAACGTTGCTCGGAGTTTATAGTGAAATTCACTCAGCACATCCTATTTTTAAGAAAAAAAAACTCTGTCCCCCCCAAATGATCAAAATAATTGACATTTTGCTCCAAAATAATTCACATTATGCTCCAAAATAATTCACACTCCACTTCATTTTTGGAGCGAATTGTGAATTATTTTGAGAATTTTGGAACGAAAATGTTATTTGTTAAAAATAGGATATAATGAATCTAGTTTCACCAAACATCGAGAGTGTCAGTGTAATTTACCATTTTTTTTAGTTAAAAGGTAGATGGTGGGATAATTTATAAGTGATGAGTTGTTAAGTTTAGTTTGTTTAAATTGTTGGTGCTCAAGGGTGTTATGCAGTGCTTACAAGTTGTACTTGTTGGTTTCTTTATTTCAATAAATTTGTTAGTGTATTGACTTTTGACCACTAAAAGACATTCATCAAAAAAAAAATATATATAAAAAACTAAAAGAAAAAAAAATGAGAATGAAAAATCCATATTTGAGAGAGCTTACTTAGAAAAGAAACAAAAAAATCGAGTTGAGTTGAGAGAGCGACCAAATTTGAGAAATTTAGCATGTGTGATAACTTATAAGTATATATATGTTTAGACTCTGTTCAAAATTGAAGCTCTATTGTAATCCATTACTTCAATGGAAAAAAGAGTCTATGAGAAATCTTAAACTATAGATTTAACAAAATTAAGGACAAATACATAAGTTAACTAATTCAAGGGCAGATGAGAGTTTTGGTGCTATCACGAGGAACATTAAATATGAGTTTAATACCATTAATTGATTTAAATTTAATCTCTTGAAAGACCAATAAAATTAATTTAAAAATAATCTTACGCATGTGAGCTCATAATGAAATTAATTTTCAATCAATCAAAATTTATTCCTTCATAAAATTTTATTGATTTGAGATTAGAAAAATGTCCAATCTTTCTTCATTCAATCTTGACCAATTAAAATATGATTTTTTAATCTTCGGATCAATATGGGATTTTTGGATTTTGTGAAATTACCATTTTATCATTTTTTCAGTAAACTGTAAAATAGTTAAAACTAATGGTTACAAAATGAGGTATTTACAAGTAGCATGTTACTATCAGCCAATAGAGGAATGAAAATGATACTTGGTTGAGCTTGCTCGAGCGAGAGTCGAGTTTCACTCAAGCGAGATTCAAGTGCATATGAACGAGCTTGAATGGAGGCTCACTTGAAGGCCACTTGAGGCTTGCTTAATCGAGATCATAAGCTCGCTTGAGTAAGATGGTTGCAGAAAAGGTTTTCTGTAGAATTCTGCTGAAAATTAGTGAAATAAGATTGTTTTAATCTCTATAGGCTAGTAATAACCAATGCAACGTTTTAGGGGGTTTATATCAACCAAAGTGACTTTTCAAGTGTGCCTTTTGAAATGTAATCCTCCATTGTTTATATACAACCTTCCATATTTAGTTTTTTTATTTATAAAAATATTGTACACTTTTTAGTGAAATTCACATAATTCTTCAAGTAGCAAACTTGGAGAATCCTGGCTTAATTGTGTACTAGAGAGAAATTTGCTTGCAACCATTTAGCAATCTCTTTGAGTGGGGGCAATATTATCTTCAATGTTTATATATAAGCTTCCATAAATGTGTTTACAAAGAAATTTATAATTACAAATTGAAATATTTGACACATAATTTAATGAGCATTAAATATCCTAATAAATTTTAAATAGATATATTTTAAAAAAGATGAAAGAAATAATATTTAAAAGGTGAATATTTAAGCTCAAAGCCTCGTGGCTTTGTGACACTTTTCAGTGGAGAATATATGTTCAAATTCTTTATTTTCCCACTTGTATCAAGGAAAAAAAAAAAAAAAGATTGTTTAAAATAAAAGTATTATTGGAGAGTCAGTTGAAAAAATGGGCCATGATCATACAAATATTAATGCACTGGATTCCATCAGATGTTATTGTGTTGTAGATTCTTGAGAGGAATACTAAGATGGGTGATCTCTTAGATGTCTTGGTGATGCATCTCTTACTTTTTGTTTAAAAAAAAAAAAAAAAAGGACCAAATTTTTATTTTTGAAAAAGTCACCAACAAAAAATAAGCATTGATGGTGATTCTCGCCATATTTGTAAGGTATCATTTCTGGTAGTAAGTATGCTAGCTTTCTACTTCACCAGGGTAGTAAGCTACCAAAAAAAAAAAACAAAGACAAGGTGAATTAAAAATATTTTACTTGGAAGATAAGGATTAAGTAGCCATCAACTATGAGTCACTTTGAAATCATTTCAGATTATTTAAAGCAACAGACTAACACATATTAAATTTGTTTTAATGCGTGGTCCTTTACATGCCAAAGATTTGTATATAGATCTGTTTAGTTCCCTTTTCTCTTTTTGAATACAAAAATCCAAATAAATCTATGTTTTTTTTAATTATTATTATTATTATTTAAAGAGCTAATAAACTCCATTAAGGTCCAAAAAAACAAAAAACAAATGAGTTAAATAACCAAAACTGGCCGGTGGGATTATGGTAGCAACTTGAACTTAAGCCAAGGTTTAGTGAGTACATTATTTTATTTCTTCTGACATGGTGAAAAGCTTATGGGCGCTGTCGTGATGTGCTTAGTAAATGCATAGTTAGATTAGTCCTGAATGAATAGAATCAAATCCAAAAGCTAATATAGTTTGTCAAATATATATGGCCAAAAAGAGGAAATTGATAAATTATTTTCAATAGCCAAATAAATTAAGTTTTTAGGGTTTTCATGGAACAAATTATAAATATAAGGATTAAGGAATCCCGATTTCAATTTGTTTAATTTTTCCAAAAGCGAATCTAGATGTTCAATTCGGATTTCATTTAAAAAAAAAAAAAAAAAAGTGAATCAAGATGTTTGGATGTTGAACATTTGGATTTTAATTTTTTTTTTCTCCAAAAATAAATTTGGATTCCACTCTTTTTTTTAATCCACATGTTCAACATCCGGATCTACCTTAATCTCTCTCATATAATGAATATACTTTCTCTCTCTTTTAATAATCTATTTCTTTCTCCCACCTGAATGATATTCAGAAAAGAAAAAAGATTGAGAGATGGAGGTAGTTAGTGAGAGAAATCAGATGAGAGAAAAAAATTTGGAATTCGAATGTTAAACATCTAGATTCGCTTTGGGATGGACAAAAAGAAGAAGAATGAATATTGGATGTTGAACATCTGATTTTCACTTTGGAGAGAAGAAAAAAAGTGGAACTCGGATGTTGGACTAAATTCGCTTTTGACAAAAATAATAATGAAAAAACTAGATTTGAAAAAACTAGAAAAAAAACTAGTCTTAAGTATCCGCAGTGTATGTATCTATAATTTGTTCCAATATAACTTTAAAAGTTTAATTTAATTAGCCATTAATATTAGGGTAAATTGCACTTTCCCCCCTTTATGTATCAGGTAATTTCAATTCATCTCTTTATCTATTGAAATGAGTAATATCCTCCTTTATCTTTTAAAAGGGATCAGCTTACCTCTAACGTCTATTTTTATGTTAAATACTAACAGAATTTTTACAAATTGTCTAAAATACTCCTATTTTAACCCACTTAACCCAACCTCAATCCAATTTCTTAACCCGGTTTTTTTTAACCCGTATTTGATTAACAAAATAACCCACCTTTAATAGAAAAATATCACATGTCTCATCTCCCTTCTCACTCTCATGCGCACACTACTCTCACTGGCCACAATCTGTCACGGCACACCGGTTAAGATCTTTCACCAACCTGTTGCGAGAAACTGCTTGATGGTGATGAGGTTTCTGAGGTGATTTCGCGAGAGGGAAATAGGAAAATTAGAGTGTTTGCAATACTGGTGAAGGACCTTTTTTCATTTTATTTTTATTTCTCTATGATTTTATTTAATTTTAATTTCAAGTCTTAGCCGTGCTTTGTGCTTGCAATTTGAGACAATTTCATGTTGATTCTTGCAGTGGGATGAAAATTGGAAATTGTAATGATAAATTGATATAGCAAACAAGATATATGGGTTTATGTTTTATATGAATCAAAATTTTAATTCTGCTAGTAAATTGTAGACAAGAATAAAGCACAAAACTAATATTTCCTTATAATTATTTATTTATTTATTTTTGTTTCTAATACGTATAAAGGTATTGTTGATTTTGTAGTAGTGATGCAAAAGATTAGGATGTTCATAGACTAATACATAATGACTCCTACACAGCTATTCAAGTCCCTTCACAACTAGTAGTCATTGCCAAAAGTTTGCTAAAACATCGTGGCATATGTAGTTAATGTCATTCATAATAATAGAGAATGTTGTATTAGTTTGAATCATTCAATGGATGTTTCATCTCAAGAAAAGGCATCTAGACCACTACTTGCAATTGCAAGTTAATCTGATATTTCTTATTCCCGGAGACTAAAAACAACTAAAGAATAGATAGTAGAGAGTGAGAACAACAACAAACCAGAAAAATATAACCAAAAAAAGGAGCCGTGGGTGAGACCTTACTGCGTGAAACCACCGTGGGTGAGTGGCGGAGGGAGGAGGGCATGCGTGAGAGTGAGAGGGGAGAGAGGCTGTGAGAGGACTAGCCGGTGAGAGGAGGAGGCAGCAGTGTGTGCGTGAGAGTGAGGGGAGAAAGCGTGATATTTTTATGTTAGGATTTAATTGTGAGATTCAAACATTAACGGGTTATTTTGCTAATTAAATATGGGTTAAAAAAAATGGATTAAGAGATTGGATTGAGGTTAGGTTAGGTAGGTTAAAATAGGAGTATTTTAGACAATTTGTAAAAGTTCTGTTAGTATTTAACAGAAAAATAGATATTATTATCAAATTACTTAGTTTCAAAAAATAAAAGAAAATATTACTCCGTTCAATAGATAAAAAAAAAAATTAAAAATAACCTAATACATAAAAAGGAAAAGTACAATTTGTTCTTAATATTAATTTGCCAATTACCTCGCCAAAAAGTGATTTGCTAATTTCTATGTACTTATCAAAAGATATTATTATTTTTTGGATATGGGATTGAAAAGTGATTTACAAAATTCATTGTATTTGGTTAGTTCTACAAATGTTGTAGAAAGCCATAGAAAAATTGGTAGACACTAGGATCTATTTTACTTCCAGAAAAAGGATAAAGATGTTCAGCAGGGGAGGCCCCATTTATCTCAATTTCTAATCTGGACTTAGGGGTCTTAAAAGAATCCTCCAGATCCAGCAGGGGAGGCCCCATTTATTTATCTTCGCAGCCGATGAAACCTGAAAAGTCCAATCAAGAATCCTCCAGATGCCAAGTAAATCATATATAAGTCCAACCCAAAAATTTAGTGGACGTGTTAACCCTTCATTGACTGTGGCAGTATTCACCAGTTACTCCACCCTCAGAACGCCACGTGTCAACGCAAGAGATAAGACCTTCCTTTCTTCATCGATTCGTGGACGTCAATGCAGCCGTAGAAAAGAAAAAGACAAACTCACCCTCGCCCCCTCTCTCTCTCTCTACATGTCTTAAATCTTAAGCCGAAAGAGCCAGCCACGTGACACACCCTTTCCCACACGTGTCTCCAACGCCAAAATCTTTTATTTTTATTTTTTAAACTCACAGGAAAGGAAAATGCTAAAAAGCGCGTTTACTTAATTTACTGGAATCTTCACGCGCAATGACATCTCACCGTCCATGCTCACGTGCATTGAGTAATCGTAGCCGTCGCCTTCTCAACCGCCCTATTGATGCCACGTAGTGTGATAGAAACGTGGCGCCAGAGTAACAGTGAAACAATTATTATTTTAATCTTATCCGATCTGAGCCTTATAAATGCGAGCTAGTCCGCCTCTTACATTCAAAATCACAAACCGTTTAACTTTCCATTTTCAAATTTAAACAAACGCACTCATCATTTTCTCGCACTTTCTATTTGTATTTTCTGTTTGGTTCGATTCTATATGGCGTTGAGCATGACGCACCAGATCGGTAGTCTCGCCGGGACGCCAATTCCGGTGGAGACAGGCACGACTAACTCCTCGGAGACAACGGCGTCGTTGAGCGCAGCATCGGTGTGGAAATCTCCGGCGAATAGTCTCCGTTGCAGGGTTCAAAAACCAGAGATCGTGGACGCGTTGTCGCCGCCGGTGAGTCCGTGCAGGTCACCGGTATTAGGATCGACGAGGGCAGATCTATCCGTGGCGTGTAGAGCGTTCGCGACGGAGATAGAGGTGGAAACGGCGAGGTCTCCGGCTCCGGTTAGAGAGTACAGGGAAGAGGGTGCGCAGGTTAAGGGCCAGGGCGAGAAGGGAGTACCGGTTTACGTGATGATGCCTCTAGACAGCGTGACGATGAACAACACGGTGAACCGGAAGAAAGCGATGAACGCGAGCTTGCAGGCTTTGAAGAGCGCTGGTGTTGAGGGGATCATGATGGACGTGTGGTGGGGATTGGTTGAGAGAGACGCGCCTGGTGCGTACAATTGGGGCGGCTACGCTGAGCTCCTCGAAATGGCCAAGAAACACGGACTCAAGGTCCAGGCCGTCATGTCCTTTCATAAATGTGGCGGAAACGTTGGGGACTCTGTCACGTGCGTACCATTTCTTACTCTCTCTCTTTTTATCTTTTTGTTTTAGGTGCGTGGAGTACACGTTCCCACCCACCTGTGCTGACGCAATATCTGAAAAGTTGTTGGGTTTTTATGCTTTTTTTTTTTTTTCCTTTTTACAGTATTCCTTTGCCTAAATGGGCTGGAGAAGAGATTGAGAAAGATCCGGACCTTGCATACACTGATCAATGGGGAAAGAGGAATAATGAATATTTATCGCTTGGCGTTGATACCCTTCCAGTTCTTAAGGGACGCTCACCTGTGCAGTGTTATTCTGACTTCATGCGTGCCTTCAGAGACAACTTTAAGGACTTACTTGGTGACACCATTGTGGTAATTAACAATTCATCCCTCTATCCTCTATTTCTTCTCTTTAATTCATTTTTGGTTTTGGGCTAAATTGTTTGTAATTTGTTTCAATTTAGGAAATTCAAGTGGGAATGGGTCCAGCAGGGGAGCTTCGATACCCTTCATATCCAGAGTCGAATGGAACATGGAAGTTCCCAGGAATTGGTGCTTTCCAGTGTTATGACAAGGTATCTTTAAATTAAAATCCATTGTAAATAGAGATTTCTAGTTGTATATATGCTAATATTTATTACATGATGCAGTACATGTTGAGTAGTTTAAAAGCTGCTGCTGAAGCTGCTGGTAAGCCAAAATGGGGTAGCACAGGCCCTACTGATGCTGGCCACTACAATAATTGGCCAGAAGATACCTCATTTTTTAGAAAAGAAGGTGGAGGTTGGAATGGGACTTATGGTGAATTCTTCCTAGGATGGTATTCCCAGATGCTTTTAGACCATGGCGAGAGAATACTTATGTCAGCCAAGTCCATTTTTGAGAATTCGGGTGTTAAGATTTCGGTTAAGGTTGCAGGAATCCATTGGCACTATGGGACTCGGTCTCATGCTCCTGAACTCACAGCTGGGTATTACAACACTCGATTCCGAGATGGGTACCTTCCTATTGCTCAGATGTTGGCACGCCATGGTGCAATATTCAATTTCACTTGCATTGAGATGAGAGATCATGAACAACCACAGGATGCGCTTTGTGCACCTGAGAAGCTTGTGAAGCAAGTGGCTTTAGCTACTCAGAAAGCTCAAGTCCCACTTGCTGGGGAAAATGCATTGCCTCGTTACGATGACACTGCACATGAGCAGATCTTACAAGCAGCATCGTTGAATATCGAAGGTAATTCAGAAGGCAGAGAGATGTGTGCATTCACGTACTTGAGGATGAGCCCACACTTGTTCCAGCCGGAGAACTGGAGAAAGTTTGTAGCGTTTGTGAAGAAGATGAAGGAAGGAAAGGATGCTCACAGGTGTCTGGAACAGGTTGAGAGGGAAGCGGAGCATTTTGTGCATGTTACCCAGCCTTTGGTGCAAGAAGCTGCTGTTGCTCTTATGCACTAAAAAATTTAGGTTACCCATGCTTTTAGACTTTGGGGACTAGGGGCAGAAGAAGTCATGTGTGGAAAATAAATGTTCTCTGCCCTGTTTGTTTTCTATAGCTCTCTTTTTATATGCTGTGGCTATGGAAATGTATAATCTTGTGTCAGAATATGGGGATTCTATTGTTATTGTCTCAATACCCAAAACCGATTACATTCCTCTTGACAGGAGAATACATCATATATATAGATATATTTCTCTAATCTCTCTTCTCTCTGTTTTACTCAATGATATGTCAAATAGTATTCTGTATATTCTTTCTTTGATATTGAATCAGTATTATTTTGTTGAAATTGTACGATTTCTCAGGGGGTAATCATAAACTCAGTAATATTGCTTGTATCTTATCTTGCTTAAAATGTAAATCTGCCAACTAATGGCATTGCCAATGTGAAAATTCTGAAGGATATGACTCATTATGCACCGGTTAGTGATAGGGACATGAGTTTAGTTATTTTAGAAGGAAAGAAATAAGAACATCCGTCAGAGAGTCGTATTTGATGGAGGATAAAGTGGAATATAAATATTTGATGGAGGATAAAGTGGAATATAAATATTTGATGGAAGATAAAATGGAATATAAAAAGTGGGATTAAGAATTTTTATTGGCCTAATGTGTTTCTCCCATTTCAGTCACATTTCTTGGCTGTGTTACCTAAAAATATGCGGGCCATGGTAAGGCATGGTGGTGCAATGAGAGCCACATATATATCATCATTGTGAAACAGAATACTTATGCCATTAATTAATATATATATATATATATATATATATATATATATATTACAATACCTTTAATTATTCTATCTAAATTTGGATTTGTATAATTTGAAATTTGGATTTGTATAATTTGAACCAGTACTTGGTTTCCTTAACTTAACTTATCTAAATTTAATTTTTATGATCTTTCTTCTTCTTCACCAAATCTTAAATTATCTAATCTATCTATGTTATGTCTTAAATCATGGATTTTTTTTGTAATTTAAGCCTACTAAAATTAGATCTTGGTGGTGACACTATTTTCTCTTTGTAAGGATTACTATATCTAGCACAGCAAGAACTTGAACTTGTAGCTTTTTTCTTGAACTTGTAGATTTTTTAAAAGGCTGGAAATTTATGCTAACAATACCATATGGATGTTGATCTATGTAGTCTAAATTTTATTCTAAAGTATTTTGAATAGGAATTGGTTAGGCTGGAAATTTATGCTAACAGTACTATCCAGATCTATGTAGTCTAAATTTTCTTCTAAAGTATTTTGAACAGGAATTGGTTGGGTAACATTTCTTATTAGCCATTTATTGGGTAACTTTACATCTTTCCAATCAATTTGTGTGGGGACATTTACATCTTTTCTCCTTGAAAGATCCAACCCAAAGGTCTGCTAAACTTGTGGAACTCAATCTTCTAACCTGAATATCTGATCAATCCTTTATCGAAGTTTAGTCTCTCCGTGTAGTAACATATTTCAAGCTTTAAGCCCTAGGTTCTTAACACCTTCATGTTTCAACAATATATTGCTTTTGTTTCTAGGCGATCAAGTTGTAAGAATGCTATTTTTCTCTTCGATGTAAATCTGAGTGGAATTTATATGGAATAGAGTAACATATTCATGTTGAATATTGGATCAAGTTAAGTTGAAAGATTTTGGAGGTTAATTTTGAATTTCTTTAGTTTTAATCTGTTTCCTTTCTTTCTTTTTTTCTTCTTTCTATCACTCCGATTTCTAATTGGATTTTTAGTTCGTTAAAAACTATAAACCTGGAAGCCCTAGAACAACTTGTCAACTTGAATTCTTTTCCCATAAATGGATTGTCTTTGGGATGTTTGCATGAGTGTTTCTCTGGCTAGCAACTTTTAGGTAATGTATGTAACTTACATCCTTTCATATGAGGTAGACTCTACAAGTGTGGTACTCTTACATATAACATGTTACACATAATATTACCTCCTGTCTAATACTCATCAATTTGATTGGTGCAAGCACCAAAGCGTGCATGTATTATAGCTAAGTTGGGAATCAAGCATGATGGATATTTTCCAACAATTAAGGTATAATTGAGTGGTTCAGATTCGTAAACTTAGTTTTTTTTTTAATAATTTAATTTTTTGCTCTACATTTTAGATTGGATTCGTGTGCCCCAAGTTATTTGTTGTAGTTACTTTTTGTCTTCAATTTCAACAAAGGAGCTGCAAATCATAAGCTGACTAAAGTCTAAACAGACAAAGTCATAAATCTTTAAATTAAATAGGAGGTAGGATTCAAGCTATTTGACGAGGAAGCACACCAATTGTACATTTGTATGACCACCAGAATGAATGAACCGCATGAACGCAATGTTTTCCCTGTGTCATGTGATAAGTCACATGTATTTCTCAATTGGCCATAACCAGTCACATGTATTGAGATTTGAGGCCACTAAAAGCATGCATTTTCATAAGTTTTTTTTTTTGATTTGTCATTTTCATAAGTTAAGTCTGCCTTTTGGTGCACATTTTGAGATACGATCCCAACAAGTTGCGAAATCACATGCAGACACCGGAGTCCTATGGTCCATATTACAATTTAAGTTTACCGGAGACTTTACAGAGTACACACGGAAGGATTTAGTTCTCGTGATTTTGTTGTCCATCGATAAATTTGGTTACCCCAATTGATGGGATATCATTCTGGTTGACCAGTCTAATCACCTATTTAATTTCAACAGGTTGGTCCAATAGTTCCTATGGCCTTATAAGATTTATAAGGTCTTGTGTTAAAATTTTTTAACCTTATCTTGGACCATTATTAAAGGATTTATTTTTGTAATTACCTAGTATGTATGGGACGGAGGGACTATACAAACTGAGGATCATAGTTACAAACTGAGGATCATAGTCAAATGCTCAAAGAGCTCTAAACATTCACATTAGCCAAAAATAAAAATAAAAACTTTTTTTGTCTCAAACTTCAATAGAGGAATGTTACATACACAATCATTTTTAGAACTTTTTGCACAACGAATACTTTCAAAAAACATACACAATAAGGAGAAGAAAAAAACTTGGTTATATTTTTCCAGCAGACTTTTCTGACAAAGATTCCCGAGCAAAGCAACAATTTGCAGGCACTAAGGATAAACGAATACTAACCATTGAGCACTTAGAAAGTGGCGGCTCCAAAATTTTTTCAGGGTGTTCAGGTTCATTACAAAAGAATATAACATCACTAAAAAAAAAAATTACATAACATTGTAAAAACATAAAATATCAAAGATTAAGGACAAATATACAGTAAAAACATAAAATATAAACTATCAAATAAATAAATAAATATTATATTAAAAACTAAAGTCAAATAACTAAACAACTAACATATAACAAAACAACTAAAAAAAAACTTGGTTATATATATAATTCCAGCATTGTAACTTTTCTGAGCAAAGATGTCCCGAGCAAAGCAACAATTCAATGCAGGCCAATCCTAAGGATAAAGCCAGGTAAATTTATGTACTTATAACCATGTGAGCACTTAGAATTGTATTAGTAAAATATTAACTAATTAATTCATTTGTGGGTTTGGGCAAGCCAAGGCTGAAGAGTGGATTGAATCCACGAAGGACACAGCCAATACAGCTAGAAACAAGACCGTTTCTGCAGCTCAATCAGCTCAGGAGTCTGCCTAACAAGGAAGGGACCAAAGTGCCGGTTTTCTCTCACCTATCTCCCATTAGAATCAGGATCCTCTAGAGTTCCTAGGGTACTTTACCATATAGAGTTCTCTAAATCTTAACTTTTCTTTTTATAATAAATGGTTCAGATTATGCTACGTCATCATTCCACTAACAAAATCCCTAAAATATTGGTTTTTACTTTTTATCACTTAACGTATTAACACTTATCCATTAACACCAATATTTTAGGGATTTTGTTAGTGGAATGATGACGTGGCATAATCTGAACCATTTATTATAAAAAGAAAGGTTAGGATTTAGAGAACTCTATGTGGTAGAGTACCCTAGAAACTCTAGAGGATCCTGATCCCTCTCATCATACTACGATGTGAGGCTGCATTAATGGATTTAGGTGTTTTATTTTTTTTTTTTTCTTGACTGACTAACATGGACAAGCAACGTCGTTGTTGGTGTAAGATTTCTTTTAATGTAATGATACAGACATAATAATTTTCACAACAATTGAGTTTTTAGTTTTTTTATTAGTTCTTAAGATTTCTTTTAGAGTAATGATACAATTATAATAATTTTCACAATAGTTGAGTTTGTAGTAACTTATTAGTTTTTATCTAGATCCACTACTGATATCATATTAGCTACCATTCACAACTTGACACCTTAATAATTAGTGAAATATTTTGTGAAAAATTTTATGCTTCAAGTTATATATATATATATATTTTAAGAAAACGCCTCTAAGTTATAATAAATGTCTTTTTCTTTTCATTCTTTTGCCATTTTCATTATAATCTAGATGTAATAAGGGCTTAACAATAATGCAAATGTAATGCAAAACAAGCTGAGTCAGTGATTTGTTTCACCTTCTTCAATATCTTTCTCTAGAACTCACCAATTGTATATATTTTAAAATCTTTCTCTAGATGCATAGCCAATTTTCAATATGCAACAGTGCCGGCTCCAAGGTAAAGCCAACAAAGCAATAACTTTAGGCCTACAAAATTTAGAAATTTTAGACGGCCTACAAAAGGCTCCATAGCTCAAAAAAAAAAAAGAAAAAAAAAAAAAAAAAAGGTCTCACATATATATATATATAATATATATATATATATATATAAGCCACAAATAGTTTAAGGCAAAGACCCATATATGTACTGATGTTGCTATAGGATGGATTTTATATTAAAAAAAAAAAAAAATATATAATATAATAAAAAACACTACTTATAACAAAAAAGGAAAGAAAAAAAGACCTCATTTAAGTTCCTTGTTTTGGCCCCAAATTGTTTAGGGCCAGCCCTGGCCCTTATATGCAAATGAATTTATGTAATATATCCCAACAAACGGATCAAGATCATCTAGAGTTCCTAAGGAACTCTACCAAATAGAGTTCCTTAAATCCTGATCATTCCTTTAATAATTAATGATACAGATTATGTCATGTTACAATCCACTAAATAACATAGTAACAATGACTAACAGACGTTAACTTTATGAAAAAAAAAACAAACGGTGAGTAATGTTTGATGATGAAAAACAGACCCAAGGGACACCAGAGGCCGATGAGAGACAGACCCAAGACCCTCCCCTCCCCTTTCACCCCCTTATCCCGTCCCCCTCCCACCCATTGAGGAACACTATTGTCTGAACTCCTTTGATTTCAGTTCGTTCACGCGTTGCCTCAATGAAGAAATAAACTAGAACATTGAAGAAGATTGGTTGTTGCATTTCCGGGAAAATAAATTATTCTTCAAAAGCAAAATATAAAAAGCTTTGGCTTTTTATGTCTATTTTGATTTCTTAGTTTCAGACTTTGTTTTCTTGGGGCTATGTGGTTAAGCCAGATCTTGGGCATTGAAACACTAACTCTTGTACAACTCTGATGCCATGTCCATGGGTTAAGCTAGATCCATTGCCTAGTTCTTGGTTTTGTTTTTTTGGGATGTAATTCTTTGCCCATTTTATTTCTTATGAAGAAAGATCTGATGTGGTTCAACTGGGTTTTTTTTCCCCCCATTTAATGTCTCTGCCTCTTTTGACTCACTAATCTCAATTTTTTTGGTCTCCGGCAAGAGAATCCTACATGATGGGACTAAAGATTTTTCACAATGAACTGTAAATTATCACTGAAAAATTTCTAGTGAGTTGAAAGTAAAAAGAGGGAGGGGGAGGGGGTTTCCCACAGTGTCCTTTGGGGTCTGGGTTAAACATACTTTGCTTTTTTTTTTTAATTGAACTTATGTTACTCTGTTAATTAGTTTTTTTAATGTTTTTGAATTATTATTTTAGGAGTTATTAGTTTATTGCTGACATGGCATAATCTACATCATTAATTATTAAAAGAATGGTAAAGATTTAAGGAACTCTATTTGGTAGAGTTCCTAAGAACTCTAGAGGATCTTGATCCTAACATTATATATATATATATATATTATATATGAAGTCTTCTATATTTAATGTAAAACAAATGTTTTTTTTTTGTTTGCGATTTCAATTATTGTCCCTTAATATCTAATATTCGGTCACATTAATTAGAACTGAAGGAAGGTGAGTTTGAGAGATCACTGCATATATTCTAGCCTATAAACACGCGGCAAATACCATTGCTTTTTTTTTTTTTTTTTTCCTGCGCTAATTAATACCATTGCTTCCGTTAGTCGTGGTTTTCCCTTCTTCATTTTCACTATTAGTGGTTTCAACTCTTGGTGATGCAGAGTCCTTTTTGAGAGGGCCATATCTACTTACCAAATTCAGTCACCCAGTGCCCATTTCAAAGGCAGAAATACACGCTCTACACCTTCTATCAACCAACACGTGTGCATGGAAAAATTCCTAACTTCCATGTGTCACTCTTCTATGGACCTCTAAGTGCTATAAATACTTCAAAAAACAAGGCAGAATAACATTGAGATAAGAAAAACAAAAGCAAACAAACTACTTTAAATAATTCCAACATTGTACTTATTTTTTCTGACCAAAGATGTCTAGCGCAAAGCAAGATTTCAATGCAGGCCAATCCCATGGACAAGGCCAGGTAAATTTATCTGGTTTTAACCATGTTTGTAGTTAGCACTATATTTGTAAAATATTGACTAATTCGTTTGTGGGTTTGGGCAGGCCAAGACTGAAGAGTGGATCGCATCCACGAAGGACACAGCCAATGCAGCAAGAAACAAGACTGCTTCTGCAGCTCAATCAGTTGAGGAGTCTGCCCAACAAGGAAGGGACCAAAGTGCCGGTTTCATCCAGCAGGTTCTCGTTTTAATTTTCTCCCTTTAGGACCTTCCTACCTTACTTTTCAAGGGCTGTCACAAAAATTAATGGCCCCTAGTTAGATGAATGCTAATTAATTTGATGGGTGCTCTGGATATGAGCATAAAGTACTCCTGAATTATTCGATAATTGGCTCTGATGGGTGGGGTTAGTTCTAGTAGGTTTTAGTGTCTAAAGATGAATCCAGAAAGAAAAAAATTAAATAATTTGATGGGTAGATTCTAACCGTCCATTATAATAGGGTTGATAAAAAATATGCTAAAATTTGTGTGGGCAGTACTTTTTGAGGAAATATTTTAACGTTAATGCCTTGGATTAATTAAGTGCTTAATTTTTAATTCAAAGTGCAATATTGTTATTTGTTCCTATTACAGACCGGTGAGCAGGTGGAGAACATGGCTCAGGGCGCTGTGGACAGTGTGAAGAACACACTTGGAATGGCTGAAAAGAAATGAAAGAAGACACTCGATATCTCTTACATTACGATGTCGCGCTGCATTAATTAATGGATTTAGGTGTTTGTTTTGTTTTTTTCTAGGTTTTTGCTCTTTCCTGAATAACAGGGACAAGCAACATCGCAGTTGGTGTGAGATTTCTCTTAAGAAAACTCCTCTCTGTTGTAATAAATTCCTTTTGCTTCTCATTCCTTTGCCATATTCTTTCATAGCAGATGTAATAAAGGCTTAACAATAATGCAAATGTAATGCAAAACAAGTTGATTCATTGATTTGCTTCACTTTCTTCTTCTGTATCTTTCTCTAGAAGTCTAGAACACACCAATTATTATTATTATTATTGTTACTAGTTGAAGGCCTCCTCCAACATCATTATTGAAATTCAATACCAGTGCACCATTTCCAAGATTATGTGTTGCATGTGGCTTGACCTATATTTTTGTTAAACTCATCTATAAAGAAAATGAATGTTGTATCAGTGACAATTTAGAATTAGTGGGAAATGAAATATTTCGATAGGAATGTATCGTTTCGGAATTACTAATATATACATATATTCTTTGATCGTGAGGCGTAGATCGATAGTGACAAGGAATCCATTGGCACTATGGGACTCGGTCTCATGCTCCTGAACTCACAGCTGGGTATTACAACACTCGATTCCGAGATGGGTACCTTCCTATTGCTCAGATGTTGGCACGCCATGGTGCAATATTCAATTTCACTTGCATTGAGATGAGAGATCACGAACAACCACAGGATGCGCTTTGTGCACCTGAGAAGCTTGTGAGGCAAGTGGCTTTAGCTACTCAGAAAGCACAAGTCCCACTTGCTGGGGAAAATGCATTGCCTCGTTACGATGACACTGCACATGAGCAGATCTTACAAGCAGCATCATTGAATATCGAAGGTAATTCAGAAGGCAGAGAGATGTGTGCATTCACGTACTTGAGGATGAGCCCACACTTGTTCCAGCCGGAGAACTGGAGAAAGTTTGTAGCGTTTGTGAAGAAGATGAAGGAAGGAAAGGATGCTCACGGGTGTCTGGAACAGGTTGAGAGGGAAGCGGAGCATTTTGTGCATGTTACCCAGCCTTTGGTGCAAGAAGCTGCTGTTGCTCTTATGCACTAAAAAATTTAGGTTACCCATGCTTTTAGACTTTGGGGACTAGGGGCAGAAGAAGTCATGTGTGGAAAATAAATGTTCTCTGCCCTGTTTGTTTTCTATAGCTCTCTTTTTATATGCTGTGGCTATGGAAATGTATAATCTTGTGTCATAATATGGGGATTCTATTGTTGTTGTCTCAATACCCAAAACCTTTTACATTCCTCTTGACAGGAGAATACATCATATATATAGATATATTTCTCTAATCTCTCTTCTCTCTGTTTTACTCAATGATATGTCAAATAGTATTCTGTATATTCTTTCTTTGATATTGAATCAGTATCATTTTGTTGAAATTGTACGATTTCTCAGGGGGTAATCATAAACTCAGTAATATTGCTGGTATCTTATCTTGCTTAAAATGTAAATCTGCCAACTAATGGCAATGCCAATGTGAAAATTCTGAAGGATATGACTCATTATGCACCGGTTAGTGTTAGGGACATGAGTTTAGTTATTTTAGAGACCTCTTCAAGAATTCAAATACATTGATTATCTTTCTCTTCAAGTGTATTGAGAGAAAATAAAATACAAATCAAACATGGGAATTTCACAATAATATTGTATTAAATGGTAAGATTGTTGTCAAGTTGGCACTCATCAAAAGAAGATTTTGTAATTATCTATGTTAAATATGAAAAGGACCCAAATAGGCAAATAGCAAATTCCAGAAACCTCTGGTTCCCCTGTTTTTATATGCAAGAAAAGACTCCTTTTTTGCAATCTACCTCGATGAGAAACAATTTGCTCATATTTATGGATCCTAAAAAGACTAACCTACCCTCTTTCAGGATTTTACGTCCATTGTCTCAATGTTGATTAAGAGAAGAAGAATTTCTAATGTAATAGCTGAGAAAAGAAAGAACTGAAAGAGAGGAAAAGCTTAGCTGGAAGGCCTAGAGTGACACTGACCAAATTGGAAATTTTGAAGACAAACCCAACTGTCCAACATTCTTATAGTAACTGTTTATCCCTCCAAAAAGCAACTTAAATAGTAACTGCCATAAATATTCTATTCTGTATATAAGGAAAGAACTTTTGAATTTTAAAATATACTTTCCTGACCAACCAACATTATTTTGAAGTATTTTTAGATTTCATTTCTTCTTTTTCTCAAAAAAATAAGGAAGATTTCATTGTGTTCTACTATTGTTTTATATAGTTGTATTTTCTTAATTCAATTAAGGATAATTGTAAATAACAGCTAGAATGAGAATCTCACTAGGATCACATAATTAAGAATGTGGTCAACGAAATGGTTTAAAAAACAACATATGCAGAATTTTAAAACTTCATCCATATATTTAAACCAAAATGGCAAAAAGCAAGTTTAGCAAAAATAAAAAAAAACAAAATGCAAACCTCAACTAAAGCCAATAAAATGTCAGTTTTTATTTTAATGATATTAAATGGTTAATTGTATGCCAAGAACCTTGTAGTTCAACGGCATTGTGTGCTCTCCTTTATGAGGAGAATTATGATTCAAATCTCTCTCTCTCTCTTTGTAGTAACTATCGAATTATAAAAAAAAAAAAAAAATTGTTAATTGTTTGGGTGATTTTATTGTGTTCTTGGGTGCAGTACTTAACTTACACCTTCAACAAGGATACCCCACTATGCAAGATTTCCCATTATCTATGGTGTCTTTAAGTACCTACTGTATGATTAGCCATCAGATTTCCCATTATCTATGGTGAATTGCAAAACCAAACAAATCCAAATGATACCCATGACAATAACATCATAGGTGAATTGCCAAAGTCTATTTGCCAAATCTCCACCCTTCGAGTACTAATTTTACGAAACAACTCTCTCTAAGGTTCAATCCCTGATTGTATTTCCAATCTTAGTAGCCTCCAAATTCTTGATCTCTCAAACAATCACCTGGTTGATGAAATCCCCGCAAAGCTTGGAAATCTTGTTGGTATGATTGAAACACCCCACACATTTTCACAACTCCTTGAAGATAAAAACTATTCACTCTTATCAATATTACACCATTTAATAACTTTTTATTACATTTTTTTTTTTTGATAAATCCATCTGTTAGCTTTATTAACTTACATATATATAGTGATTGAAGTCTAGAGTAAATAAAAGTAACAATTAATTTTCTTAAAACATCTAGAGCTTAGTTAAAATAATTAATAATTTAAAAACTTGAAATGTGATATCTGATCTAAGGACTGCAATCGTATTTTAATTTGTAAAAATATGTTTTTTAATCACTTTCAATGAAGATAATTCATAACGACCCAAAGCCCACACCACAAAAGGTGAAAAAACATGTTCGTAAATCTATATTACTTGTCCATTGGTCCAAGTAGTGAGCTGAATACTAGTCCTATTTGTGAGTCTTCCAACTCTAGAAAACACTCAATTTGGATCAATGAAGCCCATACCTTACTAACCAATTGTCTTTTCCAGTCGCTTCACGACCTTTTAAGCAAATAATTCGTGAGGAACTCTATGCTCATTTTTATAAAACTAGTAAAAATTTGTGTTTACTTTGAAAGCCATTATAGACACTGGCTTCTTTGATAAGGAACTACATTTTATTATTTGTTAGTAAACTCAATTGGAGTTGGCTAATATTTGTTTATGTGCCCAACTGGCCAAGGGCCTTATGGGCTTTGCAAAGCGGAGTGTAAGAAGTGGAACGGTCGAATAGTAAGGTAAACTAATGAGATATGTTTGTAATTTGTATCAGGTAGGGTTAGGGTATATATAAATATTGTTGTAACCTTATTCTCTCATATAGCGGATTGATAGTTCATAGTTTCTCGCTCTCGTAGACGTAGGCATATGGCCAAACCACGTAAATTGTTGGTGTTGATTTCTCACTTTTTATTTTATTTTGCTTAACCTATGGTTATTTACTAAGATTTATATATGAAAAAATTGATTTAAAATAGGACTTCTTGTATAAATCAAGTTGTTTTGGCAACAATTGAAACAAATTGTGCCTTTAAGTTATTAGAAATAATAAAATATTTGTCAATCCATTCAAACAATAATTTTATATTCTTAATTATATTAATTTTAACGTTGTAATTCTTCTCTTTCTAATGAGTTGATTCCTAATTTTCATAACACATAATAAGTATTATTCATGTGCCATAAAAATATTATTTTACAATATATTTTAAAATACACCACGTTATTGCGTGGGATATCGGCTAGTGACTCGCAAATTGCAATGACTTTTTCCTTTTTTTCAACAGGGTGACGACATACCTTTTTTTAAAGAGAGCAGTGCTTTGGTTGTTGAGACATGCAAAGTCTCCTTCAGTGAAAAGTGACTTTCAGCTCATTTTCTTGTCCACCAAGTTTTAGAAAACTATTAGCACTAGCTATTGAGTATTGAATTGACTTGAATAGACCATATACTTATGATCAATAGTGCAACATGTTAATCTCATTTAACAATCCTTCCAACTTTTAATTACCCTCTTTCTCTTTGAGCAAAGAAACACGACAATGGGCAAATCGGATTAGCACCCTTTTACGGGAGAAAACAAGCCTTTAGAAAAAGTAAAGAATCTTAAAAGACCTCAAAAATTGAGAAAAACTCAATGTGGAAAGAGAACAAGCCTTTAGAAAAAGTAAAGAATCTTAAAAGACCTCAAAAATTGAGAAAAACTCAATATGGAAAGAGAAAAGCCAATGTGCCAAGACTCTCAACCCCAAAGATTTTCAAAAAGCTATTGCTTACACTTACTATAGACCACCTTCATCCTATGAAGTTGTGGGCCCGTTTGGTTTTAAGGGATGTTGAAGTGTTTTAAGAGCCTTAAAGCTCTTTAGCGAAATTTCCAAACGTTTGACAATTTTGCTAAAGAGCATTAAGTGGATCCTTAAAGCTGAAAACAACTTTAAGATTAAAGCCGAAATTTAGAGCTTTTAGGAAGAAAAAAAAATCTTGGAGCCTTAAAGCTTCTTTCTTTGACTAGACCATAATCTGTAATTTACATTTACATAACTTTTTTTCATAACATTCTGACATTGTGAATATTAATATTCATAATTTGTATATATTGATATCCATGTGTAGCTGGTATGAACTAATTATAATCTTTTTTTAACAGGTAGACCACACAATGTTTTTTAAACCTCCCCAAAGTCATCGTAGTCAATGATGTTGGACTTGACTCTCGTTCCGTGTAAAAAGAAAAGTCAATGATGGAACCATTTTTCATCTCTAGAAAGATAAAGATAATGGATAAAATGGATTAAAAAATTCATTATTAAATAATAGAAAATATATTAAAATTTAAAATAGATTAGCAAATAAAAATCTCACAAACCATGAGACCATGGAGGTGCAACATCAGCCTTTGATCGCAAATCAAAACACGTTGGTCCATTTTTTTACTTTTTTAACAAAGGTGTCAACTTAAACAGCCTTTGATCGCAAATCAAAACACGTTGGTCCAAAATAATGAGGTAACAACAGTGTTAAACATAAAAAATTCAAAATAATGAGGTAACATGTTGTGATTGATGTACAATAATTGTGAAAAAAAAAAATTGTAAAATATATTGTGTATAAAATTCATTGATGGTTTTTCAATGAATTGATAGAACATGAGAGTTTGATTTAATGTGTCTATGCCTCTAGTTTTTATTTTAATCTCAACTGTGTCTTCTAGATTGTTTTTTTTAATTATTTTCTGACTCACTAAAGAAAAAAGAAGTCAGCCAAAATTGGACTAAACTCATTCAAAAGCGACAAGTCATTGTAAATATGCCATTCTAATCTCTAAGCTTTGCCACTTTAGTCCAAGAAACTTTTACTCCCTATTTATATACTTTATTAGACTAGACCATGGTCAGTAGTGCGGTAGAATCTCTATTCTTTGCCACTTTAGTCCAAGAAACTTTTACTCCCTATTTATATACTTTATTAGACTAGACCATGGTCAGTAGTCGGTAGGTGAAGCTCTTGTCTCCCAACTTTTCATGCACATCTTCCCTCTATTGTCTTGAACATCAAAAATCCATGTTTCATCAACATGGGAATTATCCATACATCTGTTTCATCAACATGGGAATTATCCATACATGTGCAACATTCTAGGTTGATGTATTCTTGAAACATCAAGCAACGTTATTCTAGGAATAAATTCCCTTAAAGAAATCTTTTTGGAATAATTATCCAGTAGTCTCGGACTAAAAATAAATGAGTAGTCCCTCTCTTACAGAGTGGTAGGTCCTATAATGAATTTAATTACTGGGACTCACCATTCATATTATATATTTATTTATAGTCCTGGACTACTGAATAATCACCAAAAAAATATTACAACACTGATTTCCAAATCCTACTTTTGACATCTTTTCAAATTTGCCTAGAAAATATTTTTTTTTGTTTTAAAAATAAAAAAATAAAAAATTGAGAAAACTAAACAAGTGTAATAAAAATATGATAAGAGACCCCATTAAGGAAGTTCATGAGCAGACCCATTAAAATCAATCTTGAGTCGTGATCCATCAAAAGGTTTTTGCTTGATTGTTTTTTTTAATATTTCTTTATTCTTCTTAAAGAAATATTTTATTAACAGAGAAAACGAAACATTATGTGGTTGTCATCCACGTCAAAACAAGTGAAATTAAAAAATAAAAGGGTGCACAATGGTAAAGTGGGTTATGCCGTTTGTTGGGGATCCCTTTATTGTTATTTATTGTTAGGTTGTTGTTTCTGTTGTAGTTGAGTAGCCCCAGTTAGGCTTAATACTTGTTATTATCTTAGTGTTGATGCCTGTTTGTTAAGTTGATTTTTTTTTTTTTGCAACATTGCTGCTAGTTGTATTGTTGCCTGTTTATGCAGGATTACTCAGGTCGAATAAATCTCGTGTAATCATCAAAAAAAAAATCAGTAAAAAATTTAGCTACCCCCATTTACGTTTTCTTTTTTTTTTTTAATTCCAAAGTCCAGTCCTACCAACTTTTCATACGCATCTAACAAACACCAATACCCAAATAGTTTAATGACCCTTCTTTTATATATATATCCCACAGACCACTCATCCCAATTCCCAACTTAATTTTTATAACCAATCCAACAAACACGTTCACAATGCCCAAACTGATGAGCCTACTACAACTTGTACTTGTCATTTTATTCACCCCTTCTCTCTGCTGTCCCGAAGATCAAAAACAAGCTCTACTCCACTTTAAAGCCTCTTTCCTCAATGCTACTGCTTATTCTGCATTAAGAAGCCCGGAGTTCAGGTTAGAATCATGGAATTCCAGCTCAGATTGTTGCCAATGGGAGAGGGTCAATTGTACTTCTCCCTTTGGTTCAAAGACTGTGATTTCTCTAGATCTGTCCTACCTTGTCGACGGGGAGTCTGAAGAGCCCAGAGTATTGTCTTTCACCATCTTCACACCACTCTTCCGCATTAGAAGCTTGACAGAACTTCATTTGAGTGAGAATCGCATACAAGGAGAATTTCTAGGTGACAGCTTGGCCAATATGAGCAAATTGGTTTTTCTTGATTTGAGTGGAAATTCATTCCATGGAAATATCCCTAAGGAGATAGGGAATATGACAAAGTTGCAGCAATTGTCACTTTCCGGTAACAATTTCTTTGGTGAAATTCCAGCTTCAATTCTGAATCTGAAGGAGTTGAAAACATTGGACTTGAGCTACAATTCATTGTCCATGGAAATTCCTATTGATACTGGCAATCTATCTAACATAACCACTTTGGACTTCAGCAACAACAATCTCACGAGTACAATCCCATCATCCATACAGAAATTGACCAAGTTGGAAACACTTTACTTGCAAAACAACTTGCTCACTGGAGATATTCCATCTTGGTTATTCGATATCAAGAGCCTAAAGTATCTTTTTCTTGGAGGCAATTATCTGGCGTGGAATAACAAAGCAAAGGTAACGCCAAGGTGCACCCTATTTGTGTTGTCTATGAGGTCTTGTGTTCTTAGTGGAGAAATTCCAGACTGGATTTCTACGCAGAAGACTCTTGGAATTCTAGACTTGAGTGAGAATCAGTTGGAAGGAACTTTCCCACTGTGGCTTGCTGAAATGAATGTTAATTATATATTTTTGTCAGGTAATAACCTTAAAGGTTTTCTCCCACCTTCTCTATTCAACAACTCTCCAAGTTTAAAAGTTCTTTCTCTATCTCGGAACAACTTTTATGGAGAACTGCCAAGTAATATTGGTAACGCTACTAAAATCTCTGATCTTTTCTTGGATCGCAACAATTTTTCAGGGAAGCTTCCTGAATCTATTGTCAATTCTTATTACCTCACGTTTTTGGACTTGTCGAACAACAAATTTTTTGGCGATACTTTGCCAGATTTTAGCTCCAATGTAAATCTCCAATTCATTGATTTTTCTTCAAATGAATTCTCAGCTGAAATTTCAACAAACTTTCCCCAAGCAACTACACTTCTCTCATTGGGAAAAAATAAGTTTTCTGGCAACTTGTCTAGAATCCTTACTAATCTAAGCAACCTGTGAATTACCAGGCTCTATCTGCCAAATATCTACCCTTGAAATTCTAAATTTACAAAAAAACTCCCTCCAAGGATCAATTCCAGATTGTATTTCCAATCTTACCAAGCTCCAAATTCTTGATCTATCAAGCAACCAACTTGTTGGAGGCATCCCAAAAAAAATTGGAAATCTTGCTAGTATGATTGAAACAACCAAGGATTATTCTGTAATCACTGGTTCTAGGATGCATGATTTGATTTTGAATTGGAAGAAGACGCAACAAGGTCTATCATGGAACCACCTGAATATCTACTTTTTGTTAGACTTGTCAATGAACCAACTTTCTGGTGAAATTCCAGCTTCATTAGGAAGTTTGAATCCTCTAAAGGCTCTCAACATCTCACATAACAACCTTTATGGGAGGGTACCAGCAAGCCTTGGTGATTTAGAGAATCTAGAGAGTTTGGACTTGTCATACAACAATCTATCAGGCTCAATTCCACAATCACTAGCAAAGTTGCAACAACTGACTATTTTGGATGTGAGTAACAACAAGCTCACAGGTAAGATTCCAATTGGTAGCCAAATGGATACCATGAATAATCCAAACTTTTATGCCAACAACAGTGGGTTGTGCGGAATGCAGATTCGGGTGCCATGTCTAGAATACTTGTCACCAACAAAACCACCAAAGGTTGAGAGTAAGGAAACATGGTTCTCATGGGAAGGAGTGGGGATTGGATATGCAGTTGGCTTCTTTGTAGCAGTGGGAAACCTATATCTTATTGGGTATTTTGTCCTTACAAAACCTCCAAATCACCGCCGCCAACAAAGAAGGTAAAGGATATAAATTTCAAGTCTATTACAAAAATGAAAGGGTTATGCATGCAGTCTATGGCTTGACAGGCAACTATTTATCATATTTGGAGGAATAGAAATGAAAGGGTTCTCAAAGGTAAAGTGAGTTATGTTGTTTGTGGGGATCCCTTTACTGTTTTTAATTGTTATCAGGTTGTTGTTTCTTTTGTAGTTTAGTAGCCAGTGAATCTTATTTCTTATTATCTTAGTGTTGCTATATGTTTGTTAAGTTGAGGTTTTTTTTTTTTTCTTTTCTCTTTTTTCTTTTTGCAACCTTGTTGCTACTTGTAGTGTTGCCTATTTATGCAGGCTTACTGAGGTTGAATAAAATCTTGCTTATTAATCCCATAAAAATCTGTGTTTAACTGTAGAAATATATAAGATATCAGATATAAACTCCACACAAATTGTTCTCCCTCGTCATACGTTTTACAAATGTTTACCATAAACTATTATCTTCATCATAGCTTATAAAAATAGGAGATTGAATTACTAGTTCCTCATAGCTTTTGTTATTGGAGTGCATACTAGCATTTCATCTTAAAGATTACATTTTTGAATAATGGGCTTAAGCTGAAATAGCAAGACATTCAGATAGTGTTGTAATATTCCCCCAAGTTATTTAGAACTGTTGGTCTATAAGTCTCCAGTTATGTTATTATGTTTTCCATCAAATGCGACTTCCCTCAATTGGTTTGGGTGGCAGTGGCATAGCTCATTACAAAAGTCAGAAGACCTTGAATCCTGCAATATAAAAGAAACAAGCACTATTTCCCATCCTTTGCACTCTTTTTAGTATTTTATACACTTTTTATTCAAGAAAATAACTTATTATTTCTTATAGAAGAATGTTGCAATATAATATTCTGAAAAATTGTTTTAATGTCTTATATTAGAATAACAAGACAAAGGAATCATCATGTCAACTTTTATATAATGTTGTGGATGGATGTAAGGTGTTTTAATGTACCAAATATTATAATTGCTAGAAGAAGTCCTTTGTGTTTGAACCTTGAATGTGATGAAATAGTAAGAACAACTGATGGTTTTCTTTTGTTAGTTGTTCCACAATTATATACTCATTTTTCTTTCACAAGCATAGGGTTTTCATCTAGCTACCTACTCAAGTTCAAAACTTTTAACATATATCATATCCAAAATCAAGCATTCTTCTATGTTATTCAACCTTCCCCCAAAAGACCAGAAACTAGAAATATGAAACTAATCAGACCCCATGTATTCTCTAGATTAACATGCTCAATTCCTTCACTCATTCACATTAACCTTTTTCTCATACATACGTTAGCCAATATATTTTTCAATGAATGCAAGGAACCTTATTATAAGCTCTCTTCCTTGTCCTCAATGGTCTCACTAGGTAACTTATCAGAGGTTTTAGGAACTAAGACAGGTTTTGATGGCTCATTGTTACTACTTTGTGTGGGTGTTTTTTTTGTGAGGTGATACTGTAGATGGAATAGGTAAGGAAGTGAGACCAAGACTCACACCAGGCCTTCGCGGTGGGCCTCGTGGCTAATGGCTGTGATCCAAAGATGATGGCCCAATCTCATGTGACCGGGTTTTTATGGTTAGCACTATTGTTGGCTCTTGGTCAAGCCTCTAAGTTCTTTTGTCTGCTTGGACTTTGGTGTGCAATAGCCCAAACTTGGATTATGCAGCAAATGATTGCTTTAGTAGACAGCTACCCATTTTTGTATAACAAGATGAGCACTGCAGAAGAAAACTTAAAATGTATACAAAAAGGATATATGAGAGTCACTTGCTAAACTCAGTTTTACAGTAAGATGTGAAGATCCTGCGGTAAGGCATGTAGCTTCCGCAGGAGCTTCTTTGCCATGATATTTATGGCGACAAAGACTTGCTTCCATAATATTTATTGGCTAGTTTATACTATAGAAAGCTTAAAGTATATATAAAAGAATATATGAAAGTCATTTGTTAAACTCGGTTTTGCAGTAAGATGTGCAGGTCCTGCGGTAGGGCATGTAGGTTCCGCAGGGGCTTCTTTGCCATGATATTTATGGCAACAATGACTTGCTTCCATGAGATTTATTGGTTAGTTTATACTATAGACTAAAAGCCCAAAGTTATTCAACTCATAAATCTTAATGAATAGATGGTTATCTTTGCAACATAGTTTTGGTTTTGCCGAAACAAAATCTTGTTTATGCAACAACATTTAAATACACAGTATTTATGTATATATATATTATAAATAATGGGAGTCAAGGATTGAATGAGAGAAAGCTTATCTGTGTCTCGTAATATTGGATCCTTGCGGTAAGGACCATTGTTGGTGTTGGGCTAATGGGTTGAAATCTAAAGTTCCTCCCTTAGCCATGTCTGCAAAGTGAGAGTGGGCTCTGCAGAAAGATATATTGGCTCTGCAAGAGTTCTGGTTGGCTCCGCATGAGTGTTGGTTGGCTTCGCAAGAGTGTTGGTTTGATCTGCAGGAGTGCTGGTTGGCTTCGTAAGAGTGTTGGTTGGCACTGTAGGTCAATCCTGCAGAAAGTCATGTGAGTCCTGTGGCAAGGCCTGTAGGTTCCGCAGGAGCTTATTTGCCGTGATATTTAAGGAGAGTAAATGTTGTATCTCTACAAAGACTTGCTTCCATGGGGGTTTAGTTGGCTACTTTGCACTGTAGGAGCCCAAGTTAGTTGACTCACAAATGAATAAATAATAGTAAAATGAATGTATATGTTGGAAGCAATGGAAGTTGAGGATTGAATGGGAGAGAGCTCATCCAAAGTTGCATGTGTTGCATCTGGGGATTTAGGTGTTTTCCCTGTGGGCATGGAGAAGATGAAGTGTTTAGTTTATAGTGTTTGTTGGCTAGCTTTTATGGTATGTGATGGTGATCTCATGATGGCTTGTGATGGTTTTTATGATGATGGTCTGGTGATGACCTTGTGGTGGTTTTATGATGACGATGGTCTTGTGGTACCTTGTGGTGGTTTCTATGATGACGATGGTCTTGTGGTACCTTGTGGTGGTTTCTATGGTGTGGAATAGTGTTTGCGGTGACCTTCTGGTGGTCTCCGATGGTTTGGAGATGGCTTTTGCGGTGACCTTGTGGTGGTCTCCGATGGTTTGGGATGGCTTTTGCGGTGACCTTGTGGTGGTCTCCGATGGTTTGGGATGGCTTTTTTAGTGACCTTGTGATGGTCTGTAATAGTAGTATTTTTTGCCTCTCCCTTTTCCTTTTCCCCCTCTCTCCTTTTATAGGGGTGGGATGACATGGAATGAGTTTCAGGCTTTTCCCATGGACGGTGATAAGTCCTTGAAAGGTCACCTCGCGTCTTTCCAAGGCAGTCTAGTCCCACCTTTTAAGGAAATGGAGGTCTACTCATTGCAGAGAAAAGTGACGTATGTTGCTTTTCGCCGAATTAACCATTGCTTTTTGCGGGATTTATGGTAGGCTTGATTAGATAGAATAACAGGAGCTTTTTGCGGGATTTATGGTAGGCTTGATTAGATGGAATAACAGGAGCTTGTTGCGGGATTTATGGGTAAGGTGCAAGCATGGAGTGTTGTCCGCATCTTGGTGGCAGAGAAAGGTAAGGTTTTCTGGAGGTAGTACAACACATGCGTGGCTGGAGAGTTGCCGTGTCCAATGAACATCACGTTCCCCAAGCAAGACCGTTGGTTCATGGCAGCAACTTCTCAACCTTTTGGATAAAACTCCCCAACCACCAAACCTGTACTCCCATAGTTCCTGCAGGAAAGAGAATGAAGGAATTAGGATTACGGGCTTGGGCCGTATACTTAAGTCCCTTATCAAACCGTGTTGATGTATTTGGTGTAGATTAGAGCCCCGCCGGAGCTTGTTGCAATGATAAGTGTGAAGCCCAAGTATTCTGTAGAGACTTTGTAGCTTGCTTGGTTCATGGCTTTGGTGGGCCTTTCGTCATTTGGCTTCTTGTAGCATCCCCAAGATTTGTTGGATCTTGATGGTATGGTTTAGCTTGACAAGGTGGTCCAAATCATAAGATTTTAGCTTTAAGTTGTCCTCCTGCTGTGAGCTCTTTTAGGCTCTGCCATGTTTTTGGATTTTTATGTGCAGAGAGCTATATGATCCTTTCCAGTTGGATTTTGTGGGCTTATAAATCCATTTGCGGTGGTGCTTGGTTCTTGCATGGGAGTGGCTTGAGGATTTGCCGTGTGAGTGCCACGACCATTGTTGGTCTTATGGACCATATTAATCTTTAGCTTTTCCGCTAGAGCATCCATAGGACGTACCACAAGACCTTTGTGGTGGGCTTCATTGGCCTTGTGGGCCGTGTACATGTTAGGGCCCTTGTTGTAGGCTTGTGGGCCAGTGGGCCCATAGATGAGCTTCTTGAGCCTTTGTTGTAGGATTCATTTCGGACAAAACCTATGACATTTGGGCCTTGCTCTTGTCGTGAACTAGGCTTGGGTGACTGGCTTTACATTAGCCATTGGTTTCACAAAAATGACCATCAACACTTTGTTAACAACTGATGAAATATTTGCCTGATTAACAACTGGTTGTTACTACAATTAGCCCGTGTCTTTACAACTCCAAATAGAAAGCAAGAATTTGAATTAAATCATCAATACATTGATTATTTTTCTCTTCAGGTGTATTGAGAGAAAGCAATATACAAATCAAACATGGGAATTTCACAATAAAATTGTATTAAATGGTAAGATTGTTGTCAAGTTGGTACTCATCAAAAGAATATTTTGTAATTATCTATGTTAAATATGAAAAGGACTCAAATAGGCAAATAGCAAATTCTTACAAAAATAGAGCCAAAGTAATGAAGAATACTTATAAAAAAAAAAGAGTAATGCTAGAGACACAACTTATTTTACAACAAAATGCTTACAAACTGATGTGGCATCCAAGGTGGAGGTTGCCATGTCATTAAAATATAACACTTAAATTTAGCCATCATTAATTCATTATTATTTTAATGACATGGCAACCTTCACCTTAGATGCCACATCAGTTTGTAAGCATTTAATTTGGTTGTAAAATAAGTTGTGTCTCTAGCATTAGTAAAAAAAAAAAAGGCTTAATGCTCTAGTGGTTCTGAGATTTAGGATTTGATAGAGAAATAAAGACAGTGTTTTGCAGTGAAAGAAGTGAAACCCAAAAAAGATTGTGAGTTTTAGAGGTTTCTGATAATGAATGCAACTCAGAAACCAACATAAAGCTGTCCAGAAACCTCTGTTTCCCCTGTTTCTATATGCAAGAAAAGACTCCTTTTTTGTAATCTATCAGGATGAGAAACAATTAGCTCCTATTTATGGATCCTGAAAAGACTATCCTACCCTCTTTCAGGATTTTACCTCCATTGTCTCAATGTTGATTAAGAGAAGAAGAATTTCTCATGTAATAGCTGAGAAAAGAAAGAACTGAAAGAGAGGAAAAGCTTAGCTGGAAGGCCTAGAGTGACACTGACCAAATTGGAAATTTTGAAGACAAACCCAACATATGTAGAATTTTATATTGTTTTATATAGTTGTATTTTCTTAATTCAGTTAAGGATAATTGTAAATAACAGCTAGAATGGGAATCTCACTAGGATTACATAAGATTGTGGTCAACGAAATGGTTTAAAAAACAACATATGTAGAATTTTAAAACTTCATCCATATATTTAAACCAAAATGCAAGTTAAAAAAGCAAAAAAAAAAAAAAAAAATGCAAACCTCAACTAAAGCCAATAAAATGTCAGTTTTTATTTTAATTATATTAAACGGTTAATTGTATGCCAAATGCCTTGTAGTTCTCGTGATTTTTTTGTACATCGATAAATTTGGTTACCCCAACTTACGCACGCTTTGGTGCAATTGATGGGATATCATTCTGGTTGAGGAGTCTAATCACCTATTTAATTTCAACGGGTTGGTCCAGTAGTTCCTAAGGCCTTATAAGATTTATAAGGTCTTGTGTTAAAAAATTTAACTAGTATCTTGGGACCATTATCAAAGGATTCATTTTTGTAATTACCTAGTATGTGTGGGATGGAGGGACTATACACGACGAAGGAACTATACAAACTCGGGGTCATAGTCAAGTGCTCAAAGTGCTCCAAACACTCACATTAGCCAAAAATAAAAATAAAAACTATTTTTGTCTCAAATTTCAATAGAGGAATGCTACATACACAATCATTTTTAGAACTTTTTTCACAACCAATACTTTCAAAAAACAAGTTAGCATAAAATTGAGATTAAGGAGAAGAAAAAAACTTGGTTATATATATAATTCCAGCATTGTAACTTTTCTGAGCAAAGATGTCCCGAGCAAAGCAACAATTCAATGCAGGCCAATCCAAAGGATAAAGCCAGGTAAATTTATGTACTTATAGCCATGTGAGCACTTAGAATTGTATTGGTAAAATATTAACTAATTAATTCATTTGTGGGTTTGGGCAAGCCAAGGCTGAAGAGTGGATTGAATCCACGAAGGACACAGCCAATGCAGCTAGAAACAAGACCGTTTCTGCAGCTCAATCAGCTCAGGAGACTGCCTAACAAGGAAGGGACCAAAGTGCCGGTTTTCTCTCACCTATCTCTCATCATACTACGATGTGAGGTTGCATTAATGGATTTAGGTGTTTTTTTTTTTTTTCTTGACTGACTAACATGGACAAGCAACGTCGTTGTTGGTGTAAGATTTCCTTTAGAGTAATGATACAGACATAATAATTTTCACAACAACTGAATTTTTAGTTTTTTTATTAGTTCTTAAGATTTCTTTTAAAGTAATGATACAAATATAATAATTTTCACAACAGTTGAGTTTGTAGTTGCTTATAGTTTTTATCTAGATCCACTATTGATATTATATTAGCTACTATTCACAACTTGACACCTCAATAATTAGTGAAAAATTTTATGCTTCAAGTTTTTTTTTTTATATATATATATATATATTTTAAGAAAACGCCTCTAAGTTATAATAAATGTCTTTTTCTTTTCATTCTTTTGCCATTTTCATTATAATCTAGATGTAATAAGGGCTTAACAATAATGTTTCACCTTCTTCAATATCTTTCTCTGAACTCACCAATTATATATATTTTAAAATCTTTCTCTAATGCAAAACAAGCTAAAGCCAACAAAGAGTCAGCCTACAAAACTTGATTAGAAGACCTGTTTCACCTTCTTCAATATCTTTCTCTAGAACTCAGTTTTCTCTCCAAGGTCCTCTCTCTTATATATATTTTAAAATCTTTCTCTAGATGCATAGCCAATTTTCAATATGCAACAGTGCCGGCTCCAAGGTAAAGCCAACAAAGCAGTAGCTTTAGGCCTACAAAACTTAGAACACCAAAACACCAATCCAAAAACCAATTTTCCTATCCACAAATGTCCCAAAAACCACAGACATAGACCCCCAAAGACCAAATGTTACCGGCGGGAACAGAAGGTGGAGTTGCGGTGGCAAAAGCTAAGGCCCATGAGAGAGAGTTCGCAGAAAGAGAGAGAATTCTTGGGAGAAAAAAAAAAAAGAAAAAAAAAAGTCCCACTGTATGTAGTTTTGCCCATATATATATATAAGCCACAAATAGTTTAAGGCAAAGACCCATATATGTACTGATGTTGCTATAGGATGGATTTTATATTAAAAAAAAATTATAATATAATAAAAAACACTCTACTTATAACAAAAAAGGAAAGAAAAAAAGACCTCATTTAGGTTTCTTGTTTTGGCCCCAAATTGGTTAGGGCCGACCCTGGCCCTTATATGCAAATGAATTTATGTGATATATCCCAACATATATATATATATATATAAATATATGTGATGAAGTCTTCTATATTTAATGTAAAACAAATGTTTTTTTTTTGTTTGCGATTTCAATTATTGTCCCTTAATATCTAATATTCGGTCACATTAATTAGAACTGAAGGAAGGTGAGTTTGAGAGATCACTATGCATATATTCTAGCCTATAAACACGCGGCAAATACCATTGCTTTTTTTTTTTTTTTTTTTTTTTTCCTGCGCTAATTAATACCATTGCTTCCGTTAGTCGTGGTTTTCCCTTCTTCATTTTCACTATTAGTGGTTTCAACTCTTGGTGATGCAGAGTCCTTTTTGAGAGGGCCATATCTACTTACCAAATTCAGTCACCCAGTGCCCATTTCAAAGGCAGAAATACACGCTCTACACCTTCTATCAACCAACACGTGTGCATGGCAAAATTCCTAACTTCCATGTGTCACTCTTCTATGGACCTCTAAGTGCTATAAATACTTCAAAAAACAAGGCAGAAGAACATTGAGATAAGAAAAACAAAAGCAAACAAACTACTTTAAATAATTCCAACATTGTACTTATTTTTTCTGACCAAAGATGTCTAGCGCAAAGCAAGATTTCAATGCAGGCCAATCCCATGGACAAGGCCAGGTAAATTTATCTGGTTTTAACCATGTTTGTAGTTAGCACTATATTTGTAAAATATTGACTAATTCGTTTGTGGGTTTGGGCAGGCCAAGACTGAAGAGTGGATCGCATCCACGAAGGACACAGCCAATGCAGCAAGAAACAAGACTGCTTCTGCAGCTCAATCAGTTGAGGAGTCTGCCCAACAAGGAAGGGACCAAAGTGCCGGTTTCATCCAGCAGGTTCCCGTTTTAATTTTCTCCCTTTAGGACCTTCCTACCTTACTCCTTTATTATTCGATAATTGGGGTTAGTTCTAGTAGGTTTTAGTGTCTAAAGATGAATCCAAAAAGAAAAAAATTAAATTAAATAATTTGATGGGTAGATTCTAACCGTCCATTATAATAGGGTTAATAAAAAATATGCAAAAATTTGTGTGGGCAGTACTTTTTGAGGAAATATTTTAACGTTAATGCCTTGGATTAATTAAGTGCTTAATTTTTAATTCAAAGTGCAATATTGTTATTTGTTCCTATTACAGACCGGTGAGCAGGTGGAGAACATGGCTCAGGGCGCTGTGGACAGTGTGAAGAACACACTTGGAATGGCTGAAAAGAAATGAAAGAAGACACTCGATATCTCTCACAATACGATGTCGCGCTGCATTAATTAATGGATTTAGGTGTTTTGTTTTGTTTTTTTCTAGGTTTTTGCTCTTTCCTGAATAACAGGGACAAGCAACATCGCAGTTGGTGTGAGATTTCTCTTAAGAAAACTCCTCTCCGTTGTAATAAATTCCTTTTGCTTCTCATTCCTTTGCCATATTCTTTCATAGCAGATGTAATAAAGGCTTAACAATAATGCAAAAGTAATGCAAAACAAGTTGATTCATTGATTTGCTTCACTTTCTTCTTCTGTATCTTTCTCTAGAAGTCTAGAACACACCAATTATTATTATTATTATTATTGTTACTAGTTGAAGGCCTCCTCCAACATCATTATTGAAATTCAATACCAGTGCACCATTTCCAAGATTATGTGTTGCATGTGGCTTGACCTATATTTTTGTTAAACTCATCTATAAAGAAAATGAATGTTGTATCAGTGACAATTTAGAATTAGTCGGAAATGAAATATTTCGATAGGAATGTATCGTTTCGGAATTACTAATATATACATATATTCTTTGATCGTGAGGCGTAGATCGATAGTGACAAGGAATCCATTGGCACTATGGGACTCGGTCATGCTCCTGAACTCACAGCTGGGTATTACAATACTCGATTCCGAGATGGGTACCTTCCTATTGCTCAGATGTTGGCACGCCATGGTGCAATATTCAATTTCACTTGCATTGAGATGAGAGATCATGAACAACCACAGGATGCGCTTTGTGCACCTGAGAAGCTTGTGAGGCAAGTGGCTTTAGCTACACAGAAAGCACAAGTCCCACTTGCTGGGGAAAATGCATTGCCTCGTTACGATGACACTGCACATGAGCAGATCTTACAAGCAGCATCATTGAATATCGACGGTAATTCAGAAGGCAGAGAGATGTGTGTAAGAAAGCTTAACTAAGGCAAGTCTACTGGTGCAAGAATGAAACAGTAATGGCTAAGGAATTTGATAAAACTGCATTGCATTATTATTTAGAGCTTTACACTTTATATAGATGAGCTTAGACTAAAATATCTAATAACAGATTATACCAGAATAGGATTAGTTCCTCTAATCATGGAAACTGACTAATAAGCACACTTAACATGATTAACACGTGCTTTAACTTAATCTAATATGCAAGCTGTAATCTGCTGTAACTGGTAGCTAAGCTGCAGGTCGTTTATGATGCATGTACAGAAAACGACTGTAGTTTAGCACACTATCTTCAACATCCCTCCTCAAGCTCAGGGGGATGAACAGTAGCCATGAGATTGCTGCGAAGATCGAGAAATCGATGAGGTGGAAGGCTCTTGGTGAAGATGTCAGCAAGTTGATCAAGTGTAGAGACAAACTTGACAGCAAGGTCCTTGCGAAGCACCCTTTCTCGAACAAAATGGAAGTCCACTTCGATGTGTTTTGTTCGAGCATGAAAGACTGGGTTGGAAGCAATGGCAAGAGCAGAAATGTTATCACACCATAGAATTGGAGCTGCAGAGATGAAAACACCAAGGTCTTTGAGGAGTGTGCGAAACCAACAGAGCTGAGCTGATGCCAAAGCTAGAGCCCTGTATTCTGATTCAGTTGAAGACCTGGACATTGTGAGTTGCTTCTTTGCAGACCATGTGATAGGATTGGGACCAAGATAGACAAGGAGGCCCGAAGTAGATCTTCTGTCATCTGGATCACCTGCCCAGTCTGCATCTGTGAAGGCAGAGAGGGTCAAAGGTCCTGGTTTGAAGGAGATGCCCAGATGGAGAGTACCCTTGAGGTACCTGAGAATTCTCTTAGTTGCCATAAGATGAACTGAAGTGGGGGAGGCCATATATTGACAGACCTGATGCACTGCAAATGATAGATCTGGTCTGGTGAATGTCAAGTAATGGAGTGCTCCAACTAAGCTTCTATAGGCATGTGGATCAGGGAGTTTGGTGCCATCATGGAGAGATAGACGAGTATTGGGTATGCAAGGAGTGGAGATGGGTTTAGTGTGCAGCATTTGGTGTTTATGGAGAAGAGCAGTGGCATATTTGGCTTGGGACAGATGCAGACCAGTAGAGTCACGGGTCACCTGAATACCAAGGAAATAATTCAGGGGACCAAGGTCCTTGAGGTCAAAAACTGAACTGAGATGGTGAATAAGTTGGTCAAGAAAGGTTGGTGTATTGCTTGTCAAAACTATATCATCAACATACAATAGGAGATAAGCAATGGTAGTCTTGGTTCTGTAAATGAACAATGAAGAATCTGCTGTGGAGGCAGCAAAACCAAATTGAAGAAGCTGACCAGTGAACCTTTCAAATCAGGCTCTAGGAGCTTGTTTGAGGCCATAGATGGACTTATGTAACTTGCACACATAGTGAGGATGCTGAGGATCAATATAGCCCTGTGGTTGAGACATATAAACTTCCTCCTTGAGGATTCCATGGAGGAATGCATTGCTAACATCAAGCTGTCTCAAAGGCCAGTGGAGAGAGACTGCTAGAGAAAGAACCATTCTGACAGTAGGTGGTTTGATGACAAGGCTGAAGGTCTCATCAAAATCCACACCTTGTTGTTGATGAAACCCTTTGGCCACCAACCTAGCCTTATATCTTGCAATAGAACCATCACTATGAGTTTTGAGTTTATAAACCCATTTGCAACCTACAACATTGTGATTAGGAGGTGGAGGAACTAATGACCATGTGGCTTGCTTAATGAGAGCATCATACTCATCTTGCATTGCCTGGCACCATTGGGATAGCTGGGATACTATTTTGAAGGTAGAAGGTTCTGTAAGAGCATAATCAAGATGAGCTGTGTAACATGGTTTAGGTTTAAAAATGCCATGTTTGGATCTTGTTTGCATAGGATGGGTGTTGGATAGGGTTGGTAGTAAGGGTGGAATGGGAGGGGCAGGGATGCTATGATCTGTAGAAGCATGTGCAGGGATGCTGGTATCTGCAGAATCATGGGCAGGGATGCTGGTATCTACAGAGGTATGGGCAGGTTGAGTGTGAGTATGAGCAACTGGAGGTGTATGGTCAGCCAAATGGTCACTGGTAACAGGTTGGATATTATAAGTGTGTATAGAAGTAGTGGAGGTGTCAATGAGAGACTGAGAAGACAAATTTGGGTCAAATGGGATAGGACCAATGGAGTTGGGACAAGAGGTGCAAGATAAGGAGGTGCATGTATGTGTTGAGAGGAGGTGTGTGAACCAAGAATCTGAGGAATATGAGTTTGGGACAGAGGGTTGCGAGGTAGTGTGTATGTCTGGTTTAAGGGCTGGAAATTTAGTTTCATTGAACAAGACATGTCTTGAGATGTATAACCTTTTGGTAATGGGGTCTTGACATAAGTAGCCTTTGGTGGTAGGTGGATAACCTAAAAAGATGCAAGGGATGGTTTTAGGTTGAAGTTTGTGGGTATTATAGGGGTTGAGTAAGGGAAAGCACTTGCAACCAAAGGTTTTAAGATAGGAAAAGTTGGGTTTGACATTGTGGAGTTGTTCCCAAGGTGATGACATGTTTAACAGTGGGGTAGGAAGTTTATTGATGAGATGAGTGGTTGTTGTTAAGGCATAGGACCAATAGGACAAGGTCAGACCAGATTGGGACAGGAGAGCAAGAGTGCGTTGGACCAGATGTCTATGCTTTCTCTCTGCAACTCCATTTTGCTGTGGAGTGTGGGGGCATGTGAGATGATGAATAATACCAGTGTTGGCACAAAATGAATTAAATTCATTAGAGGTAAATTCTCCTCCACAGTTAGTTCTAAGAAAATGAATAGAGGACTGATGGTGCTTTTCTGCCATGATTTTGAATTGTTTAAATGTGGAGAAGGCATCAGATTTGTGTTTAAGTAAGTACACCCAACAAAATTTAGTGTAGTCATCAACAAGAACAAGGTAAAATCTGAATCCATTAGAAGAATGAATAGGAGCTGGACCTCAAAGGTTAGCATGTAGTACATGTAATGGAAATTTGGATTTGGGAACAGAAATGGGAAAAGGGAGTTGATGCATCTTGCCTGCAAGGCAGTGCTTACAATGCAGTAAATGAGACTTGTTATTCAAAGGATTACATGATTTTAAAGCTGGAAAAACAGAATGTAAAATGGAAGCACTAGGATGGCCTAGTCTGGTATGCCATAGCAGCCAATTATTTGCAGCAGAAAGAGAGGTATGTAGTGCAGATTTTTGTGAGTTTGACTTGAAAATTCTGGAAGAATGAATTGGATAAACTCCATTTTCACTCAAGCCCTGATAAAGAACTCTCCCCGTAGGTAAATCCTGAATCAATAGCTTGTTAGAGTCAAAATAACAACTACAATTGTTATGAAGACAGAGTTTGTGTACTGACAGCAGATTACTAGCAATCCTAGGAACATGCAAGACATTTCTAAGCTTGAATAGACTTAGTTTAGTATGGAGTTGAGTGTTACCTATATTTTGGATTGGCAAGTTTTGACCATTTCCCACAGAGACTTGTTCAGGTCCTTTGAAAGGTGTTGGCTGGTTGAGGTTGTTTAGATCTGCTGTGATATGGTCTGAAGCACCAGAGTCAGTGAGCCAGGTCTCACCCGTGCCTTGAGTAATGTTGAGGTTGGATGCATTGGCCATTGCAGCAAGCTTAGTAGGTGGATTTTTGCCTTGGTAAGCAAAATCCATCCTATGATAGCAGTCAATGGCATAGTGTCCAAGTTTTCCACAAATTTGACATGTTGGCCTATTATGCTCAGGTTTGTTGTAACCACTAGTATTCTGACCATGAAAGCCAGATTGGTTTTGACCTTGTGAGCCTGGAGATTGGTTCTGAGTGAACTGGTTTTGAGGATAGAAATTACCAGATCTACCATTGCCTCTGCCTCCTCTAGAATAGTGATTTCTTCCTCTGCCTCTATTGTAGTTAGAGCTGCCATTGGTTTGCCTATTTGTATTAGAGACAAACATAGCAAGAGAGGAGTTGAGCTCTGAGCTTTCATTAATAGAGAGCTCTTCTGTTTGAAGCAAAACAGAAAGTTTCTCAAAGGTCAAGGAATCATCTCTTGTCCTTATAGCTGAATTGAAAGAAAATAGTCTTTGGGAAGGCCTTTGAGGACCATGTGCAGCATTTCCTCATCATCAATTTGAACATTTATTGTAGAGAGCTTGTCTCTTGCAGTCTTGACTCGTTGCATATAGGCATTGATAGAGTCAGAACCTTTCTTGACAGATTGCAGTTCCAACTTCAGGTTCAGTACATTTGCTCTAGCAGTACTTGTGAACCTTGTTTCCAAAGTGCTCCACACTTCTTGAGCAGAGTGTAATCCAACCACCATTGATAAAACTGGTGGTGATAGAGTTGAGTAGATGAGAGTAAGAAGAGCCTTATCTCTCTTCTTCCAAGAAAGGAAAGAAGGATTGACTCCTGTTGTAAGAATACCTGCAGAATCAACAAGATATTGACTTGGCTTCTGAATTGAACCATCAATGTGGTCAATCATAGAGTAAGCTTCGAGGATTGTAGTTAATTGAAGCTTCCAGACCATGTAATTCAAGCTGTCTAGCTTGATAGACATCAAGTTTGACATATTTGACAGCAACATCAGTGGTGAAGGAAACTGTGGTGAGGGTGGTGGTTGAGGACCATTGGAGGTTGACGAATCAGCCATTGAAGGCTCTGATACCATGTAAGAAAGCTTAACTAAGGCAAGTCTACTGGTGCAAGAATGAAACAGTAATGGCTAATGAATTTGATAAAACTGCATTGCATTATTATTTAGAGCTTTACACTTTATATAGATGAGCTTAGACTAAAATATCTAATAACAGATTATACCAAAATAGGATTAGTTCCTCTAATCATGGAAACTGACTAATAAGCACACTTAAAATGATTAACACGTGCTTTAACTTAATCTAATATGCAAGCTGTAATCTGCTGTAACTGGTAGCTAAGCTGCAGGCCGTTTATGATGCATGTACTGAAAACGGCTGTAGCTTAGCACACTATCTTCAACAATGTGTGCATTCACGCACTTGAGGATGAGCCCACACTTGTTCCAGCCGGAGAACTAGAGAAAGTTTGTAGCGTTTGTGAAGAAGATGAAGGAAGGAAAGGATGCTAACAGGTGTCTGGAACAGGTTGAGAGGAAAGCGGAGCATTTTGTGCGTGTTACCCAGCCTTTGGTGCAAGAAGCTGCTGTTGCTCTTATGCACTAAAAAATTTAGGTTACCCATGCTTTTAGACTTTGGGGACTAGGGGCAGAAGTCATGTAGTGGAAAATAAATGTTCTCTGCCCTGTTTGTTTTCTATAGCTCTCTTTTTATATGCTGTGGCTATGGAAATGTATAATCTTGTGTCATAATATGGGGATTCTATTGTTGTTGTCTCAATACCCAAAACCTTTTACATTCCTCTTGACAGGAGAATACATCATATATTTAGATATATTTCTCTAATCTCTCTTCTCTCTGTTTTACTCAATGATATGTCAAATAGTATTCTGTATATTCTTTCTTTGATATTGAATCAGTATTATTTTGTTGAAATTGTACGATTTCTCAGGGGGTAATCATAAACTCAGTAATATTGCTTGTATCTTATCTTGCTTAAAATGTAAATCTGCCAACTAATGGCGTTGCCAATGTGAAAATTCTGAAGGATATGACTCATTATGCACCGGTTAGTGTTAGGGACATGAGTTTAGTTATTTTAGAGACCTCTTCAAGAATTCAAATACATTGATTATCTTTCTCTTCAAGTGTATTGAGAGAAAATAAAATACAAATCAAACATGGGAATTTCACAATAATATTGTATTAAATGGTAAGATTGTTGTCAATTGGCGGATCCGGATCCTCTCCATTTCAAATTGAAATGGAGATTCCATTTAAAGGTCAGATTTGTTTAAATTAGATTAGGGACTAGAATTGCCACATCATTTAAAAACCACTAACTTAATCAGCATTAGTTTATTGGTTAAGAAAACAAACGCTAACTTTTTTTGTTACCAACGTTAATTAACGTTAAACAAATTACGCTAACAACTCAGTTCTGGTTTGCTTCCATGGTCGGAGTTGTTGAGGACAGAGGCGCCATGGTCGGCAGGCTAATGAGGACAAAACGTCGTGGTCGGCAGAGCTGATGAGGAAAGGCGCCTGGCGAAGTGAACGGACCACCGTCCAGGTTGTCTCTCAACTCCCACCTCCACCCCCAATTTCCAGGGGTATCTTTGGTATCTGAAATGGATTGATCAAGATGCCACATAGTATCAAGCCCCATAGTGGCTATCAATTTCTAGTGGACAAATGTCTGTTCCCAATTCAAGTAGAAGTTTGTTGGCATGTTATGTAAGTTTATATATGTATCAATAAAATCAATGGGCTTTGGATTTTTTCCATGCCAATCCACAACAATCCTATTATTTGGCAAAGACTGGGAAATGGCTCTAATATTGAGTTTGCTTCTATTATAAGCATTGACCTTTTATTTTCTCTTTCTGACTCATTATTCTGTTTTGCATATTAGACAAAAGAATTGTGTATTAGGGAATGGATTATATGTGGCGGAGGGTAAAAGATGAAGACATGGTGTTTGATAATATGTTAAGAAAAAAGTCAATGATTACAATCAGACATGAGTTTAACAAGGCAGTTAAAAGAATAAGCCAAACTTTCAAGAGACGTTTTCTGTGGTCTTGACTTTTGTTGTTTGTTGTGGATGAACTCTTCAAGATTTTATTAAATATGATGCACATCAGAAACAAATAGTGCCACTCTCCTTTGTCTCTATTTTATCATGTGCCTTATCAGAAAATTTTCAACTCGAAAATATAGGTAGAGACCTCACCACTCACCTTCTCTAGAATCAAATGAACTCCTTATTGACCGTTTGCCTCCTCTTGACAAGTTTAAATTTTTATTTTTCCATACCAAGTTAAATACTAGAAAAGAAAGAAGAAAAGTTAACGTTTGTTTCTTCAAGTTAAAAACTAGAGTTAAGTTAGTGGTTTTTAAATGATGGGAATTTCACAATAAACAAATACCTTTTGACTCTCCATTTATTTGAAATAAATGGTCCGCCAAGACAACAATCTTACCATTTAATACAATATTATTAAATTGTTGTCAAGTTGGCACTCATCAAAAGAAGATTTTGTAATTATCTATGTTAAATATGAAAAGGACCCAAATAGGCAAATAGCAAATTCCAGAAACCTCTGGTTCCCCTGTTTTTATATGCAAGAAAAGACTCCTTTTTTGCAATCTACCTCGATGAGAAACAATTTGCTCATATTTATGGATCCTAAAAAGACTAACCTACCCTCTTTCAGGATTTTACGTCCATTGTCTCAATGTTGATTAAGAGAAGAAGAATTTCTAATGTAATAGCTGAGAAAAGAAAGAACTGAAAGAGAGGAAAAGCTTAGCTGGAAGGCCTAGAGTGACACTGACCAAATTGGAAATTTTGAAGACAAACCCAACTGTCCAACATTCTTATAGTAACTGTTTATCCCTCCAAAAAGCAACTTAAATAGTAACTGCCATAAATATTCTATTCTGTATATAAGGAAAGAACTTTTGAATTTTAAAATATACTTTCCTGACCAACCAACATTATTTTGAAGTATTTTTAGATTTCATTTTCTTCTTTTTCTCAAAAAAATAAGGAAGATTTCATTGTGTTCTACTATTGTTTTATATAGTTGTATTTTCTTAATTCAATTAAGGATAATTGTAAATAACAGCTAGAATGAGAATCTCACTAGGATCACATAAGAATGTGGTCAACGAAATGGTTTAAAAAACAAAATATGCAGAATTTTAAAACTTCATCCATATATTTAAACCAAAATGGCAAAAAGCAAGTTTAGCAAAAATAAAAAAAAACAAAATGCAAACCTCAACTAAAGCCAATAAAATGTCAGTTTTTATTTTAATGATATTAAATGGTTAATTGTATGCCAAGAACCTTGTAGTTCAACGACATTGTGTGCTCTCCTTTATGAGGAGAATCATGATTCAAATCTCTCTCTCTCTTTGTAGTAACTATCGAATTATCAAAAAATAAAAAATAAAAAAATTGTTAATTGTATGGATGATTTTATTGTGTTCTTGGGTGCAGTACTTAACTTACACCTTCAACAAGGATACCCCACCATGCAAGATTTCCCATTATCTATGGTGTCTTTAAGTACCTATTGTATGATTTGCCATCAAAGCTTCCAAGTTGTCTCACATGTGTGCATATTCTAATGATATTGCATAAGGATTTCAAGGAATTTGGATGTGAGTAATGACAAGCTCACAGGTAAGATTCCAATTGGTAGACAAATGGACACAATAAAAAATCCAAACTATTATGCCAACAACACTACAAAAAGTGGGTTGTGCAGAATGCAAATTCAAGTGCCATGTCCAGAAGAGTGTCATACCATTTTGTTTCTTTATTTTTTAGACAAAATATATAAAACTAGTCATTTTACGAATGTTTACCAAAAAAATTATTATCTTCATCAAAGCGTATATAGCTAGCCTCATAGCTTTGTGATGGGACAATAGATTGGCTTTTCATCTTCAAGATTACAAAGCTGAACTAGTATGACCTTCAAATTGTACTGTAATAACAACCCTAGTTGGATTACTTGTCGATGATGTTTCTGGTACATTCTTTATGTTTTGTTAGATGGTAACAAAGCTATTAAATAAAGAACAAATAAACAGATTTAAATTATTTTAATAAAATAAAGTACCATTTCCTATCTCTCTTTACAAATTTAATAGAAGTATACATTTGGTTCTGGAAAACATTTTTCTTGTGTCATAGAGAAGAATCCTGTGATAAAATACTCTGGAAAAATAGTTTTGAAATGTTTGAAATTAGAATAACAGGAAAATGACCACATACGTAAGAGTAATTTTATGTGGGAGTATTCTTTTTTCTTTTTTTTTGCTATGTATGTGGGAGTAGAGTATTCTTGATTAAAGAGCTGTCGAGGCACTTGATGGCACTGCCATAATATTGCGAGGTGGTAACTCCTCAAACTTCGGCATCCACGCGTTCACCTCTAGCACCTGTGAAGAGTTCAACACAGAATAAATATATGTAACTTCAGAATCTTCATCATCATCAAAATTAGTGTAGTGTATGCGTGTGTTTCTATCATTAATTAAAATATAATAAAAAAAAAAATATATAGCATATATATCAAAGCTAAACTTTGAGCCCTATGTAGCTCCTTTCCAATTGCAGACCCAAATGATAGATATGTTGAAGTTCAGATATTGGCCCATTTCATTACAATTCCACATAGAAAGCATGCATTTAAAATGAAATCATCAAGTCAACCCATTGATTATCTTTCTGTGAAAAGAGAAAACTAAACAAATCCATCCACGTCCACAAAATGAAGTACTAAATTCGGACTTTAAGGAGCCCAGAATGTGATAGTGAGGAGACACATCATTCATTCAAAAGACTGGGATTTTATGGCCCATTAGGGAAGTTCATGACCAGACCCATTAAAACCCCTCTTGGCCCACTTAAACTTAAACCCACATACCTGAAAGGATTTCGCCAAAACTTGACTAAATTCATTCCTGGGAAAGCGACAAGTCAATGTGCCTTCCAGTCTCTTAAACCTCATCAAATAATTATTTTATTTGACTAGACCACGATTATCCCCTAGCCCACTCCTCCTAATTTAATGTTTTTGTAACCATCCAAATCCAACAATGAATAAAGAAACACAACAATGGCAACAAATTGAAATGGACCAAAATTTTAGTTTGGCCTTAAATAACTCAATGTGACTTCCGTTGTCCACCAAACACGCTGAGCAAGAGTTTTTCAGGGAAGGTTCCTGAATCCATCTATTATATGATGTACAAAGTGCTAGACTTATCCAGCAATAGATTTTCTGGTACTTTACCAAATTTGAACTTTCTATGGCCCACCATCACTGATCTTTCTTCAAATGAACTCTCTCAGGTGAACTTCCAATTGGTGCCTTAACCCTATTTACTACATTTGTTGCATTGGGTAAAAATAATTTTTTTGGCAACTTGTCTAAAATCCTTACTAATATGAATGGTCTTGTACACCTAGATACCCATGACAATAACATCATAGGTGAATTGCCAAAGTCTATTTGCCAAATCTCCACCCTTCGAGTACTAATTTTACGAAACAACTCTCTCTAAGGTTCAATCCCTGATTGTATTTCCAATCTTAGTAGCCTCCAAATTCTTGATCTCTCAAACAATCACCTGGTTGATGAAATCCCCGCAAAGCTTGGAAATCTTGTTGGTATGATTGAAACACCCCACACATTTTCACAACTCCTTGAAGATAAAAACTATTCACTCTTATCAATATTACACCCTTTAATAACTTTTTATTACATTTTTTTTTTTTGATAAATCCATCTGTTAGCTTTATTAACTTACATATATATAGTGATTGAAGTCTAGAGTAAATAAAAGTAACAATTAATTTTCTTAAAACATCTAGAGCTTAGTTAAAATAATTAATAATTTAAAAACTTGAAATGTGATATCTAATCTAAGGACTGCAATCGTATTTTAATTTGTAAAAAATGTTTTTTAATCACTTTCAATGAAGATAATTCATAACGACCCAAAGCCCACACCACAAAAGGTGAAAAAACATGTTCGTAAATCTATATTACTTGTCCATTGGTCCAAGTAGTGAGCTGAATACTAGTCCTATTTGTGAGTCTTCCAACTCTAGAAAACACTCAATTTGGATCAATGAAGCCCATACCTTACTAACCAATTGTCTTTTCCAGTCGCTTCACGACCTTTTAAGCAAATAATTCGTGAGGAACTCTATGCTCATTTTTATAAAACTAGTAAAAATTTGTGTTTACTTTGAGAAGCCATTATAGACACTGGCTTCTTTGATAAGGAACTACACTTTATTATTTGTTAGTAAACTCAATTGGAGTTGGCTAATATTTGTTTATGTGCCCAACTGGCCAAGGGCCTTATGGGCTTTGCAAAGAGGAGTGGATCAGTGGAGCGGAGTGTAAGAAGTGGAACGGTTCGAATAGTAAGGTAAACCTAATGAGATATTTTTGTAATTTGCATCAGGTAGGGTTAGGGTATATATAAATATTGTTGTAACCTTATTCTCTCATATAGCGGATTGATAGTTCATAGTTTCTCGCTCTCGTAGACGTAGGCATATGGCCAAACCACGTAAATTGTTGGTGTTGATTTCTCACTTTTTATTTTATTTTGCTTAACCTATGGTTATTTACTAAGATTTATATATGAAAAAATTGATTTAAAATAGGACTTCTTGTATAAATCAAGTTGTTTTGGCAACAATTGAAACAAATTGTGCCTTTAAGTTATTAGAAATAATAAAATATTTGTCAATCCATTCAAGCAATAATTTTATATTCTTAATTATATTAATTTTAACGCTTTGTAATTCCTTCTCTTTCTAATGAGTTGATTCCTAATTTTCATAACACATAATAAGTTCTTATTATTCATGGTGCCATAAAAATATTATTTTACAATATATTTTAAAATACACCACGTTATTGCGTGGGATATCGGCTAGTGACTTCGCAAATTGCAATGACTTTTTCCTTTTTTTCAACAGGGTGACGACATACCTTTTTTTAAAGAGAGCAGTGCTTTGGTTGTTGAGACATGCAAAGTCTCCTTCAGTGAAAAGTGACTTTCAGCTCATTTTCTTGTCCACCAAGTTTTAGAAAACTATTAGCACTAGCTATTGAGTATTGAATTGACTTGAATAGACCATATACTTATGATCAATAGTGCAACATGTTAATCTCATTTAACAATCCTTCCAACTTTTAATTACCCTCTTTCTCTTTGAGCAAAGAAACACGACAATGGGCAAACCGGATTAGCACCCTTTTACGGGAGAAAACAAGCCTTTAGAAAAAGTAAAGAATCTTAAAAGACCTCAAAAATTGAGAAAAACTCAATGTGGAAAGAGAACAAGCCTTTAGAAAAAGTAAAGAATCTTAAAAGACCTCAAAAATTGAGAAAAACTCAATATGGAAAGAGAAAAGCCAATGTGCCAAGACTCTCAACCCCAAAGATTTTCAAAAAGCTACTACTTACACTTACTATAGACCACCTTCATCCTGTGAAGTTGTGGGCCGGTTTGGTTTTAAGGGATGTTGAAGTGTTTTAAGAGCCTTAAAGCTCTTTAGCGAAATTTCCAAACGTTTGACAATTTTGCTAAAGAGCATTAAGTGGATCCTTAAAGCTGAAAACAACTTTAAGATTAAAGCCGAAATTTAGAGCTTTTAGGAAGAAAAAAAATCTTGGAGCCATAAAGCTTCTTTCTTTGACTAGACCATAATCTGTAATCTACATTTACATAACTTTTTTCATAACATTCTAACATTGTGAATATTAATGTTCATAATTTATATATATTGATATCCACGTGTAGCTGGTATGAACTAATTATAATCTTTTTTTAACAGGTAGACCACACAATGTTTTTTAAACCTCCCCAAAGTCATCGTAGTCAATGATGTTGGACTTGACTCTCGTTCCGTGTAAAAAAAAAAAGTCAATGGAACCATTTTTCATCTCTAGAAAGATAAAATATGGATAAAAAATTCATTATTAAATAATAGAAAATATATTAAAATTTTAAAATAGATTAGCAAATAAAAATCTCACAAACCATGAGACCATGGAGGTGCAACATCAGCCTTTGATCGCAAATCAAAACACGTTGGTCCATTTTTTTACTTTTTTAACAAAGTCTTAAACATAAAAAATTTCAAAATAATGAGGTAACATGTTGTGATTGATGTACAATAACAAATTGTGAAAAAAAAAATTGTAAAATATATTGTGTATAAAATTCATTGATGGTTTTTCAATGAATTGATAGATCATGAGAGTTTGATTTAATGTCTATGCCTCTAGTTTTTATTTTAATCTCAACTGTGTCTTCTAGATTGTTTTTTTTTAATTATTTTTTCTGACTCACTAAAGAAAAAGAAGTCAGCCAAAATTGGACTAAACTCATTCAAAAGAGACAAGTCATTGTAAATATGCCTTCTAATCTGTATTCTTTGCCACTTTAGTCCAAGAAACTTTTACTCCCTATTTATATACTTTATTAGACTAGACCATGGTCAGTAGTGCGGTAGGTGAAGCTCTTTCTCCCAACTTTTCATGCACATCTTCCCTCTATTGTCTTGAACATCAAAAATTCTGTTTCATCACATGGGAATTATCCATACATCTGTTTCATCAACATGGGAATTATCCATACATGTGCAACATTCTAGGTTGATGTATTCTTGAAACATCAAGCAACGTTATTCTAGGGTTTGGAATAAATTCCCTTAAAGAAATCTTTTTTGAATCAAGAAAAATTATTCAGTAGTCTCGGACTAAAAATAAATGCGTAGTCCCTCTCTTCACAGAGTGGTAGGTCCTACAATGAATTTAATTACTGGGACTCACCATTCATATTATTATACGCATTTATTTGTAGTCCTGGATTACTGAATAATCACCAAAAAAACATTACAACACTGATTTCCAAATCCTACTTTTGACATCTTTTCAAATTTGCCTAGGAAAATATTTTTTTTTGTTTTAAAAATAAAAAAATAAAAAATTGAGAAAACTAAACAAGTGTAATAAAAATATAATAAGAGACCCCATTAAGGAAGTTCATGAGCAGACCCATTAAAATCAATCTTGAGTCGTGACCCATCAAAAGGTTTTTGCTTGATTGTTTTTTTTAATATTTCTTTATTCTTCTGAAAGAAATATTTTATTAACAGAGAAAACGAAACATTATGTGATTGTCATCCACGTCAAAACAAGTGGAAATTAAAAAATGAAAGGGTGCACAATGGTAAAGTGAGTTATGCCGTTTGTTGGGGATCCCTTTATTGTTATTTATTGTTAGGTTGTCGTTTCTGTTGTAGTTGAGTAGCCCCAGTTAGGCTTAATACTTGTTATTATCTTAGTGTTGATGCCTTGTTTGTTAAGTTGATTTTTTTTTTTTTTGCAACATTGCTGCTAGTTGTATTGTTGCCTGTTTATGCAGGATTACTCAGGTTGAATAAATCTCGTGTAATCATCAAAAAAAAAATCAGTAAAAAATTTAGCTACCCCCATTTACGCTCTTTTTTTTCTTTTTTTAATTCCAAAGTCCAGTCCTACCAACTTTTCATACGCATCTAACAAACACCAATACCCAAATAGTTTAATGACCCTTCTTTTATATATATATCCCACAGACCACTCATCCCAATTCCCAACTTAATTTTTATAACCAATCCAACAAACACGTTCACAATGGCCCAAACTGATGAGCCTACTACAACTTGTACTTGTCATTTTATTCACCCCTTCTCTCTGCTGTCCCGAAGATCAAAAACAAGCTCTACTCCACTTTAAAGCCTCTTTCCTCAATGCTACTGCTTATTCTGCATTAAGAAGCCCGGAGTTCAGGTTAGAATCATGGAATTCCAGCTCAGATTGTTGCCAATGGGAGAGGGTCAATTGTACTTCTCCCTTTGGTTCAAAGACTGTGATTTCTCTAGATCTGTCCTACCTTGTCGACGGGGAGTCTGAAGAGCCCAGAGTATTGTCTTTCACCATCTTCACACCACTCTTTCGCATTAGAAGCTTGACAGAACTTCATTTGAGTGAGAATCGCATACAAGGAGAATTTCTAGGTGACAGCTTGGCCAATATGAGCAAATTGGTTTTTCTTGATTTGAGTGGAAATTCATTCCATGGAAATATCCCTAAGGAGATAGGGAATATGACAAAGTTGCAGCAATTGTCACTTTCCGATAACAATTTCTTTGGTGAAATTCCAGCTTCAATCCTGAATCTGAAGGAATTGAAAACATTGGACTTGAGCTACAATTCATTGTCCATGGAAATTCCTATTGATACTGGCAATCTATCTAACATAACCACTTTGGACTTCAGCAATAACAATCTCACGAGTACAATCCCATCATCCATACAGAAATTGATCAAGTTGGAAACACTTTACTTGCAAAACAACTTGCTCACTGGAGATATTCCATCTTGGTTATTCGATATCAAGAGCCTAAAGTATCTTTTTCTTGGAGGCAATTATCTGGCGTGGAATAACAAAGCAAAGGTAACGCCAAGGTGTACCCTATTTGTGTTGTCTATGAGGTCTTGTGTTCTTAGTGGAGAAATTCCAGACTGGATTTCTACGCAGAAGACTCTTGGAATTCTAGACTTGAGTGAGAATCAGTTGGAAGGAACTTTCCCACTGTGGCTTGCTGAAATGAATGTTAATTATATATTTTTGTCAGGTAATAACCTTAAAGGTTTTCTCCCACCTACTCTATTCAACAACTCTCCAAGTTTAAGAGTTCTTTCTCTATCTCGGAACAACTTTTATGGAGAACTGCCAAGTAATATTGGTAACGCTACTAAAATCTCTGATCTTTTCTTGGATCGCAACAATTTTTCAGGGAAGCTTCCTGAATCTATTGTCAATTCTTATTACCTCACGTTTTTGGACTTGTCAAACAACAAATTTTTTGGCGATACTTTGCCAGATTTTAGCTCCAATGTAAATCTCCAATTCATTGATTTTTCTTCAAATGAATTCTCAGCTGAAATTTCAACAAACTTTCCCCAAGCAACTACACTTCTCTCATTGGGAAAAAATAAGTTTTCTGGCAACTTGTCTAGAATCCTTACTAATCTAAGCAACCTTGAATTCCTAGACATCCATGACAACAAAATCACAGGTGAATTACCAGGCTTTATCTGCCAAATATCTACCCTTGAAATTCTAAATTTACAAAAAAACTCCCTCCAAGGATCAATTCCAGATTGTATTTCCAATCTTACCAAGCTCCAAATTCTTGATCTATCAAGCAACCAACTTGTTGGAGGCATCCCAACAAAAATTGGAAATCTTGCTAGTATGATTGAAACAACCAAGGATTATTCTGTAATCACTGGTTCTAGGATGCATGATTTGATTTTGAATTGGAAGAAGACACAACAAGGTCTATCATGGAACCACCTGAATCTCTACTTTTTGTTAGACTTGTCAATGAACCAACTTTCTGGTGAAATTCCAGCTTCATTAGGAAGTTTGAATCCTCTAAAGGCTTCTCAACATCTCACATAACAACCTTTATGGGAGGGTACCAGCAAGCCTTGGTGATTTAGAGAATCTAGAGAGTTTGGACTTGTCATACAACAATCTATCAGGCTCAATTCCACAATCACTAGCAAAGTTGCAACAACTGACTATTTTGGATGTGAGTAACAACAAGCTCACAGGTAAGATTCCAATTGGTAGCCAAATGGATACCATGAATAATCCAAACTTTTATGCCAACAACAGTGGGTTGTGCGGAATGCAGATTCGGGTGCCATGTCTAGAATACTTGTCACCAACAAAACCACCAAAGGTTGAGAGTAAGGAAACATGGTTCTCATGGGAAGGAGTGGGGATTGGATATGTAGTTGGCTTCTTTGTAGCAGTGGGAAACCTATATCTTATTGGGTATTTTGTCCCTACAAAACCTCCAAATCACCGCCGCCAACAAAGAAGGCAAAGGATATAAATTTCAGGTCTATTACAAAAATGAAAGGGTTATGCATGCAGTCTATGGCTTGACAGGCAACTATTTATCATATTTGGAGGAATAGAAATGAAAGGGTTCTCAAAGGTAAAGTGAGTTATGTTGTTTGTGGGGATCCCTTTACTGTTTTTAATTGTTATTAGGTTGTTGTTTCTTTTGTAGTTTAGTAGCCAGTGAATCTTATTTCTTATTATCTTAGTGTTGCTATATGTTTGTTAAGTTGAGGTTTTTTTTTTTCTCTTTTTTCTTTTTGCAACCTTGTTGCTACTTGTAGTGTTGCCTATTTATGCAGGCTTACTGAGGTTGAATAAAATCTTGCTTATTAATCCCATAAAAATCTGTGTTTAACTGTAGAAATATATAAGATATCAGATATAAACTCCACACAAATTGTTCTCCCTCGTCATACGTTCTTTTTCTTTCTTTTTACAAATGTTTACCATAAACTATTATCTTCATCATAGCTTATAAAAATAGGAGATTGAATTACTAGTTCCTCATAGCTTTTGTTATTGGACTGCATACTAGCATTTCATCTTAAAGATTACATTTTTGAATAATGGGCTTAAGCTGAAATAGCAAGACATTCAGATAGTGTTGTAATATTCCCCCAAGTTATTTAGAACTGTTGGTCTATAAGTCTCCAGTTATGTTATTATGTTTTCCATCAAATGCGACTTCCCTCAATTGGTTTGGGTGGCAGTGGCATAGCTCATTACAAAAGTCAGAAGACCTTGAATCCTGCAATATAAAAGAAACAAGCACTATTTCCCATCCTTTGCACTCTTTTTAGTATTTTATACACTTTTTATTCAAGAAAATAACTTATTATTTCTTATAGAAGAATGTTGCAATATAATATTCTGAAAAATTGTTTTAATGTCTTATATTAGAATAACAAGACAAAGGAATCATCATGTCAACTTTTATATAATGTTGTGGATGGATGTAAGGTGTTTTAATGTACCAAATATTATAATTGCTAGAAGAAGTCCTTTGTGTTTGAACCTTGAATGTGATGAAATAGTAAGAACAACTGATGGTTTTCTTTTGTTAGTTGTTCCACAATTATATACTCATTTTTCTCTCACAAGCATAGGGTTTTCATTCTAGCTACCTACTCAAGTTCAAAACTTTTAACATATATCATATCCAAAATCAAGCATTCTTCTATGTTATTCAACCTTCCCCCAAAAGACCAGAAACTAGAAATATGAAACTAATCAGACCCCATTGTATTCTCTAGATCAACATGCTACAATTCCTTCACTCATTCACATTAACCTTTTTCTCATATATATGTTAGCCAATATATTTTTCAATGAATGCAAGGAACCTTATTATTCAAATCAAATACAAGAAAATAAATAAATTTTCCAAATTTTGATCGATGTGAGTAATCCTCAATTCCCACTAATTACTAAAGTAGCAGAACATCAAGAATACCAATATTAAACAATTAAGTAATATCATTATGAATCTTTAGTACTCTATTAGAGACTACGAAAGAGTACATAGCTAATAAGAAATTCCACTACAAAACAAAATTGCACAAAAGAATATAAAAACAGAAATTCATAGGTAGATTAGAGATAGAACAAACAGAGTGCCTACCTGGATTCAAATTCTCTAATCTCAACAAGTTCTTTCCCTAAATAATCCATCCATTGTACTCTCTTCTTCTGAACCTCTTTCACAGCACCAGATTCTGAAGACGGCTTCCGGAGACTGCTTTTTAAGTATTCCTCAACTGGTTGTTGTTGTTTACCATCTAAGCTCTCTTCCTTGTCCTCAATGGTCTCACTAGGTAACTTATCAGAGGCTTTAGGAACTGAGACAGGTTTTGATGGCTCATGTGGGGAATTTTCCAATTTCAATGGTCCAGCAGTGTAAATGTGAGGAGAGGGTTTGCAAAAGCAAATGAAGGAAGGACAATGAATCTTGCAGAAAAAAAACCTCATGAAATATTTGCCTGATTAACAACTGGTTGTTACTACAATTAGCCCATGTCCTTTACAACTCCAAATAGAAAGCAAGAATTTGAATTAAATCATCAATACATTGATTATTTTTCTCTTCAAGTGTATTGAGAGAAAACCAATATACAAATTCAAACATGGGAATTTCACAATAAAATTGTATTAAATGGTAAGATTGTTGTCAAGTTGGTACTCATCAAAAGAATATTTTGTAATTATCTATGTTAAATATGAAAAGGACTCAAATAAGCAAATAGCAAATTCTTACAAAAATAGAACCAAAGTAATGAAGAATACTTATTAAAAAAAAAAAGGCTTAATGCTCTAGTGGTTCTGAGATTTAGGATTTGATAGAGAAATAAAGACAGTGTTTTGCAGTGAAAGAAGTGAAACCCAGAAAAGATTGTGAGTTTTAG
>OU015772.1:12421500-12532434 GCA_907173295.1 Fagus sylvatica | reverse complement strand
GGGGATTCTATTGTTGTTGTCTCAATACCCAAAACCTTTTACATTCCTCTTGACAGGAGAATACATCATATATTTAGATATATTTCTCTAATCTCTCTTCTCTCTGTTTTACTCAATGATATGTCAAATAGTATTCTGTATATTCTTTCTTTGATATTGAATCAGTATTATTTTGTTGAAATTGTACGATTTCTCAGGGGGTAATCATAAACTCAGTAATATTGCTTGTATCTTATCTTGCTTAAAATGTAAATCTGCCAACTAATGGCGTTGCCAATGTGAAAATTCTGAAGGATATGACTCATTATGCACCGGTTAGTGTTAGGGACATGAGTTTAGTTATTTTAGAGACCTCTTCAAGAATTCAAATACATTGATTATCTTTCTCTTCAAGTGTATTGAGAGAAAATAAAATACAAATCAAACATGGGAATTTCACAATAATATTGTATTAAATGGTAAGATTGTTGTCAAGTTGGCGGATCCGGATCCTCTCCATTTCAAATTGAAATGGAGAGTCTCCATTTAAAGGTCCAGATTTGTTTAAATTAGATCTAGGGACTAGAAGTTGCCACATCATTTAAAAACCACTAACTTAACTCTAGCATTAGTTTAACTTGGTTAAGAAAACAAACGCTAACTTTTTTTAGTTACCAACGTTAACTCTAACGTTAAACAAATTGACGCTAACAACTCAGTTCTGGTTTGCTTCCATGGTCGGAGTTGTTGAGGACAGAGGCGCCATGGTCGGCAGAGCTAATGAGGACAAATACGTCGTGGTCGGCAGAGCTGATGAGGACAGAGGCGCCGTGGCGAAGTTGAACGGACCACCGTCCAGGTCTGTCTCTCAACTCCCACCTCCACCCCCAATTTCCAGGGGTAATCTTTGGTATTCTGAAATGGATTGATCAAGATAGCCACATAGTATCAAGCCCCATAGTGGCTATCAATTTCTAGTGGACAATATGTCTTGTTCCCAATTCAAGTAGAGAGTTTGTTGGGCATGTTATGTAAGTTTATATATGTATCAATAAAATCAATGGGCTTTGGATTTTTTCCATAGCCAATCCACAACAATCCTATTATTTGGCAAAGACTGGGAAATTGGCTGCTAATATTGAGTTTCAGCTTCTATTATATAGCATTGCTACCTTTTATTTTCTCTTTCTGACCGATGCTTACTTATTCTGTTTTGCATATTAGATCAAAAGAATTGTGTATTAGGGAATGGATTATATGTGGCGGAGGTTGTAAAAGATGAAGACATGGTGTTTGATAATATGTTGCTAAGAAAAAATGTCAATGATTACAATCAGATACACTTGAATGTATTTATGATCATTATTAACAAGGCAGATATAAAAGAATTCTAAGCCAAACTCAATACATCAAGATGGCACGTTTTCTGTGGTCTTGATTGTCTTTTGTTGTTTGTTGTGGATGAACATTATCTTCAACAGAGAAAGATTTTATTAAATATGATTTGCACATCAGAAACAGAGATCTGAGTGCCGAAAACTCTCCTTTCCAGTCTCTATTTTATCATGTGCCTCCACTAGAGTCAGAAAATTTTCAACTCGAAAATATAGGTAGAGACCTTCACCACTACCAGTACCTTCTCTAGAATCAAATAAGAACTCCTTCAGTTCTCCTTTCAGTCCCGACCGTTTGCCTCCTCTTGACAATTTGTTTAAGGATTTTTATTTTTCCAGTACCAAGTTAACGATGGTAACTAGAAAAGAAAGAAGAAAAGTTAACGTTTGTTTCTTAACCAAGTTAAACCTACAGCTAGAGTTAAGTTAGTGGTTTTTAAATGATGTGGCAACTTCTAGTCCTTAGATCTAATTTAAACAAATCTGAACCTTTAAATGGAGACTCTCCATTTCAATTTGAAATGGAGAGGATCCGGATCCGCCAACTTGACAACAATCTTACCATTTAATACAATATTATTAAATTGTATCCGGATCCCAAGTTGGCACTCATCAAAAGAAGATTTTGTAATTATCTATGTTAAATATGAAAAGGACCCAAATAGGCAAATAGCAAATTCCAGAAACCTCTGGTTCCCCTGTTTTTATATGCAAGAAAAGACTCCTTTTTTGCAATCTACCTCGATGAGAAACAATTTGCTCATATTTATGGATCCTAAAAAGACTAACCTACCCTCTTTCAGGATTTTACGTCCATTGTCTCAATGTTGATTAAAAGAAGAAGAATTTCTAATGTAATAGCTGAGAAAAGAAAGAACTGAAGGAGAGGAAAAGCTTAGCTGGAAGGCCTAGAGTGACACTGACCAAATTGGAAATTTTGAAGACAAACCCAACTGTCCAACATTCTTATAGTAACTGTTTATCCCTCCAAAAAGCAACTTAAATAGTAACTGCCATAAATATTCTATTCTGTATATAAGGAAAGAACTTTTGAATTTTAAAATATACTTTCCTGACCAACCAACATTATTTTGAAGTATTTTTAGATTTCATTTTCTTCTTTTTCTCAAAAAAATAAGGAAGATTTCATTGTGTTCTACTATTGTTTTATATAGTTGTATTTTCTTAATTCAATTAAGGATAATTGTAAATAACAGCTAGAATGAGAATCTCACTAGGATCACATAAGAATGTGGTCAACGAAATGGTTTAAAAAACAAAATATGCAGAATTTTAAAACTTCATCCATATATTTAAACCAAAATGGCAAAAAGCAAGTTTAGCAAAAATAAAAAAAAACAAAATGCAAACCTCAACTAAAGCCAATAAAATGTCAGTTTTTATTTTAATGATATTAAATGGTTAATTGTATGCCAAGAACCTTGTAGTTCAACGACATTGTGTGCTCTCCTTTATGAGGAGAATCATGATTCAAATCTCTCTCTCTCTTTGTAGTAACTATCGAATTATCAAAAAAAAAAAAAATTGTTAATTGTATGGGTGATTTTATTGTGTTCTTGGGTGCAGTACTTAACTTACACCTTCAACAAGGATACCCCACTATGCAAGATTTCCCATTATCTATGGTGTCTTTAAGTACCTACTGTATGATTAGCCATCAAAGCTTCCAAGTTGTCTCACATGTGTGCTGTTACGAACCCAAATTTTGTTGGTTGCTTCGAGGGAACCAAAACCTCCTAATTTGATAATGGACTACTTCGAAGGAGTCCGGACCTCCTAAACAAGCTAACGCTTGATTTTACTGATAAATATTCTGATTGCTTTTATTCTCATTAGAGGTGGGCTTTAAATAGCCAAGCAATTACAATCCTAATCAAACACATCAACTCCTAATAACAAGTCCTACTTAACTTCTAACTCCTAACAATGATAAATCCTAATCAAATATTAATTCCTAACATAGCAATCCTAATACAATCTAACATGTAGATTGACTTCAAGTAGCACCGTAACATTCCCTCCCCCTAAAATCATCCATTGTCCTCAATGGATTCTTCTTCTTCTTCTTTCGCCACAAACTACTTCTCTTTTGTTTCTTAATTATCAACCTTTTGGATTTGGTCGGCTCTCCTTTCCTATAATCTTCAATCTTCATAGGTGCACAACACATAGATATAGAGGCTTGAACCTTTTTATTTTTTTGTGACCTGCAATCCTTTCTTGTATTATGTGACCCTCCATTGCCATTGAAACTCGAAATATCAAGTTTTGCTACCTTTGGATTGATAACACACCTTGAATTCGTTAGTCCACATTTAGTTTGTTTGTTGGATCTCTCCATCTCACCTTGATTGTGTGAGCTTTTGATAGGATCACAACTTTGATTACTAACAGTTTGATCTAGGCGCATAGGCTTACCAAGATATTGATCAAGGCGGGCAAGCATTACAACAAGCATCTGTTGCATCTCCTTGAACATTTGTTGTTCTGAAGCTAGACTTTTAACTTTAGTTTCTAATGGCTCCATGCGAAAGGCCTCCATAACCTGCTCTGATACCATTTGTTACGAACCCAAATTTTGTTGGTTGCTTCGAGGGAACCAAAACCTCCTAATTTGATAATGGACTACTTCGAAGGAGTCCGGACCTCCTAAACAAGCTAACGCTTGATTTTACTGATAAATATTCTGATTGCTTTTATTCTCATTAGAGGTGGGCTTTAAATAGCCAAGCAATTACAATCCTAATCAAACACATCAACTCCTAATAACAAGTCCTACTTAACTTCTAACTCCTAACAATGATAAATCCTAATCAAATATTAATTCCTAACATAGCAATCCTAATACAATCTAACATGTAGATTGACTTCAAGTAGCACCGTAACATGTGCATATTCTAATGATATTGCATAAGGATTTCAAGGAATTTGGATGTGAGCAATGACAAGCTCACAGGTAAGATTCCAATTGGTAGACAAATGGACACAATAAAAAATCCAAACTATTATGCCAACAACAATACAAAAAGTGGGTTGTGCAGAATGCAAATTCAAGTGTCATGTCCAGAAGAGTGTCATACCATTTTGTTTCTTTATCTTTTAGACAAAATATATAAAACTAGTCATTTTACGAATGCTTACCAAAAAAAATTATTATCTTCATCAAAGCGTATATAGCTAGCCTCATAGCTTTGTGATGGGACAATAGATTGGCTTTTCATCTTCAAGATTACAAAGCTGAACTAGTATGACCTTCAAATTGTTCTGTAATAACAACCCTAGTTGGATTACTTGTCGATGATGTTTCTGGTACATTCTTTATGTTTTGTTAGATGGTAACAAAGCTATTAAATAAAGAACAAATAAACAGATTTAAATTATTTTAATAAAATAAAGTACCATTTCCTATCTCTCTTTACAAATTTAATAGAAGTATACATTTGGTTCTGGAAAACATATTTCTTGTGTCATAGAGAAGGATCCTGTGATAAAATACTCTGGAAAAATAGTTTGAAATGTTTGAAATTAGAATAACAGGAAAATGACCACATACGTAAGAGTAATTTTATGTGGGAGTATTCTTTTTTCTTTTTTTTTGCTATGTATGTGGGAGTAGAGTATTCTTGATTAAAATGCTGTCGAGGCACTTGATGGCACTGCCATAATATTGCGAGGTGGTAACTCCTCAAACTTCGGCATCCACGCGTTCACCTCTAGCACCTGTGAAGAGTTCAACACAGAATAAATATATGTAACTTCAGAATCTTCATCATCATCAAAATTAGTGTAGTGTATGCGTGTGTTTCTATCGATAATTCAAAAAAAAAATAGAGCATATATATCAAAGCTAAACTTTGAGCCCTATGTAGCTCCTTTCCAATTGCAGACCCAAATGATAGATATGTTGAAGTTCAGATATTGGCCCATTTCATTACAATTCCACATAGAAAGCATGCATTTAAAATGAAATCATCAAGTCAACCCATTGATTATCTTTCTGTGAAAAGAGAAAACTAAACAAATCCATCCACGTCCACAAAATGAAGTACTAAATTCGGACTTTAAGGAGCCCAGAATGTGATAGTGAGGAGACACATCATTCATTCAAAAGACTGGGATTTTATGGCCCATTAGGGAAGTTCATGACCAGACCCATTAAAACCCCTCTTGGCCCACTTAAACTTAAACCCACATACCTGAAAGGATTTCGCCAAAACTTGACTAAATTCATTCCTGGGAAAGCGACAAGTCAATGTGCCTTCCAGTCTCTTAAACCTCATCAAATAATTATTTTATTTGACTAGACCACGATTATCCCCTAGCCCACTCCTCCTAATTTAATGTTTTTGTAACCATCCAAATCCAACAATGAATAAAGAAACACAACAATGGCAACAAATTGAAATGGACCAAAATTTTAGTTTGGCCTTAAATAACTCAATGTGACTTCCGTTGTCCACCAAACACGCTGAGCAAGGGTTTTTCAGGAAGGTTCCTGAATCCATCTATTATATGATGTACAAAGTGCTAGACTTATTCAGCAATAGATTTTCTGGTACTTTACCAAATTTGAACTTTCTATGGCCCACCATCACTGATCTTTCTTCAAATGAACTCTCTCAGGTGAACTTCCAATTGGTGCCTTAACCCTATTTACTACATTTGTTGCATTGGGCAAAAATAATTTTTTTGGCAACTTGTCTAAAATCCTTACTAATATGAATGGCCTTGTACACCTAGATACCCATGACAATAACATCATAGGTGAATTGCCAAAGTCTATTTGCCAAATCTCCACCCTTCGAGTACTAATTTTACGAAACAACTCTCTCTAAGGTTCAATCCCTGATTGTATTTCCAATCTTAGTAGCCTCCAAATTCTTGATCTCTCAAACAATCACCTGGTTGATGAAATCCCCGCAAAGCTTGGAAATCTTGTTGGTATGATTGAAACACCCCACACATTTTCACAACTCCTTGAAGATAAAAACTATTCACTCTTATCAATATTACACCCTTTAATAACTTTTTATTACATTTTTTTTTTTTGATAAATCCATCTGTTAGCTTTATTAACTTACATATATATAGTGATTGAAGTCTAGAGTAAATAAAAGTAACAATTAATTTTCTTAAAACATCTAGAGCTTAGTTAAAATAATTAATAATTTAAAAACTTGAAATGTGATATCTGATCTAAGGACTGCAATCGTATTTTAATTTGTAAAAATATGTTTTTTAATCACTTTCAATGAAGATAATTCATAACGACCCAAAGCCCACACCACAAAAGGTGAAAAAACATGTTCGTAAATCTATATTACTTGTCCATTGGTCCAAGTAGTGAGCTGAATACTAGTCCTATTTGTGAGTCTTCCAACTCTAGAAAACACTCAATTTGGATCAATGAAGCCCATACCTTACTAACCAATTGTCTTTTCCAGTCGCTTCACGACCTTTTAAGCAAATAATTCGTGAGGAACTCTATGCTCATTTTTATAAAACTAGTAAAAATTTGTGTTTACTTTGAGAAGCCATTATAGACACTGGCTTCTTTGATAAGGAACTACACTTTATTATTTGTTAGTAAACTCAATTGGAGTTGGCTAATATTTGTTTATGTGCCCAACTGGCCAAGGGCCTTATGGGCTTTGCAAAGCGGAGTGTAAGAAGTGGAACAGTCGAATAGTAAGGTAAACTAATGAGATATTTTTGTAATTTGCATCAGGTAGGGTTAGGGTATATATAAATATTGTTGTAACCTTATTCTCTCATATAGCGGATTGATAGTTCATAGTTTCTCGCTCTCGTAGACGTAGGCATATGGCCAAACCACGTAAATTGTTGGTGTTGATTTCTCACTTTTTATTTTATTTTGCTTAACCTATGGTTATTTACTAAGATTTATATATGAAAAAATTGATTTAAAATAGGACTTCTTGTATAAATCAAGTTGTTTTGGCAACAATTGAAACAAATTGTGCCTTTAAGTTATTAGAAATAATAAAATATTTGTCAATCCATTCAAACAATAATTTTATATTCTTAATTATATTAATTTTAACGTTGTAATTCTTCTCTTTCTAATGAGTTGATTCCTAATTTTCATAACACATAATAAGTATTATTCATGTGCCATAAAAATATTATTTTACAATATATTTTAAAATACACCACGTTATTGCGTGGGATATCGGCTAGTGACTCGCAAATTGCAATGACTTTTTCCTTTTTTTCAACAGGGTGACGACATACCTTTTTTTAAAGAGAGCAGTGCTTTGGTTGTTGAGACATGCAAAGTCTCCTTCAGTGAAAAGTGACTTTCAGCTCATTTTCTTGTCCACCAAGTTTTAGAAAACTATTAGCACTAGCTATTGAGTATTGAATTGACTTGAATAGACCATATACTTATGATCAATAGTGCAACATGTTAATCTCATTTAACAATCCTTCCAACTTTTAATTACCCTCTTTCTCTTTGAGCAAAGAAACACGACAATGGGCAAACCGGATTAGCACCCTTTTACGGGAGAAAACAAGCCTTTAGAAAAAGTAAAGAATCTTAAAAGACCTCAAAAATTGAGAAAAACTCAATGTGGAAAGAGAACAAGCCTTTAGAAAAAGTAAAGAATCTTAAAAGACCTCAAAAATTGAGAAAAACTCAATATGGAAAGAGAAAAGCCAATGTGCCAGGACTCTCAACCCCAAAGATTTTCAAAAAGCTACTACTTACACTTACTATAGACCACCTTCATCCTGTGAAGTTGTGGGCCGGTTTGGTTTTAAGGGATGTTGAAGTGTTTTAAGAGCCTTAAAGCTCTTTAGCGAAATTTCCAAACGTTTGACAATTTTGCTAAAGAGCATTAAGTGGATCCTTAAAGCTGAAAACAACTTTAAGATTAAAGCCGAAATTTAGAGCTTTTAGGAAGAAAAAAAAATCTTGGAGCCTTAAAGCTTCTTTCTTTGACTAGACCATAATCTGTAATCTTACATTTACATAACTTTTTTCATAACATTCTAACATTCTGACATTGTGAATATTAATATTCATAATTTATATATATTGATATCCACGTGTAGCTGGTATGAACTAATTATAATCTTTTTTTAACAGGTAGACCACACAATGTTTTTTAAACCTCCCCAAAGTCATCGTAGTCAATGATGTTGGACTTGACTCTCGTTCCGTGTAAAAAAAAAAAGTCAATGGAACCATTTTTCATCTCTAGAAAGATAAAATATGGATAAAAAATTCATTATTAAATAATAGAAAATATATTAAAATTTTAAAATAGATTAGCAAATAAAAATCTCACAAACCATGAGACCATGGAGGTGCAACATCAGCCTTTGATCGCAAATCAAAACACGTTGGTCCATTTTTTTACTTTTTTAACAAAGTCTTAAACATAAAAAATTTCAAAATAATGAGGTAACATGTTGTGATTGATGTACAATAACAGATTGTGAAAAAAAAAAATTGTAAAATATATTGTGTATAAAATTCATTGATGGTTTTTCAATGAATTGATAGAACATGAGAGTTTGATTTAATGTCTATGCCTCTAGTTTTTATTTTAATCTCAACTGTGTCTTCTAGATTGTTTTTTTTTAATTATTTTTCTGACTCACTAAAGAAAAAGAAGTCAGCCAAAATTGGACTAAACTCATTCAAAAGCGACAAGTCATTGTAAATATGCCTTCTAATCTCTATTCTTTGCCACTTTAGTCCAAGAAACTTTTACTCCCTATTTATATACTTTATTAGACTAGACCATGGTCAGTAGTGCGGTAGGTGAAGCTCTTTCTCCCAACTTTTCATGCACATCTTCCCTCTATTGTCTTGAACATCAAAAATTCTGTTTCATCAACATGGGAATTATCCATACATCTGTTTCATCAACATGGGAATTATCCATACATGTGCAACATTCTAGGTTGATGTATTCTTGAAACATCAAGCAACGTTATTCTAGGGTTTGGAATAATTATCCAGTAGTCTCGGACTAAAAATAAATGAGTAGTCCCTCTCTTACAGAGTGGTAGGTCCTATAATGAATTTAATTACTGGGACTCACCATTCATATTATATATTTATTTATAGTCCTGGACTACTGAATAATCACCAAAAAAATATTACAACACTGATTTCCAAATCCTACTTTTGACATCTTTTCAAATTTGCCTAGAAAATATTTTTTTTTGTTTTAAAAATAAAAAAATAAAAAATTGAGAAAACTAAACAAGTGTAATAAAAATATGATAAGAGACCCCATTAAGGAAGTTCATGAGCAGACCCATTAAAATCAATCTTGAGTCGTGATCCATCAAAAGGTTTTTGCTTGATTGTTTTTTTTAATATTTCTTTATTCTTCTTAAAGAAATATTTTATTAACAGAGAAAACGAAACATTATGTGGTTGTCATCCACGTCAAAACAAGTGAAATTAAAAAATAAAAGGGTGCACAATGGTAAAGTGGGTTATGCCGTTTGTTGGGGATCCCTTTATTGTTATTTATTGTTAGGTTGTTGTTTCTGTTGTAGTTGAGTAGCCCCAGTTAGGCTTAATACTTGTTATTATCTTAGTGTTGATGCCTGTTTGTTAAGTTGATTTTTTTTTTTTTTGCAACATTGCTGCTAGTTGTATTGTTGCCTGTTTATGCAGGATTACTCAGGTCGAATAAATCTCGTGTAATCATCAAAAAAAAAATCAGTAAAAAATTTAGCTACCCCCATTTACGCTCTTTCTGTTTTCTTTTTTTAATTCCAAAGTCCAGTCCTACCAACTTTTCATACGCATCTAACAAACACCAATACCCAAATAGTTTAATGACCCTTCTTTTATATATATATCCCACAGACCACTCATCCCAATTCCCAACTTAATTTTTATAACCAATCCAACAAACACGTTCACAATGCCCAAACTGATGAGCCTACTACAACTTGTACTTGTCATTTTATTCACCCCTTCTCTCTGCTGTCCCGAAGATCAAAAACAAGCTCTACTCCACTTTAAAGCCTCTTTCCTCAATGCTACTGCTTATTCTGCATTAAGAAGCCCGGAGTTCAGGTTAGAATCATGGAATTCCAGCTCAGATTGTTGCCAATGGGAGAGGGTCAATTGTACTTCTCCCTTTGGTTCAAAGACTGTGATTTCTCTAGATCTGTCCTACCTTGTCGACGGGGAGTCTGAAGAGCCCAGAGTATTGTCTTTCACCATCTTCACACCACTCTTTCCGCATTAGAAGCTTGACAGAACTTCATTTGAGTGAGAATCGCATACAAGGAGAATTTCTAGGTGACAGCTTGGCCAATATGAGCAAATTGGTTTTTCTTGATTTGAGTGGAAATTCATTCCATGGAAATATCCCTAAGGAGATAGGGAATATGACAAAGTTGCAGCAATTGTCACTTTCCGGTAACAATTTCTTTGGTGAAATTCCAGCTTCAATCCTGAATCTGAAGGAATTGAAAACATTGGACTTGAGCTACAATTCATTGTCCATGGAAATTCCTATTGATACTGGCAATCTATCTAACATAACCACTTTGGACTTCAGCAACAACAATCTCACGAGTACAATCCCATCATCCATACAGAAATTGATCCAAGTTGGAAACACTTTACTTGCAAAACAACTTGCTCACTGGAGATATTCCATCTTGGTTATTCGATATCAAGAGCCTAAAGTATCTTTTTCTTGGAGGCAATTATCTGGCGTGGAATAACAAAGCAAAGGTAACGCCAAGGTGCACCCTATTTGTGTTGTCTATGAGGTCTTGTGTTCTTAGTGGAGAAATTCCAGACTGGATTTCTACGCAGAAGACTCTTGGAATTCTAGACTTGAGTGAGAATCAGTTGGAAGGAACTTTCCCACTGTGGCTTGCTGAAATGAATGTTAATTATATATTTTTGTCAGGTAATAACCTTAAAGGTTTTCTCCCACCTACTCTATTCAACAACTCTCCAAGTTTAAGAGTTCTTTCTCTATCTCGGAACAACTTTTATGGAGAACTGCCAAGTAATATTGGTAACGCTACTAAAATCTCTGATCTTTTCTTGGATCGCAACAATTTTTCAGGGAAGCTTCCTGAATCTATTGTCAATTCTTATTACCTCACGTTTTTGGACTTGTCGAACAACAAATTTTTTGGCGATACTTTGCCAGATTTTAGCTCCAATGTAAATCTCCAATTCATTGATTTTTCTTCAAATGAATTCTCAGCTGAAATTTCAACAAACTTTCCCCAAGCAACTACACTTCTCTCATTGGGAAAAAATAAGTTTTCTGGCAACTTGTCTAGAATCCTTACTAATCTAAGCAACCTTGAATTCCTAGACATCCATGACAACAAAATCACAGGTGAATTACCAGGCTTTATCTGCCAAATATCTACCCTTGAAATTCTAAATTTACAAAAAAACTCCCTCCAAGGATCAATTCCAGATTGTATTTCCAATCTTACCAAGCTCCAAATTCTTGATCTATCAAGCAACCAACTTGTTGGAGGCATCCCAACAAAAATTGGAAATCTTGCTAGTATGATTGAAACAACCAAGGATTATTCTGTAATCACTGGTTCTAGGATGCATGATTTGATTTTGAATTGGAAGAAGACACAACAAGGTCTATCATGGAACCACCTGAATCTCTACTTTTTGTTAGACTTGTCAATGAACCAACTTTCTGGTGAAATTCCAGCTTCATTAGGAAGTTTGAATCCTCTAAAGGCTCTCAACATCTCACATAACAACCTTTATGGGAGGGTACCAGCAAGCCTTGGTGATTTAGAGAATCTAGAGAGTTTGGACTTGTCATACAACAATCTATCAGGCTTCAATTCCACAATCACTAGCAAAGTTGCAACAACTGACTATTTTGGATGTGAGTAACAACAAGCTCACAGGTAAGATTCCAATTGGTAGCCAAATGGATACCATGAATAATCCAAACTTTTATGCCAACAACAGTGGGTTGTGCGGAATGCAGATTCGGGTGCCATGTCTAGAATACTTGTCACCAACAAAACCACCAAAGGTTGAGAGTAAGGAAACATGGTTCTCATGGGAAGGAGTGGGGATTGGATATGCAGTTGGCTTCTTTGTAGCAGTGGGAAACCTATATCTTATTGGGTATTTTGTCCCTACAAAACCTCCAAATCACCGCCGCCAACAAAGAAGGCAAAGGATATAAATTTCAGGTCTATTACAAAAATGAAAGGGTTATGCATGCAGTCTATGGCTTGACAGGCAACTATTTATCATATTTGGAGGAATAGAAATGAAAGGGTTCTCAAAGGTAAAGTGAGTTATGTTGTTTGTGGGGATCCCTTTACTGTTTTTAATTGTTATTAGGTTGTTGTTTCTTTTGTAGTTTAGTAGCCAGTGAATCTTATTTCTTATTATCTTAGTGTTGCTGTATGTTTGTTAAGTTGAGGTTTTTTTTTCTTTTTTCTTTTTGCAAACCTTGTTGCTACTTGTAGTGTTGCCTATTTATGCAGGCTTACTGAGGTTGAATAAAATCTTGCTTATTAATCCCATAAAAATCTGTGTTTAACTGTAGAAATATATAAGATATCAGATATAAACTCCACACAAATTGTTCTCCCTCGTCATACGTTTTACAAATGTTTACCATAAACTATTATCTTCATCATAGCTTATAAAAATAGGAGATTGAATTACTAGTTCCTCATAGCTTTTGTTATTGGACTGCATACTAGCATTTCATCTTAAAGATTACATTTTTGAATAATGGGCTTAAGCTGAAATAGCAAGACATTCAGATAGTGTTGTAATATTCCCCCAAGTTATTTAGAACTGTTGGTCTATAAGTCTCCAGTTATGTTATTATGTTTTCCATCAAATGCGACTTCCCTCAATTGGTTTGGGTGGCAGTGGCATAGCTCATTACAAAAGTCAGAAGACCTTGAATCCTGCAATATAAAAGAAACAAGCACTATTTCCCATCCTTTGCACTCTTTTTAGTATTTTATACACTTTTTATTCAAGAAAATAACTTATTATTTCTTATAGAAGAATGTTGCAATATAATATTCTGAAAAATTGTTTTAATGTCTTATATTAGAATAACAAGACAAAGGAATCATCATGTCAACTTTTATATAATGTTGTGGATGGATGTAAGGTGTTTTAATGTACCAAATATTATAATTGCTAGAAGAAGTCCTTTGTGTTTGAACCTTGAATGTGATGAAATAGTAAGAACAACTGATGGTTTTCTTTTGTTAGTTGTTCCACAATTATATACTCATTTTTCTCTCACAAGCATAGGGTTTTCATCTAGCTACCTACTCAAGTTCAAAACTTTTAACATATATCATATCCAAAATCAAGCATTCTTCTATGTTATTCAACCTTCCCCCAAAAGACCAGAAACTAGAAATATGAAACTAATCAGACCCCATGTATTCTCTAGATTAACATGCTCAATTCCTTCACTCATTCACATTAACCTTTTTCTCATACATACGTTAGCCAATATATTTTTCAATGAATGCAAGGAACCTTATTATTCAAATCAAATACAAGAAAATAAATAAATTTTCCAAATTTTGATCGATGTGAGTAATCCTCAATTCCCACTAATTACTAAAGTAGCAGAACATCAAGAATACCAATATTAAACAATTAAGTAATATCATTATGAATCTTTAGTACTCTATTAGAGACTACGAAACAGTACATAGCTAATAAGAAATTCCACTACAAAACAAAATTGCACAAAAGAATATAAAAACAGAAATTCATAGGTAGATTAGAGATAGAAAAACAGAGTGCCTACCTGGATTCAAATTCTCTAATCTCAACAAGTTCTTTCCCTAAATAATCCATCCATTGTACTCTCTTCTTCTGAACCTCTTTCACAGCACCAGATTCTAAAGACAGCTTCCGGAGACTGCTTTTTAAGTATTCCTCAACTGGTTGTTGTTGTTTGTCATCTAAGCTCTCTTCCTTGTCCTCAATGGTCTCACTAGGTAACTTATCAGAGGTTTTAGGAACTAAGACGGTTTTGATGGCTCATTGTTACTACTTTGTTAACAACTGATGAAATATTTGCCTGATTAACAACTGGTTGTTACTACAATTAGCCCGTGTCTTTACAACTCCAAATAGAAAGCAAGAATTTGAATTAAATCATCAATACATTGATTATTTTTCTCTTCAAGTGTATTGAGAGAAAACAATATACAAATCAAACATGGGAATTTCACAATAAAATTGTATTAAATGGTAAGATTGTTGTCAAGTTGGTACTCATCAAAAGAATATTTTGTAATTATCTATGTTAAATATGAAAAGGACTCAAATAAGCAAATAGCAAATTCTTACAAAAATAGAACCAAAGTAATGAAGAATACTTATTAAAAAAAAAAAGGCTTAATGCTCTAGTGGTTCTGAGATTTAGGATTTGATAGAGAAATAAAGACAGTGTTTTGCAGTGAAAGAAGTGAAACCCAAAAAAGATTGTGAGTTTTAGAGGTTTCTGATAATGAATGCAACTCAGAAACCAACATAAAGCTGTCCAGAAACCTCTGTTTCCCCTGTTTCTATATGCAAGAAAAGACTCCTTTTTTGTAATCTATCAGGATGAGAAACAATTAGCTCCTATTTATGGATCCTGAAAAGACTATCCTACCCTCTTTCAGGATTTTACCTCCATTGTCTCAATGTTGATTAAGAGAAGAAGAATTTCTCAATGTAATAGCTGAGAAAAGAAAGAACTGAAAGAGAGGAAAAGCTTAGCTGGAAGGCCTAGAGTGACACTGACCAAATTGGAAATTTTGAAGACAAACCCAACATATGTAGAATTTTATATTGTTTTATATAGTTGTATTTTCTTAATTCAGTTAAGGATAATTGTAAATAACAGCTAGAATGGGAATCTCACTAGGATTACATAAGATTGTGGTCAACGAAATGGTTTAAAAAACAACATATGTAGAATTTTAAAACTTCATCCATATATTTAAACCAAAATGCAAGTTAAAAAAAAAAAAAAAAAAAAATGCAACCTCAACTAAAGCCAATAAAATGTCAGTTTTTATTTTAATTATATTAAATGGTTAATTGTATGCCAAATGCCTTGTAGTTCTCGTGATTTTTTTGTACATCGATAAATTTGGTTACCCCAACTTACGCACGCTTTGGTGCAATTGATGGGATATCATTCTGGTTGAGGAGTCTAATCACCCATTTAATTTCAATGGGTTGGTCTAGTAGTTCCTAAGGCCTTATAAGATTTATAAGGCCTTGTGTTCAAAAATTTTAACCAGTATCTTGGGACCATTATCAAAGGATTCATTTTTGTAATTATCTAGTATGTGTGGGACGGAGGGACTATACACGACGAAGGAACTATACAAGCTCGGGGTCATAGTCAAGTGCTCAAAGAGCTCTAAACACTCACATTAGCCAAAAATAAAAATAAAAACTATTTTTGTCTCAAATTTCAATAGAGGAATGCTACATACACAATCATTTTTAGAACTTTTTTCACAACCAATACTTTCAAAAAACAAGTTAGCATAAAATTGAGATTAAGGAGAAGAAAAAAACTTGGTTATATATATAATTCCAGCATTGTAACTTTTCTGAGCAAAGATGTCCCGAGCAAAGCAACAATTCAATGCAGGCCAATCCAAAGGATAAAGCCAGGTAAATTTATGTACTTATAGCCATGTGAGCACTTAGAATTGTATTGGTAAAATATTAACTAATTAATTCATTTGTGGGTTTGGGCAAGCCAAGGCTGAAGAGTGGATTGAATCCACGAAGGACACAGCCAATGCAGCTAGAAACAAGACCGTTTCTGCAGCTCAATCAGCTCAGGAGACTGCCTAACAAGGAAGGGACCAAAGTGCCGGTTTTCTCTCACCTATCTCTCATCATACTACGATGTGAGGTTGCATTAATGGATTTAGGTGTTTTTTTTTTTTTTCTTGACTGACTAACATGGACAAGCAACGTCGTTGTTGGTGTAAGATTTCCTTTAGAGTAATGATACAGACATAATAATTTTCACAACAACTGAATTTTTAGTTTTTTTATTAGTTCTTAAGATTTCTTTTAAAGTAATGATACAAATATAATAATTTTCACAACAGTTGAGTTTGTAGTTGCTTATAGTTTTTATCTAGATCCACTATTGATATTATATTAGCTACTATTCACAACTTGACACCTCAATAATTAGTGAAAAATTTTATGCTTCAAGTTTTTTTTTTATTTTTTTATTTTTATATATATATATATATATTTTAAGAAAACGCCTCTAAGTTATAATAAATGTCTTTTTCTTTTCATTCTTTTGCCATTTTCATTATAATCTAGATGTAATAAGGGCTTAACAATAATACAAATATTGTAATGCAAAACAAGCTGAGTCAGTGATTTGTTTCACCTTCTTCAATATCTTTCTCTAGAACTCACCAATTATATATATTTTAAAATCTTTCTCTAGATGCATAGCCAATTTTCAATATGCAACAGTGCCGGCTCCAAGGTAAAGCCAACAAAGCAGTAGCTTTAGGCCTACAAAACTTAGAAATGTTAGAAGACCTACAAAAAGCTCCATAGCTCAAAAAAAAAAAGAAAAAAAAAAGTGTATGTAATTTATGCCCATATATATATATAAGCCACAAATAGTTTAAGGCAAAGACCCATATATGTACTGATGTTGCTATAGGATGGATTTTATATTAAAAAAAAATTATAATATAATAAAAAACACTCTACTTATAACAAAAAAGGAAAGAAAAAAAGACCTCATTTAGGTTTCTTGTTTTGGCCCCAAATTGGTTAGGGCCGACCCTGGCCCTTATATGCAAATGAATTTATGTGATATATCCCAACATTATATATATATATAAAAAAATATTTGACGAAGTCTTCTATATTTAATGTAAAACAAATGTTTTTTTTTTGTTTGCGATTTCAATTATTGTCCCTTAATATCTAACATTCGGTCACATTAATTAGAACTGAAGGAAGGTGAGTTTGAGAGATCACTGCATATATTCTAGCCTATAAACACGCGGCAAATACCATTGCTTTTTTTTTTTTTTTTTTTTCCTGCGCTAATTAATACCATTGCTTCCGTTAGTCGTGGTTTTCCCTTCTTCATTTTCACTATTAGTGGTTTCAACTCTTGGTGATGCAGAGTCCTTTTTGAGAGGGCCATATCTACTTACCAAATTCAGTCACCCAGTGCCCATTTCAAAGGCAGAAATACACGCTCTACACCTTCTATCAACCAACACGTGTGCATGGCAAAAATTCCTAACTTCCATGTGTCACTCTTCTATGGACCTCTAAGTGCTATAAATACTTCAAAAAACAAGGCAGAAGAACATTGAGATAAGAAAAACAAAAGCAAACAAACTACTTTAAATAATTCCAACATTGTACTTATTTTTTCTGACCAAAGATGTCTAGCGCAAAGCAAGATTTCAATGCAGGCCAATCCCATGGACAAGGCCAGGTAAATTTATCTGGTTTTAACCATGTTTGTAGTTAGCACTATATTTGTAAAATATTGACTAATTCGTTTGTGGGTTTGGGCAGGCCAAGACTGAAGAGTGGATCGCATCCACGAAGGACACAGCCAATGCAGCAAGAAACAAGACTGCTTCTGCAGCTCAATCAGTTGAGGAGTCTGCCCAACAAGGAAGGGACCAAAGTGCCGGTTTCATCCAGCAGGTTCCCGTTTTAATTTTCTCCCTTTAGGACCTTCCTACCTTACTCCTTTATTATTCGATAATTGGGGTTAGTTCTAGTAGGTTTTAGTGTCTAAAGATGAATCCAAAAAGAAAAAAATTAAATTAAATAATTTGATGGGTAGATTCTAAGCATCCATTATAATAGGGTTAATAAAAAATATGCAAAAATTTGTGTGGGCAGTACTTTTTGAGGAAATATTTTAACGTTAATGCCTTGGATTAATTAAGTGCTTAATTTTTAATTCAAAGTGCAATATTGTTATTTGTTCCTATTACAGACCGGTGAGCAGGTGAAGAACGTGGCTCAGGGCGCTGTGGACAGTGTAAAGAACACACTTGGAATGGCTGAAAAGAAATGAAAGAAGACACTCTATCTCTCACATTACGATGTCGCGCTGCATTAATTAATGGAATTTAGGTGTTTTGTTTTGTTTTTTCTAGGTTTTTGCTCTTTCCTGAAGAACAGGGACAAGCAACATCGCAGTTGGTGTGAGATTTCTCTTAAGAAAACTCCTCTCTGTTGTCATATGCGTTTTGCTTCTCATTCTTTTGCCATATTCTTTCATAGCAGATGTAATAAAGGCTTAACAATAATGCAAATGTACTGCAAAACAAGTTGATTCATTGATTTGCTTCACTTACTTCTTCTGTATCTTTCTTTAGAAAACACCAATTATTATTATTATTGTTACTAGTTGAAGGCCTCCTCCAACATCATTATTGAAATTCAATACCAGTGCACCATTTCCAAGATTATGTGTTGCATGTCGCTTGACCTATATTTTTGTTAAACTCATCTATAAAGAAAATGAATATTGTATCAGTGACAATTTAGAATTAGTCGGAAATGAAATATTTCGATAGGAATGTATCGTTTTGGAATTACCAATATATACATATATTCTTTGATCGTGAGGCGTAGATCGATAGTGACAAGGAAGATAGTGGTAATGCTTCATTCCTTTATCCATTTTCACTTCGTTTGGAAGGGAGGAAAGGAATGGAAAATATATATATATATATATATATATATATATATATATATTTTAAGAATATTCTCTCATTTCCCCTGTTTGGAAGTTTAAGTAAGAGGTAATGGAAATGAATGGAAAGACCATTCCCTTGTTTGGGAGTTTAAGTGAAAGGAATGGAATGGAACACTCATTCCTCCCTATTCCCTCCAAACCCCAAATTTTCATTCCCCCAAAAATTGGAAGGAATAGGAGGAAATGAATTTAAGTTTAATGATTTTTTCACCAAACGTCCCAAAATGCCCTTAGTATTTTTGTAAAATCCTAAATTACCCTTATAAATTTGACCTTTTATTTTCCTCAGTTTCCATGGTATTTCTATAATATTGTATTTCTAAATGACCATGCATGGACCTTTAACAATGTCAATTTTCTTTTAAAAGTTTATTTTGTGGATAATGAATTTCGAATTTCCATTTATTGGGATTATATTTTAATTTATATTACTTAGATTTTGTACTTATTTATAATTAATCAGATTTTATACCACCTGTTGTTTTATATTGATTTATTTCTCTGTTAGCAAGGGCCAAAAAAATATAAATAAACTCTCATGGTATTTCTATAATATTATTGTCACACCACAAGGTGTCATATATGGTGTGGTAATTCTATAGTATTATTCCATAGATTAATCCTCATTTTATAAAAATAAAGGGTATTATAGTAATGTTGTTATAAAATTATTCATTTCCATTCCTTCTAATATTACTCCCAAACAAAGTTACTTACATTCCATTCCATTCCATTCTTCTATTTTAAAACATTCAAACAAGATTACTTAGTTTCATTTCATTCCATTCCATTTCCATTCATTAAATTCATTCCATTCCATTCCATTCTATTCCATTCCCTTATAATTTATTCATTCCATTCCATTCTATTCCCCTCTAAACTCCCAAACGAAGCCTTAAGGTTTCTTTAGGAGTTAAGAGCATGTTTGGTTTCTTTATTCAAACACAGTTTTTTGTGTTTGAATCCAAAAAGTGGTGGGCCCGGATTGAAAAAATTTTGTTTGGTTTCTGTACTCAGTTTTTGCATTCAAGAATTTTTACTGTATAACTGATACTGAATTCGTCGAAAATGAAAACAACTTTTACATGTTTTCACTTTTAATTTTCTGTATTCTATTTTATTGTTCAATATAATAATAATATATATATTTTTTCATTTCTTCTTTTTCTCTCGTTCTCTCTGTCTCTCTCACTTTGCTCTTCGTCGGGAGTAAGTCTGCTCGAGGTGGCAGCGACGGAGGGCGAGGCTTGGTGAGGTGAGTGGCGATGGAAAGGGTTAGGTGAGGCGAGGTTTTGGGCGAGGCGAGGCGAGGTGGGCTTTCTCGCGATCTCTGCCGTTCGAGCTCAGGATCTCCACCATTGGAGCTTGCGATCTCCGCCGCTGTTTAAGCTCGAGATCACTGATCAGATCTGGGGTAAAATTTTGTTTTTGTTTTGTGGGTTATGGGTATGGATTTGCTTGAGTGTTTTGTAATTTGCGGTTGTCGGTGTGGGTGTGGGCTTGAAGGATGTGTTGTGGCCAGTGAAGGGTAGATTGTTGTGGGCGGCAAGTGGTGGATTACGGTGGGTAAAACAATTGGTTGGCCGGTGGAAAAAGCTGGATTGCAAGGAGGGTTTTTGGTTGATTATGGTGGGGGGTTTGATTTGTGGTGGGTCGGGGTAGGTTGCGGGGTGATTCGTGGGGGGTTTATGGGGTGGCTCGCGGTGGTGGTGGTGGGTTTTGGTCGACTCCGGTGGTGTTGGGTGGTGGGTTATACTGTTTGTTTATTACAAACAAAAACAAAAATAATAATAAATAAATAAATAAAAACAGTAATACAAACTAGGTGAAAAACACTTACCAAACAAATTTTTGGTACTTAAAACTACTCAAATACTGTTTTTGAGAACAATTTTTCAATTCACCTAAATACAAGTTTGAAAAACACAAAACCAAAAACACTCACCAAACATACCCTAAATATTCTGGTTTGGAATTAGATATAACAACTTGACTATGTCGTATTATGGTTAGAATTCAAGTTGAATGATTGAAATTTCTTATCAAACTAAAAGTTTATTTCTTGCAAAAAAAAAGCAAAAAATGAAATTTCTCTGAATTTGTTGCTTTGTATTTTATGGAAGATTTGTAATCTGGTTTATAATTTTAGGCTAAACTTGTTATTGTTTGAATAAGACGTAGGCTTGTAAATCCGCCAAATATTTAGCATCGTCTCAAAATGAGCCAATTTAAATAACAAACTAACCATTCCTTTTATTTAACTTTTGTAGTCTAACTAAGCCATAATATTTTTTAAAAAATATTGTAATTTTAATACCTATTTCTATAAGTTTTTGTTTTTGTCATTGTCTACTTCTACATTTTACAATAATTTAATTACTTAATTTCAGTCTAAATGAATTGGAGTTTGATGCATTATGTGTTGATGGAATGCAAATTATGTGGTTATGGAATGATCTAAATTGAGCGTCGAAAGAGCCAATAAGCCTAAACGGCAGCACAATTGGTTAGGAATCATGATCACGTCTCATGAAGTATGTCATTAATTCAATCCCACTATCCCCTAAGGCCAAAATTACTTGAGAGAGAGAGAGAGAGAGAGGCCATTCTCAACCATAACAATAAGAAGCACTTTACTATAAAAGTTGGTAAAACGCCAATAACTTATTTATTCTTTAGTCATCTGAAATTGGTTGCTAGATGAAATAGCTATAAGTATACAATCTCCAGCACACTGATTGTAGTAGTAATTAACTGCTTCGCAATGACATACGCGATGATCTATGGTCTTCAATCTTTCAAGGACACCATATGATTTGCAAAAACAAAATTAGTAAAGATTTATTCAAACATCAGTATTAATTAACCTTAGGTAATTCTAGGAAAAAAGAAATGTTAGGAAATAAATAAATAAGTAAAAAAAAAAATTATAAAGAATTGCACATATAGATATAATATAAATAAATTTTCCAATTCAAGCTCTTCATCAAAACTTTGCACTTCATCCATGACTTCTGGAAACTTGACTCGTGAAGATGTGCTTTTTAACCAATTTTGACAACAAATAAGAGTCTCAACGGTTAAAGGAGACAATGAACTCCTAAAAGGATCCAAAACATGACACCCGGTTCTAAAGGCTGACTTAGATGCAACGGTAGACAACGGAACTGCCATGACATCTCGTGCTACATGGGAAATGATTTTACATTTGGAGGAATTCACCCTCCACCAACCCAAAATATCAAAACCTAAAGCACATGGTGGCTCACTTGCCCACCCTCCACCAACACTTCATTTTGAATGCCCATAAGCTCATGAAAATAAGAATTAGAAGTGACAATTAATGATCCAAAGAAACGTAAAGTTGCTTTATAAAAAAGTCTAAGAAACTTGCAAAACAACGGAACATTTTCCAAATAAAAAAAAGCGGGGAGGACCTTTGGACTTTTTCCCATTTCCATCAGGTTCTTCAAAATAATCCATGTATTGATCATCATCAATGACCATCCTATCAAAAGCTCTCTCAAACTTCTTAGCCGACTCTAGTATAAGATAAGTGGAATTCCACCTGGTAGGAATATCTAGTGAAAGCAAACTCTTACTTTGAATGTTTGCATCCTTAACAGCTTCTAAGAATTTTTTCAAAGCTTTTTGGAGATGATTTCGCATATCGCACTGCATTTCTCACCATAGAAATTGACTCATGGATGTCTTTCAATCCCTTTTGCACAATTAGATTTAATATATGTGCACAACATCTCATGTGCAAGAACTCACATCCCATAATGCAACTTTCCTTCAATTTCATCTTCCTATAAATAATCAATAGCCACATCATTGGAGCTTACATTATCAACTGCAATTGTTAAGACAATATCTATACCCCATTCTCTCAAACATTTCTCAACCACTTTTCCAATTGTTTCCCCCTTATAGGAACTATACAAAAGTTCAAAATTCTCTTTTGATACTTCCAATCACTATCAATAAAATGGTATGTCAAACAAAGGTAATTAAGATTTTGCACGGAAGTCCAAGTATCAGTAGTCAAACAACCTTTTCGCCCCTTTGAACTCAAAACATCTTTCAATTTTTCCTTTCGTTAAGTTAAAGTTTTAAACAATCATTTGCTATTATGACATGAGAGGGAATGGGAAACCTAGGCTTAACCATGTTCATATAGTAATTAAAACCTTGATGCTCCACAAATTTGAATAGTAGTTCATGTACAATGATCATCCTAGCAAGAGCCAGCCTTATTTTCTTAATGGAAAATACGTGCACTTCAATTTTTTTAGTATTATTCTCTCCTCAACAACAATCTTTTTGAAATGATAAGAAATTGTTGATTGATTCTTGTCCTTTTTATTTATTCTTTGAATTCTTCTCACACTTTTTAGCATGTCCCCATAAGGTCGAGGTCCCATTCTTTCTAGAATGACAATTGTATGTTTTTTTACAATAGTTATATGCTGCCCTAGGGTCTTTGGGATCACCTCCACCTAGCTTAGTAAAATGATCCTAGACCTTTAATGTCGGCTCTTTAAAGTGTTTCGTATTTGGAACAGGTTGTGATTCTATGAGGAGTGTTGGTTCATCTGGTATAATAACATGGTCAATCGTTGTAGGTGGATTTGGTTAATTTGGATTAGGATTTGAAGCAGCATCCATCCAGGGGCAAGGTCGTTGAAAAAAAATAAAAACACAAAGTCACAATCAAACTATAAGAGCAGTAGTGCAGCACAACAATCAACAACAAGTAGTGCAACATAACAATCAACAACCAAACAAATAGAGACCTGTATATTTTAAAGCAATAAAGTTTATCATGTACTTTCTATTTCACTAGCTTTTGTTGTATTTGATTATTACAATTATCATAAATAAAAAGCAACTAATGCTTATTGTGTAGGGAATTAGCTACAGAGTTGAGAAGCTATAAAGCAAAAATATCACATACTATTTACTGCAATGTGCAATCCTAGAAATGTTAAAAAAAAAGTAGTACACTACACAAACAATCAACATATATATGAAGTACACAACTGTAAGTAAAGAGTATTGTTATTTAACGAGAATAATCAACATTAGAGTACATGAAAATTAGTGAAGGTACTAAATTCTAGTTCAGGCCTCTTGGAAGTCAGAAGGGCTTATCTATTTATTTACAACACAAATCACAAATCACATATCAATATATCATAGAGTTTAAAAACCAGCACAAAAGTTGTACAATGCCAACACGACTGAAAAGGTTGGTGACTCTGAGGCGGATGGTGCTAGGCATGGAAAAAGAAAAATGGTAGGGGTTGAGGTCATTAGCATGAACTAAAGAGAAAGATGAAGACACGGAGAAAAGTTGGGGATGGGTCTGCTAGATTTGTGGTCAGCAACGAGAGAAAGGGAGAGAGAGATAAAGGGACGAAAAAATTGGGTGATCATTGTTAGAAAACACGAAACCAGATCAGAAAAAATATCAAAAGATGTTCTTTGTTTTTGTGATTGTATAGTGAATTTTTTTTTAGTAATATTTTTAGAAAACACTAGCCAAATATCATGTGTTGTGCCAGGGCCTACCGTTTTGTGGATTCAAATCTAGAAATTTGGAATAAAAAACACAAACCAAACATGATCTAGAGTGTTGGTTATTGTTTCTGATTCTTTATTTTTTCCCTTTTTACAATCATTTTTTATAAGTAGGTTATTGTATGATAATATTATGACAACTAACAAGCGAATAAATGAACCAGACGACTTGAGTATGACAGGACAAGGTCCTATGAGTTGGTCATATATCATAGGTGTATGTGATCAGTCCATTCTAGCAAACATGATAAAGTTTAAGGATTAGATACTATGATAACCATCTTGGTTATATCCAAACGATCATCCTGATTAGTATGTGGAACTCTAGAGCCTATTGAGATGGTCTATCAAGGCCACATTCCTACGAATATTGGAGCCCACTCTCTACGATTCAAATACCTTGAAATATGACCCACATGATCATTCCCATGACTGTTCTCCAAGGCACTGACATCTCTCTAGCACGGGAGTGAGAGTCAAATCTCCATTATAAATACCTAAGGGCTCCCAATAACTAAGCTATGGAACACTTACCCTAAAACTTTGTCATTTTCCTAACTTAGGCATCAACGAGCTCTTGGCCGATACCACACTAGTACTCCTTGAGCAAACCTTGCCTTCCTTTTTTGCAGGTACTCAAATCTTCACGTTAGTGGTAGCCTCGATCTATTGATTCATCAATTGGCATCATCTGTGGGAAACTAGAAATTTCCATTCGACAAAGGGAATATTTTATTATCAAGATATTGGAATTTTGTGTTTGTTGAAAATCCATGAAGTTGTATATATCAATGTCTTAAACTTAGACGAATAATTTTTTTTTGGATTTATGACTTTTATGTGGAATAAGTTGTATTTATTAATATTGTAAAATGTCGAACATTTTGTATCTTTTTGTAGATTTCTTGATTTTCTAACTGTTGTACTTTAATTTAGTCTTTATATTGTTAAAAATGGGAAAATGGAAATATGAACGGTTTATACCAAAAAAAAAAAAAATATTGCAATGAAATGGTTGAACCAATTCTTCATCGCAACGAAAAAGTAGTGGAAATAAAGTGAAATTAATTTTTGTATGACTATATTATAACGAAATGGTGGAAGCAATAACATATTGCAACGAAACAGTCGTGGCAATAAAGTGAAATTAATTTATATATATATTGTAACGAAATAGTTGAAGCAATATTTTATCACAACGAAGTAATCATGGCAATAAAGTGAAATTAAATTACGTATAACCATACTTCAACGAAATAGTTGAAGCAACACTTATCGCAATAAAGTAGTTGTGGCAATAAAGTTATATTAATTTATGTATAAATTTATTGCAACGAAATAGTTTAGCAAATGCCTTATTGCAACAAAACAATCGTGACAATAAAGTGAAATTTATTTCTGTATAACTATATTACAATGAAATTGTTGAAACAATACTTTATCTCAATGAAACGGTTGTTGCAATAGGTTGGTCATGAACATATTATAGACACGATATTGCAATGACTAAGTCTATTATAGCAACGAAAATTTCATTGTAATAAAAGATATTTATTGCAACGACAAATTTTGTTGCGAAATCCTATTGCTATAGAGTTTATTGCAACGGCTAATTTTCTTTGCAATAAGATTTAATTGCAACGAAAAAGTAGTTACTGCCATTAATTTTGTCGTTGCAACAAACATTTTTTCTTGTAATGCCTCTTAGGGTGGAGACAGATGAAAAACTCAAAGAAGTCTATTTAGATGACCAAACATCGAGTAGGGTGTCAAAGATTGAATTCAGAATCTATCAGTTAAGCCCTTTTACAATTTTTGAGAGTTAACCTAAACATGTCTGCCTACACTCATACCGAGTTAAGATTGGAGACATTATCCGACCTATTTGGATCCAAACTTTTCAACGTTACAGCCAAAGATTGTGTCACCATCTTCTCACGCTAGCATTATATACACTAAAAACTAGTACTACAATTTGTGGTAACTGGAATATTAGCCGAAAATATGATATCGGTGACACTAGTGGTACCGTCTTTATCCACCCATTATTTTTCTCAAAATAAGAGATTGATCTTGCTTGAACCACCCAAGAACCTTATACCTAAAATAAGTCCACGTATCAGATTGAGGTTACGACACCCCGATCAGGAATTCTTGCACCACCTAGTTTCTATCTTCCCTTTGTGGTGCATCAAGACATTCCAAGCGAGAACATTTGGGTTGAGCTAAAGTGATTAGGAGAGATGGCCAAGAAAAGGAAGCACTAGTTTTTAGTCATGTTTTATGTTTCAAATGTTGCTTGGGTAATTTTTTTTTGGGTAAATTATACTAATACCCCTGAGTTTATAGTGAAATTCACTCAGCATACCCTATTTTTAAGAAAAAAAACTGTCCCCCAAAATGATCAAAATAATTGACATTTTGCTCCAAAATAATTCACATTACACTCCAAAATAATTCATACTCTAGTCCATTTTTGGAGTGGATTGTGAATTATTTTGAGAATTTTGGAACGAAAATGTTATTTGTTAAAAATAGGGTATAACGAATTTAGTTTCCCCAAACATCGGGGGTGTCTATGTAATTTACCATTTTTTTTAGTTAAAAGGTAAATGGTGGGATAATTTATAAGTGATGAGTTGTTAAGTTTAGTTTGTTTACGTTTTTGGTGCTCAAGGGTGTTATGCAGTGCTTACAAGTTGTACTTGTTGGTTTCTTTATTTCAATAAATTTGTTAGTGTATTGACTTTTGACCACTAAAAGACATTCATCAAAAAAAATATAAAAAACTAAAAGAAAAAAAAAACTGAGAATGAAAAATCCATATTTGAGAGAGCTTACTTAGAAAAGAAACAAAAAAATCGAGTTGAGTTGAGAGAGCGACTAAATTTAGCATGTGTGATAACTGATAAGTATATATATGTTTAGACTCTGTTCAAAATTGAAGCTCTATTGTAATCCATTACTTCAATGGAAAAAAGAGTCTATGAGAAATCTTAAACTATAGATTTAACAAAATTAAGGACAAATACATAAGTTAACTTTTTTTGATTGAAAAAATACATAAGTTAACTAGTTCAAGGGCAGATGAGAGTTTTGGTGCTATCACGAGGAACATTAAATATGAGTTTAATACCATTAATTGATTTAAATTTAATCTCTTGAAAGACCAATATAATTAATTTAAAAATAATCTTACGCATGTGAGCTCATAATGAAATTAATTTTCAATCAACCAAAATTTATTCCTTCATAAAATTTTATTGATTTGAGATAAAAAAAAATGTCCAATCTTTCTTCATTCAATCTAGACCAATTAAAATATGATTTTTTAATCTTCAGATCAATATGGGATTTTTGGATTTTGTGAAATTACCATTTTATCATTTTTTTCATTAAACTGTAAAATAGTTAAAACGAATGGTTACAAAATGAGGTATTTATAGTAACATGTTACTATCAACTGATAGAGGAATGAAAATGATGCTTGGTTGAGCTTGCTTGAGCGAGAGTCGAGTTTCACTCAAGTGAGATTCAAGTGCATATGAACGAGCTTGAGCGGAGGCTCACTTGAAGGCCACTTGAGGCTTGCTTAATCGAGATCATAAGCTCGCTTGAGTGAGATGGTTGCAAAAAAGGTTTTCTGTAGAATTCTCCTGAAAATTAGTGAAATAAGATTGTTTTAATCTTTAAAGGCTAGTAATAACCAATGCAACGTTTTAGGAGGTTTATATCAACCAAAGTGACTTTTCAAGTGTGCCTTTTGAAATGTAATCCTCCATTGCTTATATACAACCTTCCATATTTAGTTTTTTTATTTATAAAAAGATTGTACACTTTTTAGTGAAATTCACATAATTCTTCAAGTAGCAAACTTGGAGAATTCTGGCTTAATTGTATACTAGAGAGAAATTTGCTTGCAACAATTTAGCAATCTCTTTGAGTGGGGGCAATATTATCTTCAATGTTTATATATAAGCTTCCATAAATGTGTTTACAAAGAAATTTATAATTACAAATTGAAATATTTGACACATAATTTAATGAGAATTAAATATCCTAATAAATTTTAAATAGATATATTTTAAAAAAGATGAAAGAAATAATACTTAAAAGGTGAATATTTAAGCTCAAAGCCTCGTGGCTTTGTGACACTTTTCATTGGAGAATATATGTTCAAATTCTTTATTTTCCCACTTGTATCAAGGAAAAAAAAAAAAAAAAAGATTGTTTAAAATAAAAGTATTATTGGAGTCAGTTGAAAAAATGGGCCATGATCATACAAATATTAATGCACTGGATTCCATCAGATGTCATCGTGTTGTAGATTCCTGAGAGGAATACTAAGATGGGTGATCTCTTAGATGTCTTGGTGATGCATCTCTTACCTTTTGTTTTAAAAAAAAAAAAGACCAAATTTTTATTTTTGAAAAAGTCTCCAACAAAAAATAAGCATTGATGGTGTTTCTCGCCATATTTGTAAGGTATCATTTCTGGTAGTAAGTATGCTAGCTTTCTACTTCACCAGGGTAGTAAGCTACCAAAAAAAAAAAACAAAGACAAGGTGAATTAAAAATATTTTACTTGGAAGATAAGGATTAAGTAGCCATCAACTATGAGTCACTTTGAAATCATTTCAGATTATTTAAAGCAACAGACTAACACATATTAAATTTGTTTTAATGCGTGGTCCTTTACATGCCCAAGATTTGTATATAGATCTGTTTAGTTCCCTTTTCTCTTTTTGAATACAAAAATCCAAATAAATCTATGTTTTTTTATTATTATTATTATTATTATTATTATTATTATTTAAAGAGCTAATAAACTCCATTAAGGTCCAAAAAAAACAAAAAACAAATGAGTTAAATAACGAAAACTGGCCGTTGGGATTATGGTAGCAACTTGAACTTAAGCCAAGGTTTAGTGAGTACATTATTTTATTTCTTCTGACGTGGTGAAAAGCTTATGGGCGCTGTTGTGATGTGCTTAGTAAATGCATAGTTAGATTAGTCCTGAATGAATAGAATCAAATCCAACAGCTAATATAGTTTGTGAAATATATATGGCCAAAAAGAGGAAATTGATAAATTATTTTCAATAGCCAAATAAATTAAGTTTTTAGTGTTTTCATGGAACAAATTATAAATATAAGGATTAAGGAATCCCGATTTCAATTTGTTTAATTTTTCCAAAAGCGAATCTAGATGTTCAATTCGGATTTCATTTAAAAAAAAAAAAAAAAAAAGTGAATCAAGATGTTTGGATGTTGAACATTTGTATTTTAATTTTTTTTTTCTCCAAAAATAAATTTGGATTCCACTCTTTTTTTTAATCCACATGTTCAACATCCGGATCTACCTTAATCTCTCTCATATAATGAATATACTTTCTCTCTCTTTTAATAATCTATTTCTTTCTCCCACCTGAATGATATTCAGAAAAGAAAAAAGATTGAGAGATGGAGGTAGTTAGTGAGAGAAATCAGATGAGAGAAAAAAATTTGGAATTCGAATGTTAAACATCTAGATTCGCTTTGGGATGGACAAAAAGAAGAAGAATGAATATTGGATGTTGAACATCTGATTTTCACTTTGGAGAGAAGAAAAAAAGTGGAACTCGGATGTTGGACTAAATTCGCTTTTGACAAAAATAATAATGAAAAAACTAGATTTGAAAAAACTAGAAAAAAAACTAGTCTTAAGTATCCGCAGTGTATGTATCTATAATTTGTTCCAATATAACTTTAAAAGTTTAATTTAATTAGCCATTAATATTAGGGTAAATTGCACTTTCCCCCCTTTATGTATCAGGTAATTTCAATTCATCTCTTTATCTATTGAAATGAGTAATATCCTCCTTTATCTTTTAAAAGGGATCAGCTTACCTCTAACGTCTATTTTTATGTTAAATACTAACAGAATTTTTACAAATCGTCTAAAATACCCATATTTTAACCCATTTAACCCAACCTCAATCCAATCTCTTAACCCGGTTTTTTTAACCCATATTTGATTAACAAAATAACCCATCCTTAACAGAAAAATATCACATGTCTCTTCTCCCTTCTCACTCTCACGCACACACTACTCTCACCGGCCACAATCTGTCATGGCACACCGGTCAAGATCTCTCACCAACCTGCTGCGAGAAACTGCCTGATGGTGATGAGGTTTCTGAGGTGATTTCGCAAGAGGGAAATAGGAAAATTAGAGTGTTTGCAATATTGGTGAAGGACCTTTTTTCATTTTATTTTAATTTCTCTATGATTTTATTTAATTTTAATTTCAAGTCTTAGCCGTGCTTTGTGCTTGCAATTTGAGACAATTTCATGTTGATTCTTGCAGTGGGATGAAAATTGGAAATTGTAATGATAAATTGATATAGCAAACAAGATATATGGGTTTATGTTTTATATGAGTCAAAATTTTAATTCTGCTGGTAAATTGTAGACAAGAATAAAGCACAAAACTAATATTTCCTTATAATTATTATATTATATTTTATTTTTGTTTCTGATACGTATAAAGGTACTGTTGATTTTATAGTCTCTAATCAATCCTTTATCGAAGTTGTTGGGAATAAAAACCTTATTCCTAAAACCTGTGGGATGCGGAAATAAATAACAAGCACAATCACACACAAGAACACAAAGATTTACGTGGAAAAACCCTTTCAACTTGAAGGGAAAAAACCACGGGACAAACTCCGAATAAATCCACTATTATAATACGCAATTACAATAGTTCTTCTCAAGTTAATGCCTAACCTGAGGTACTCACCAAATACAATAATACCCTCTCTAGGAATTAACACTCAACAAACTCTCTAGAGGAAACCCCAAATATATCTGTGATACTTCTCTGCATTAATACAAGCGTCACAAATTCTCCTTGATTTGTGCGCTAACCCATAAACCTCAGAGAATACCCAAAACCTTTCTCTTCTCCCCGCAGGGAGGAATCCTAGGCCAAAGCCTTCTTCAACTTGCACTCTTCACGTGGTGCTCTTTCATCTCTCTATAGGGGAGGAACCCTTGGGCCAATGCCTCCTTCAAGCTACACTCTTTCTATAGTGCTCTTTCTTCTTCTCTCCCTATAGAGATGGCCCCCTAGGGCTCCAAGCCTCTTTGTAGCCGCACTCTCTCTCTATAGGGGAGAACCCCCTAGGGCACACCAAGCCACCTTGTAGCCGCACTCTCTCTCTCTATAGGGGAGAGCCCCCTAGGGCTCCCAGGCCTCCTTGTAGCCGCACTCACTCTCTATAGGGGAGAACCCCCTAGGGCTCTCAGGCCACCAAATACTTGGTAATATAGTCTATTTATAAGACTTCAATTCTATTACTTAGTGGGCAAAGAATACGTTAATTCTTTAATAAGGAATAGACTTTCCTTACACACCAAGGAATAGTCTTTCCTTTCACACCAATGACTCACCTTTTCTTCCACACTAAGGAATAGTCTTTCCTTCCACACCAAGGACTCACCTTTTCTTCCAAATCAAGCAAACCAAGAAATTACCTAATTAGTTTTCCTTCTTCACTAAAGAAACTCAATTAGTTTTCCTAATCAACATAGGAATTTGAGGCACTTTCCCAACAATCTCCACCTTGACTCAAATTCCATCAAGTAGTCTTCATTCCTTCTGGAATAGCTCCACCTTAATCAAAGCAAACCTTCTTTGACTAAGATCATTTTTTTTTTCTTCATAGTCATACTTGTGTACGCCTGTAGCAAACTTATACCAAACATAATCTTCAATCTGCATCTTCCAATACCCAAAGTCTGTGCCATCAAACTTCTCAATTCCTGACGTCTTTCCGTCTTCTCTGGTCATCGCTCCCACTCGAACCAAAGCTTTGATACCACTTGTTGGGAATAAAAACCTTATTCCTAAAACCTGTGGGATGCGGAAATAAATAACAAGCACAATCACACACAAGAACACAAAGATTTATGTGGAAAAACCCTTTCAACTTGAAGGGAAAAAACCACGGGACAAACTCCGAATAAATCCACTATTATAATACGCAATTACAATAGTTCTTCTCAAGTTAATGCCTAACCTGAGGTACTCACCAAATACAATAATACCCTCTCTAGGAATTAACACTCAACAAACTCTCTAGAGGAAACCCCAAATATATCTGTAATACTTCTCTGCATTAATACAAGCGTCACAAATTCTCCTTGATTTGTGCGCTAACCCATAAACCTCAGAGAATACCCAAAACCTTTCTCTTCTCCCCGCAGGGAGGAATCCTAAGCCAAAGCCTTCTTCAACTTGCACTCTTCACTTGGTGCTCTTTCATCTCTCTATAGGGGAGGAACCCTTGGGCCAATGCCTCCTTCAAGCTACACTCTTCTCATAGTGCTCTTTCTTCTTCTCTCCCTATAGGGGATGGCCCTAGGGCTCCAAGCCTCCTTGTAGCTGCACTCTCTCTCTATAGGGGAGAACCCCCTAGGGCACACCAAGCCACCTTGTAGCCGCACTCTCTCTCTATAGGGGAGAACCCCCTAGGGCTCTCAGGCCACCAAATACTTGGTAACATAGTCTATTTATAAGACTTCAATTCTATTACTTAGTGGGTAAGGAATATATTAATTCTTTAATAAGGAATAGACTTTCCTTACACACCAAGGAATAGTCTTTCCTTTCACACCAAGGACTCACCTTTTCTTCCACACCAAGGAATAGTCTTTCCTTCCACACCAAGGACTCACCTTTTCTTCCACATCAAGCAAACCAAGAAATTACCTAATTAGTTTTCCTTCTTCACTAAGGAAACTCAATTAGTTTTCCTAATCAACATAGGAATTTGAGGCACTTTCCCAACAGAAGTTTAGTCTCTCCGTGTAGTAACATATTTCAAGCTTTAAGCCCTAGGTTCTTAACACCTTCATGTTTCAACAGGATATTGCTTTTGTTTCCAGGCGATCAAGTTGTAAGAATGCTATTTTTCTCTTCGATGTAAATCTGAGTGGAATTTATATGGAATAGAGTACATATTCATGTTGAATATTGGATCACGTTAAGTTGAAAGATTTTGGAGGTTAATTTTGAATTTCTTTAGTTTTAATCTGTTTCCTTTCCTTCTTTTTTTTCTTCTTTCTATCACTCCGATTTCTAATTGGATTTTTAGTTCGTTAAAAACTATAAACCTGGAAGCCCTAGAACAACTTGTCAACTTGAATTCTTTTCCCATAAATGGATTGTCTTTGTGATGTTTGCATGTGTGTTTGTCTCTGGCTAGCAACTTTTAGGTAATGTATGTAACTACATGTCTACATCCTTTCATATAAGGTGGACTCTATAAGTGTGATACTCATTCTTATGTAAGAGGATGTTACATACAACATGTTACACATAATACTACCTCCTGTTTAATACTCATCAATTTGATTGGTGCAAGCACCAAAGCGTGCATGTATTATAACTAAGTTGGGAATCAAGCATGATGGATATTTTCCAACAATTAACGTATAATTGAGTGGTTCAGATTAGTACACTTAGTTTTTTTTTTTAATAATTTAATTTTTTGCTCTACATTTTAGATTGGATTCGTGTGCCCCATGTTATTTGTTGTAGTTACTTTTTGTCTTCAATTTCAACAAAGGAGCTGCAAATCATAAGCTGACTAAAGTCTAAACAGACAAAGTCATACATCTTTAAATTAAATAGGAGGTAGGATTCAAGCTATTTGACGAGGAAGCACACCAATTGTACATTTGTATGACCACCAGAATGAATGAACCGCATGAACGCAATGTTTTCCCTGTGTCATGTGATAAGTCACATGTATTTCTCTATTGGCCATAACCAGTCACATGTATTGAGATTTGAGGCCACTAAAAGCATGCATTTTCATAAGTTCACTTTTAAGTCTGCCTTTTGGTGCACATTTTGAGATACGATCCTAACAAGTTGCGAAATCACCGGAGTCCTATGGCCCATATTACAATTTAAGTTTACCAAGACTTTACAGAGTACACACGGATGGATTTAGTTCTCGTGATTTTGTTGTCCATCGATTAATTGGATTACCCCAACTTAGGCACGCTTTGGCGCAATTGATGGGATATCATTCTGGTTGAGGACTCTAATCACCTATTTAATTTCAACGGGTTGGTCCAGTAGTTCCTATATGGCCTTATAAGATTTATAAGGTCTTGTGGTAAAAAATTTTAACCAGTATCTTGGGACCATTATCAAAGGATTCATTTTTGTAATTATCTAGTATGTGTGAGACGAAGGGACTATACAAACTCGGGGTCATAGTCAAGTGCTCGAAGAGCTCTAAACACTCACATTAGCCAAAAATAAAAATAAAAACTATTTTTGTCTCAAATTTCAATAGAGGAATGCTACATACACAATCATTTTTAGAACTTTTTTCACAACCAATACTTTCAAAAAACAAGGTAGCATAACATTGAGATTAAGGAGAAGAAAAAAACTTGGTTATATATATAATTCCAGCATTGTAACTTTTCTGAGCAAAGATGTCCCGAGAAAAGCAACAATTCAATGCAGGCCAATCCAAAGGATAAAGCCAGGTAAATTTATGTACTTATAGCCATGTGAGCACTTAGAATTGTATTGGTATAATATTAACTAATTAATTCATTTGTGGGTTTGGGCAAGCCAAGGCTGAAGAGTGGATTGAATCCACGAAGGACACAGCCAATGCAGCTAGAAACAAGACCGTTTCTGCAGCTCAATCAGCTCAGGAGACTGCCTAACAAGGAAGGGACCAAAGTGCCGGTTTTCTCTCACCTATCTCCCATCATCATACTACGATTCTCTAAATCTTAACTTTTCTTTTTATAATAAATGTTCAGATTATGGCTCATTCCACTAACAAAATCCCTAAAATATTGGTTTTTACTTTTTATCACTAATATTAACACTTATCCATTAACATCAATATTTTAGGATTTTGTTAGGGAATGTGACGTGGCATTAACCATTTTTATAAAAAGAAAGGTTAGGATTTAGAGAACTCTAGGTAGAGTACCCTTTAGAGGATCCTTTTTGGCTCTTTCTTAACTGACTAACATGGACAAGCAACGTCATTGTTAGTGTATGATTTCCTTTAGAGTAATGATACAAACATAATAATTTTCACAACAACTGAGTTTTTAGTTTTTTTATTAGTTCTTAAGATTTCTTTTAAAGTAATGATACAAATATAATAATTTTCACAATAGTTGAGTTTGTAGTTGCTTATTAGTTTTTATCTAGATCCACTACTTATATTATATTAGCTACTATTCATAACTTGACACCTCAATAATTAGTGAAAAGTGTTGGGAAAAATTTTATGCTTCAAGTTTTTTTATTTTATTTTATATATATATATATATATATAAGAAAACGCCTCTAAGTTATAATAAATGTCTTTTTTCTTTTCATTCTTTTGCCATTTTCATTATAATCTAGATGTAATAAGGGCTTAACAATAATGCAAATGTAATGCAAAACAAGTTGAGTCAGTGATTTGTTTCACCTTCTTCAATATCTTTCTCTAGAACTCACCAATTATATATATTTTAAAATCTTTCTCTAGATGCATAGCCAATTTTCAATATGCAACAGTGCCGGCTCAAAGGTAAAGTCAACAAAGCAGTAGTTTTAGGCCTTCAGGCCTACAAAAGGCTCCGTAGCTCAAAAAAAGAAAGAAAAAAAAAAAAAAAAAAAAAAAAAAAAAAAAAAAAAAAAGTCTCAATATATATGTATGTAAGTTTTGCCCATATATATATATAAGCCACAAATAGTTTAAGGCAAAGACCCATATATGTACTGATGTTGCTATAGGATGGATTTTATATTAAAAAAAAATTATAATATAATAAAAAACACTCTACTTATAACAAAAAAGGAAAGAAAAAAAGAACTCATTTAGGTTCCTTGTTTCGGCCCCAAATTGTTTAGGGCTGGCCCTGGCCCTTATTTGCCAATGAATTTATGTGATGAAGTCTTCTATATTTAATGTAAAACAAATGTTTTTTTTTTGTTTGCGATTTCAATTATTGTCCCTTAATATCTAACATTCGGTCACATTAATTAGAACTGAAGGAAGGTGAGTTTGAGAGATCACTGCATATATTCTAGCCTATAAACACGCGGCAAATACCATTGCTTTTTTTTTTTTCTTTTTTCTTTTTTCCTGCGCTAATTAATATCATTGCTTCCGTTAGTCGTGGTTATCCCTTCTTCATTTTCACTATTAGTGGTTTCAACTCTTGGTGATGCAGAGTCCTTTTTGAGAGGGCCATATCTACTTACCAAATTCAGTCACCCAGTGCCCATTTCAAAGGCAGAAATACACGCTCTACACCTTCTATCAACCAACACGTGTGCATGGAAAAATTCCTAACTTCCATGTGTCACTCTTCTATGGACCTCTAAGTGCTATAAATACTTCAAAAAACAAGGCAGAATAACATTGAGATAAGAAAAACAAAAGCAAACAAACTACTTTAAATAATTCCAACATTGTACTTATTTTTTCTGACCAAAGATGTCTAGCGCAAAGCAAGATTTCAATGCAGGCCAATCCCATGGACAAGGCCAGGTAAATTTATCTGGTTTTAACCATGTTTGTAGTTAGCACTATATTTGTAAAATATTGACTAATTCGTTTGTGGGTTTGGGCAGGCCAAGACTGAAGAGTGGATCGCATCCACGAAGGACACAGCCAATGCAGCAAGAAACAAGACTGCTTCTGCAGCTCAATCAGTTGAGGAGTCTGCCCAACAAGGAAGGGACCAAAGTGCCGGTTTCATCCAGCAGGTTCTCGTTTTAATTTTCTCCCTTTAGGACCTTCCTACCTTACTTTTCAAGGGCAGTCACAAAAATTAATGGCCCCTAGTTAGATGAATGCTAATTAATTTGATGGGTGCTCTGGATATGAGCATAAAGTACTCCTGAATTATTCGATGGGTGGGGTTAGTTCTTGTAGGTTTTAGTGTCTAAAGATGAATGCAAAAAGAAAAAAAATTAAATAATTTGATGGGTAGATTCTAACCGTCCATTATAATAGGGTTGATAAAAAATATGCTAAAATTTGTGTGGGCAGTACTTTTTGAGGAAATATTTTAACGTTAATGCCTTGGATTAATTAAGTGCTTAATTTTTAATTCAAAGTGCAATATTGTTATTTGTTCCTATTACAGACCGGTGAGCAGGTGGAGAACATGGCTCAGGGCGCTGTGGACAGTGTGAAGAACACACTTGGAATGGCTGAAAAGAAATGAAAGAAGACACTCGATATCTCTCACATTACGATGTCGCGCTGCATTAATTAATGGATTTAGGTGTTTGTTTTGTTTTTTTCTAGGTTTTTGCTCTTTCCTGAATAACAGGGACAAGCAACATCGCAGTTGGTGTGAGATTTCTCTTAAGAAAACTCCTCTCTGTTGTAATAAATTCCTTTTGCTTCTCATTCCTTTGCCATATTCTTTCATAGCAGATGTAATAAAGGCTTAACAATAATGCAAAAGTAATGCAAAACAAGTTGATTCATTGATTTGCTTCACTTTCTTCTTCTGTATCTTTCTCTAGAAGTCTAGAACACACCAATTATTATTATTATTATTATTGTTACTAGTTGAAGGCCTCCAACATCATTATTGAAATTCAATACCAGTGCACCATTTCCAAGATTATGTGTTGCATGTGGCTTGACCTATATTTTTGTTAAACTCATCTATAAAGAAAATGAATGTTGTATTAGTGACAATTTAGAATTAGTCGAAATGAAATATTTTGATAGGAATGTAGTTAAGACTTTCCCCTTCCAGGGTGACCCCATTTGCCCGAGCCCTAATCGAGGAATGGCAATCTCGTTTCGGCCTGGCCTTGTCTCTTCTCTCTGAAGGCTGTTCCTATTCATATTCAAATTGTTAGATAGCTTCTATCTTTCAGTTTATATCTTTGGTTCTCGAGGTTCTCGCCACCACCCGAGAAGCAAAAGATTCGAGAGTCCAGGCTGAAAATACATGCATAGATAGATAGTGGTCTAATGACAAGGGCCGACGACGGAAGCTCGGGACGGAGCCGTATGATGCGGAAGTCTCACGTATTGAGGATTAGGGCAAGACCCTCCATCCATAAAGGGAGACCCCCACGAACGAGTAGAATCCAACCGCGCTACTACAGACAATAAAGCAACCCTAAATCAGTGACACACGAAAGCTTGATCCTCAATTTCGAAATATTAGGAGCAAAGACCAGAATTCCTTTCGTTGGAAGCGAGGCTGTATAGATGTCAGGCGGTTTGGTTTCGCCTCTCAAAACTCATTCGACTGAACTAAGGCGACCAGCCGCAGAGAGAAAGAGAAGAGTTAGAACAAGAAGGATTAGTTAGCACTACCCCAGATCCATATGCATAGTCAAATAAAGAGGGTAGACAGAGGTGCAACCTTATTGGCTTAAGCATCCGATTTTGCCCATGAGGAAGAATACCAGGTTATCGAATCCCCTGCATGTGAGGGTAGGCTTGATTCCAAGCCGATACATACGATAGGCGAAGGAAAGACCCCCCCTTTCATAGCGCCTGGGGAACGCAAGTTTGATCGAGGATTGGAGAGGAGTGGTGGAAGAAAAGCACATGGCGTGGCTAAGGTGCTTCATGCAAATGCGATTGGTTCTCTCATGTATGCAATGGTTTATATAAGCCCCTTATATTTCCCATGTAGTGGGAGTTGTTAGCAGGTGGTGAAATCTAACCTTTGCATCGATGTTTGGCAGGGTGGGTCGCTTGAGTGTCAAAACCAAGCAGTGGTTGTTTTTCCTTGGCTTATCGAACCAGCGTATGCCCATTCCTCCTCATGATGACTCCCAGTAGAGAAAGCCTAAATTTGCCGACTCGACTGTCAAGCAAAGATCTAAGGCCTTCTTTGCTCTGCCTCTGGGCGCGAATGGATCTAACTTTCACTCTTGAGTGAAAATGCCAGCTATCTTGCTTTCTCTTTGCCTCTCTCTGAGCAAGGTAGGGTCCATTCTTCCAAATATGATAAAGTGGATAACCTGGCGGACGAGGGGTCATAGCACCGGAAAAGAAGTCAAGCGATTCGTCTTACCGGGCAAAGAAGGGAAGAGTAGGAAAGAGAAGAGGTGCACATGAGCGAGCCGAACGAGGCACTGCTGCTAAGCTAATTCTGATTGGATGCTCGCTTCTTTTGGAGCCAAAACCCCCTCTTTCCTCGACGGATGATCATTTTGAAGCAACTCCATGAAAGGCATTCGAATTTCATCCATAACCACTGGATTTCTCCAACCTAATCGTGATGAGAGGAAGCCACCTTCAAGATCTCCCTCTCCCTTAGTCTTCTGAAGGAGCAAGTGAAGTTACTGCAGAATTGAAGAAAGACGTTGGTGGTCCTAGCGGGTTGGACTTAGACGAGACTACTCTTTTTTCCTAAGGAGCCCTCCTGTGTCACATTTCTGGTCTTTCTTACGCCTTACTACATATATTCTTTGATCGTGAGGCGTAGATCGATAGTGACAAGGAAGATAATGGTAATGCTTCATTCCTTTATCCATTTTCACTTTCGATTTAAGGTTTCTTTAGGAGTTAAGTATTCTGGTTTGGAATTAGATATGATAGCTTGACTATGTCGTATTATGGTTAGAATTCAAGTTGAATGATTGAAATTTCTTATCAAACTAAAAGTTTATTTCTTGCAAAACAAAAAAAGCAAAAAATGAAATTTCTCTGAATTTGTTGCTTTGTATTTTATGGAAGATTTGTAATCTGGTTTATAATTTTAGGCTAAACTTGTTATTGTTTGATTAAGACGTAGGCTTGTAAATCCGCCAAATATTTAGCATCGTCTCAAAATGAGCCAATTTAAATAACAAACTAACCATTCCTTTTATTTAACTTTTGTAGTCTAACTAAGCCATAATATTTTTTTAAAAATATTGTAATTTTAATACCTATTTCTATAGGTTTTTGTTTTTGTCATTGTCTACTTCTACATTTTACAATAATTTAATTACTTAATTTCAGTCTAAATGAATTGGAGTTGTTCATGCATTATGTGGTTATGGAATGATCTAAATTGAGCGTCAAAAGAGCCAATAAGCCTAAACGGTAGCACAAATTGTTATGAATCATGATCACGTCTAATGAAGTATGTCATTAATTCAATCCCACTCTCCCCTAAGGCCAAAATTGCTTGAGAGAGAGAGAGAGAGAGAGAGAGGCCATTCTCAACCATAACAATAAGAAGCACTTTACTATAAAAGTTGGTAAAACGCCAATAACTTATTTATTCTTTAGTCAACTGAAATTGGTTGCTAGATGAAATAGCTATAAGTATACAATCTCCAGCACACTGATTGTAGTAGTAATTAACTGCTTCACAATGAGATACACGATGATCTATGGTCTTCAATCTTTCAAGGACACCATATGATCTGCAAAAACAAAATTAGTAAAGATTAATTCAAACATGAGTATTAACCTTAGGTAATTCTAGGAAAAAAGAAAAGTTAGGAAATAAATAAACAAGTAAAAAAAAATTATAAAGAACTGCACATAGAGATATAATATAAATAAATTATCCAATTCAAGCTTTTCATCAAAACTTTGCACTTCATCCATGGCTTCCCGAAACTTGACTGGTGAAGATGTGTTTTTTAACCAATTTTGACAATAAATAAGAGTCTCAACGGTTAAAGGAGACAATGAACTCCTAAAAGGATCCAAAACATGACCCCCGGTTCTAAAGGCTGACTCAGATGCAACGGTAGACAATTGAACTCCATGACATCTAGTGTTACATGGGAAAGAATTTTATATTTGGAGGAATTCGCACTCCACCAACCCAAAATATCAAAACTCAAAGCACATGGTAGCTCACTTGCTTCCAAAAGATATTGGTTCACCTCAGTTTTGCATTCACCATTATCCTTTTGAGCCAAGTGGTGTTGAAACTCCTCAACAACTGACTTCCATGGATCATGTGTATCACTAGCACTTGGCATAGAGCTTGAAGCAATATCAACAATCAGGACCTTTGGACTTTTTCCCATTTCTATTAGGTTTTTCAAAATAATCCATGTATTGATCATCATCAATGACCATCCTATCAAAAGCTCTCTCAAACTTCTCAGCTGACTCTAGTATAAGATAAGTGGAATTCCACTTGGTAGAACATCTAGTGAAAGCAAACTCTATTCTAAATGTTTGCATCCTTAATAGCTTCTAAGAATTTTTTCAAACTTTTTTGGAGATGATTTCGCATATCGCATTGCATTTCTCACCGTAGAAATTGACTCATGGATGTCTTTCAATCCCTCTTGCACAATTAGATTTAATATTTGTGCACAACATCTCATGTGCAAGAACTCACATCCCACAATGCAACTTTCCTTCAATTTCATCTTCCTATAAATAATCAATAGCCACATCATTGGAGCTTGCATTATCAACTGTAATTGTTAAGACAATATCTATACCCCACTCTCTCAAACATTTCTCAACCACTTTTCCAATTGTTTCCCCTTATAGGAACTATACAAAAGTTCAAAATTCTCTTTTGATACTTTCAATCACTATCAATAAAATGGTATGTCAAACAAAGGTAGTTAAGGTTTTGCACGGAAGTCCAAGTATCAGTAGTCAAACAACCCTTTTACCCCTTCATACTCAAAACATCTTTCAATTTTTCCTTTCGTTAAGATAAAGTTTTATACAATCCTTTGGTAATGTGACACGAGAGGGAATGGGAAACCTAGGCTCAACCACGTTCATATAGTAATTAAAACCTTCATTCTCCACAAATTTGAATAGTAGTTCATGTACAATGATCATCCTAGCAAGAGCCAGCCTTATTTTCTTAATGGAAAATACATGCACTTCAATTTCTTTAGTATCATTCTCTCCTCAACAACAACCTTTTTGAAATGATAAGAAATTTTTGATTGATTCTTGTCCCTTTTATTTATTCTTTGGATTCTTCTCACACTTTTTAGCATGTCCCCATAAGGTTGAGGTCCCATTCTTTCTAGAATGACAATTGTATGTTTTTTTTGTAATAGTTACATGCAGCCCTAGGGTCTTTAGGATCACCTCCACCTAGCTTAGTAAAATGATCCTAGACCTTTAATGTTGGCTATTTAAAGTGTTTCGTATTACTTGGAACTGGTTGTGATTCTATGGGGAGTGTTGGTTCATTTGGTATAATAACAAGGTTAGTCGCTATAGGTGGATTTGGTTAATTTGGATTAGGATTTGAAGTAGCATCCATCCAAGGGCAAGGTCATTGAAAAAAAAAAAAAAAACACAAGTCACAATCAACTCAACAAAGCAGTAGTGCAACACAACAATCAACAACCAAACAAATAGAGACTTGTATATTTTAAAGCAATAAGTTTATCATGTACTTTCTATTTCACTAGCTTTTGTTGTATTTGATTATTACAATTATCATAAATAAATGCAACTAATGCTTATTGTGTAGGGAATTAGCTATAGAGTTGAGAAGCTATAAAGCAAAAATATCACATACTTGTTACTGCAATGTGCAATCCTAGAAATGTTAAAAAACAGTAGTACACTGCACAAACAATCAACATATATATGAAGTGCACGACTGTAAGTAAAGAGTATTGTTATTTAACAAGAACAATCAACATTAAAGTACATGAAAATTAGTGAAGGTATTGAATTCTAGTTCAGGCCTCTTGGAAGTCCGAAGGGTTTATCTATTTATTTACAACACAAATCTCATATCAATATATCATAGAGTTTAAAAACCAGCACAAACCTTGTACAAAGCATTAACAAAATTGGGAATCTGCATTCTAACTTTACTACTAGATATGATCATATGAATGAAAATTAAACAAAAATTCCAAAATATGAGTTTCTAATTCTAATGATTCCAGAATTCGAAAATTCAAAATATGAATTTCCAATGGTTCCAAAATTTCCAGAATTTTTGACAACCTTGTTGAGTGTTGATTGTTCGTTGGCTTGTTGCTATGGCGACGTGAGGTGAGATGCGGTGCGGCGTCACTTGAGGTCGATGGAGATTAGATTGAGAGAATGAGAGAGAGAGGGGGGAGACTGAGAGTGACATAAGAGAAATAAATAGTAAAATCAAAGTATCAAACGATTGAAATTTGTTCACCTAATCTAGGGCTTTGGTGTGCGAGTCGTGCGACGTTGGGTAATTGGGTTATTAGATAAGCTTATTGCCTTATTGGGAACTTGGGGTAAAAGGGGGAAATATTAAAAATAAAATTGCAGAGAAATCAGAAAACTCACAGTGTGGTGCGGTTCCGGTTCGCCGATGGTGTGCGAAATACATCTTTGCATGCCGTGCCGTACCAATCGGTGGTGGATTTTCCCTGCCGATGATCGGGACCGACATCTACGATGGTCAGTGGCTGAGGTGCGGCTCAGGTCGATTCTTATGGTTATGTCGATGTTGTCATGTTGTTACATCCCTAGACAGTACTTCTTGAGGCAATATTTTAATGTTAATGCCTTGGATTAATTAAGTGCTTAATTATTGAATGTGCAATATTGTTATTTGTTCCTGTTACAGACTGGAGAGCAAGTGAAGAATATAGGAATAGGATCCTCTCAATTTGGAAACCTCCATTTGCCCATTTCATAGTTAAGATTTTATCTCTTAGATTTAACAATATACATATTGCTACGTCATTTAAAATTTTAAATGATGTGGCAGTCTGTACACTATTGGATCCGTAATATTTAATTTGAACCATGAAATAAATTCTTTCCATTTCATTTCAAATGGAGAGGATCTTATTCCAAGAATATGGCTCAGGGCGCTGTGGACAATGTGAAGAACACGCTTGGAATGGCTGACAAGAATTGAAAGAAGACACTCGATATCTTTCATATTACGATGTTGTGCTGCATTAATTAATGGATTTAGGCGTTCTGTTTTGTTTTTTTCTAGGTTTTTGCTCTTTCCTAAATAACAGGGACAAACAACATCGCCTTTGGTATGAGATTTCTCTTAAGAAAACTCCTCTCGGTTGTAATAAATGCCTTTTGCTTCTCATTCTTTTGCCATTTTCTTTCTGATAGCAGATGTAAAAAAGGCTTAACAATAATGCAAATGTAATGCTAAACAAATTGATTAATTGATTTGCTTCACTTTCTTCTATATATTTCTCTAGAACTCACCAATTAGTATTATTAGTTTTATTATTATTTAAATTTTTTCCCTCCCTAGATGGCTAGATGCATAGCCAATATTTTCCACATGCAAAACGAATTTATGTGACATATGCCAAGATTGTTATCTTCTTCTATATAATATATAATATATAATGTAACATTTATTTCATTGGTATTATTTGATTCTCGCAATAGAGTGAATTTGGGTTCAAATTCTGTTCACTCACTTATTATTAGCAAAAATAAAAGATTATATCAATGTTATGTAAATTATTATCTCTTAATATCTAACAACTGGCCACATTAATTTTTAAATTATATAACTTATGTTGATCGGACAGTAAAAAATACATTTAGTTTAAAACCCTAATTTAGGTAAGTTTTGCACTTTTCATTTTTATAATTTTAATTTGTGAAAACTGAAAACACTAAGTTGTGTTTAGGTTAGAATGTACGTAGGTAGCAAAACATGGTGTCTGATGCAACAACTCCATGAACCTTGGTTTCGCCCACTCTAATGAAGAAGGTTCTTGTCATTCTCACAACTCGTGATAGTGGAGTTAGAGTTCCCTCAAAGATGAATCTGCTTTGAGCATTCTAGAGTACCCAAGTAATAATTTTTTTGTTTTGTTTTTGTTGCTAAAACCCAAGTAATAGTTGCACATTGTTAAATTGCTTCTTTACATCAAAATTCCTATATGAATGAGATTAGCATTTTATAACATACATTTTTTAGTACATAGTTTCTTATATTTTTCAAATGGAAACTCTATCTTAATTTTCTCACTAAGGGGCAGCACATGCTAACTCAAATTAGTAGAATAAAAAGTGAGTGTACTCACTTAAAAATGAAAGAAAAAGTAAAAAAAAAAAAAAAAAAAAAAGTCTCTGCTTGATACCAAACATAATAATATATATATTATATATATATATATATATATATATATATATATATATATATATATATATATATATATATATATATATATATATATATATATATATATATATATATATATATATATAAGGGAAATCCAAAAAAAAAAAAAAAACTCAAAGTTTGTGACAAGTTTTTATTTTATTTTTATTATTTTATTTTATGTTGGGAATAAAACCTTATTCCTAAAATCTGTGGGATGCGGAAATAAATAACAAGCACAATCACACACAAGAACACAAAGATTTATGTGGAAAACCCTTTCTCCTTGAAGGAAAAAAACTAATGGACAAACTTCGAATAAATCCACTATTATAATAAGCAATTACAATAGTTCTTCTCAAGTAAATGCTTAATTTGAGGTACTCACCAAATACAATAATATCTCTTTAGGAATTAACACTCAACAAACTCTCTAGAGGAAACCCCAAATATATCTATGATACTTCTCTGCATTAATACAAGCATCACAAATTTTCCTTGATTTGTGCGCTAACCCATAAACTTCAGAGAATACCCAAACCTTTCGCTTCTCCCCACAGGGAGGAATCCTAGGTCAAAGCCTTCTTCAACTTGCACTCTTCAAGTGGTGCTCTTTCTTCTCTTTATAGGGGATGAACCCTTAGGCCAAAGCCTCCTTCAAGTTGCACTCTTCTCATGGTGCTCTTTTCTCTCATCTCCATATAGGGGAGAACCCCTAGGGCCTCAAGCCACCAAATACTTAGTAACATAGTCTATTTATAAGACTTCAATTCTATTACTTAGTGGGTAAAAAATACATTAATTCTTTAATAAGGAATAGACTTTTCTTGCACACCAAGGAATAGTCTTTCCTTTCACACCAAGGACTCACATTTTCTTCCACACCAAGGAATAGTCTTTCCTTCCACACCAAGGACTCACCTTTTTTCTTCCACATCAAGCAAACCAAAAAATTACCTAATTAGTTTTCCTTCTTCACTAAGGAAACTCAATTAGTTTTCCTAATCAACATAGGAATTTGAGGCATTTTCCCAACAATCTCCACCTTGACTCAAATTCCATCAAGTAGTCTTCATTCCTTCTGGAATAGCTCCACCTTAATCAAAGCAAACCTTCTTTGACTAAGATCATCATATTTTTTTTTTCTTCATTGTCATACTTGTGTGCGCCTGTAGCAAACTTATACCAAACATAATCTTCAATCTGCATCTTCCAATACCCAAAGTCTGTGCCATCAAACTTCTCAGTTCCTGACGTCTTTCCATCTTCTCCAGTCATCGCTCCCACTCGAACCAAAGCTCTGATACCACTTGTTGGGAATAAAACCTTATTCCTAAAACTTGTGGGATGCGGAAATAAATAACAAGCACAATCACACAAAAGAACACAAAAATTTACGTGAAAAACCCTTTCTCCTTGAAGGGAAAAAACTACGGGACAAACTCCAAATAAATCCACTATTATAATACGTAATTACAATAGTTCTTCTAAAGTAAATGCCTAATTTGAGGTACTCACCAAATACAATAATATCTCTCTAGGAATTAACACTCAACAAACTCTCTAGAGGAAACTCCAAATATATCTGTGATACTTCTCTGCATTAATACAACGTCACAAATTCTCCTTGATTTGTGCGCTAACCCATAAACCTCAGAGAATACCCAAACCTTTCGCTTCTCCCCCAGGGAGGAATTCTAGGCCAAAGCCTTCTTCAACTTGCATTCTTCATGTGGTGCTCTTTCTTCTCTTTATAGGGGATGAACCCTTAGGCCAAAGCCTCCTTCAAATTGTATTCTTCTCATGGTGCTCTTTTTTCTCATCTCCATATAGAGGAGAACCCCTAGGGCCTCAAGCCACCAAATACTTGGTAATATAGTCTATTTATAAGACTTCAATTCTATTACTTAGTGAGTAAGAAATACATTAATTCTTTAATAAGGAATAGACTTTCTTTGCACACCAAGGAATGGTCTTTCCTTTCACACCAAGGATTTACCTTTTCTTCCACACCAAGGAATAGTCTTTCCTTCCACACCAAGGACTCACCTTTTCTTCCACATCAAGCAAACCAAAAAATTACCTAATTAGTTTTCCTTCTTCATTAAGGAAACTCAATTAGTTTTCCCAATTAACATAGGAATTTGAGGTACTTTCCCAACATTTTATATATATATCTATATATATATTTAATTCAATAGTCGGAAGGTGGTAATTTGAATTTTTGATGTCTCATTTGGAGAATACTAAGAGGTGCCAACCAAATGAGTTACTTATAAGCCTCACGGTTGTTTGTGACAAATTAAAACTATGATTTTTAAATCATAAACTTTATGAGTTATGACAATCTAATCTCTCTATCCAAATTTATTGAAAACTGCTAATGAAACAATCTATCTAATATGATAAAGTTTTCATTGGTGTGTATTACACGCAAACAACACCATTTTTACTTGGGTGGTTTGTCTTTTTCCTTACATTAGAGATGGTTAGAATAGAGTATTTTTTGTACAAGCTGTTTCTTTTATCTTTTGAACTTTTTTTTTGTCTTTGTATAACATTTTAAAGTCTCATTTTTTCTTGATTCATCTATACTTTACTTTCAACCAAAAAGTAAATACTCTTGACTTCTTAACCAACGCATAATAAAGAGAGGAGACAATATAAAGATAAAACAAAATAGAGTGGACAAAATGATATAGTTTGGGTGCAAAGCTGCTTCTAAAAACACATAGACAAATGGTAATATTTAGGTGTAAATAATGGGGTTTTACTTGAGAGAGAGAGAGAGAGAGTAGACAAATGGTAATATTTAGGTGTAATGTGCCTTAATGGAAGTTTTCTTTTTAAATATGGACGGAACATTTAGCAAAAAATAAAATTAAAAAAAAATATAAATTTCACAAATAAACTCTATGATGTGTCTTTCTCATTACTAAAAAAAGAAAGATTTAATTTGTGCAAGAAATAAAATAATGGGGTTTCTTTGTCCTTTTCAAAACAAGTTCCCCCTCCAAATACAGTTAAAATTTGGCACGACCCATAACTGTCAACACCAACGTGTGCTTTCTATGAGAATATAGGATGACTGTTGACCACGTGGCTCTATGGCTCCACTTCTACTTCTTTCTCAGTTCTTCCATTCCTCTCTACGATGCACAAATATAAATAATTCAAACTTTCACATTATTATTTTAAACTACTTAAAATATAAATAATATTATCTTCACCATATTTAAATTTATGGACAATGATCTATACAAAGTTACTATTCTCATTATTTTACATTAATTAAAATTCTAGATAGTATTATTTACGAACATGTTCAAATTTAGAGAATAAATTCAATAAGAATTGGGTATAAAGGATGGGTTTTACACCCTCCAATAAGAAGATGCCACATCAGATTATTTCAAATAAAAGTATAATTCATATCACACACGATCAAAATCTATGAACCAAAGAAAAAAAGAAAAGAAAAAAAAGCCGTCTGTGATGCTCCCCCAATTTTTTTTCTCCTTTTTCTCTCTCTCTCTCTCTCTTCCACCGTGAAACCCAGAAGAAAAAAAGCTCCGGCAATAACACCAATAGATCTCATTTCTTCTATCTATTTCTCTTTTGTTTGTGCATTCAAAGATTGAAAACTGAAAGACAAGTTTGATTTTAATGGGTTTTTTTTGGAGTGAGTGTCGAAATTTTGTTATTGGTGGGTGGTCCTTATTGAGTGTATTCTCTTTTGAATATTGTCCGTGGATTGGTCCAGAAATATTTTGTCAAGACGCAAACAAAATCCCCCTTCTCTCAATCAGAAAATTACACTAGTGCCACTAACACAATAATTAATAACTGATACCACTTCACAACCTCTCATCCATTTCTCACAATCTCTCAGTCTCGGAGAGCCCATGGCCATGCACCTCCAATTCCATCACTGCGTTTCCTCCTCTCTCTCCCCCAACCTCCCCTATCTCCAACACCCTAACCTCTCTTGGCGGTTTCCGGTGCATTTTCCCGGGAAAGTTAGGGTTCTCACTTTCCGGAAAAAGTTTAGAGGCCGAAATGGAGTGCATTACTCGGTTTGTTGTTTTCGTAAAACCGGCTCCGAAATCGAACAGGTTTCGGTTGACGATAACGAGCGGCCTCCTTTCGATATCAATCTTGCCGTGATTCTTGCTGGTTTCGCATTCGAAGCCTACACTAGCCCCCCTGTAAATTACTCTTTTCCTTTTTCTTTTCCTTTTCAACATATTATTGTTTAAGAATTCAATCTTTATAAAACAAAAAGAATTACGGAGAAATAACTAATAAGAGTTACGAAATTGAAAAATTGTGTATTGGATTTTGAAATTTGGCTTAGTTTAATTTAAACAGGGAGTGAGCGAGTTACGAATCGTTTCAGTGCTTGTCGATCAGTAGAAAATAAAGTTGTACTTTGTATGGTTTGGTTATCATTTATTATCAAGAAGGAATATGAAACGTCGTACTTGGAATATGAAACGTCGTACTTTGTATGGTTTGGTTATCATTTATTATCAAGAAGGAAACCACAAAATTCAACATAATTAAGCCTTGTATTCTACAAGTATCTGATTCAGATAAAATTATGCGATTTTGTTTTCTTGGAAATAGATAACATGATGCAATAGACAAAGTTTAATCTTTTAGTTTTTCTCTGCTTTCTTGGGAAAATAGTTAGTAGAGATTTTTTTTAAAAAAAGCGTTTGGTTTTAATCAATTCTGATGTGTTCTTATATGTTGAATTTTATTGTTTGTTCAGGAAGATGTTGGAAGGTTTGAAGTTGATGCTGCAGGTTGTAAGACAGTGTATCTGTCAGAGTATGTGTTCATTTTCTGTTTTAATTGTTTATATATATATAATTCGATAGTTGGGGGAGGAGGGATTTTTATTGAGAAAGAATGATCTGGTGAACACTAGGAGGTGCCAATAAGTTGAGCTACAAGGCTTTTGACATTTTTTTTTTGTTTTAATAGTTAAAGGCTTAGTGTATGTGTCTCCATTAATCTTATTAAAAGTAATTTATTTATGCTAACAACATATTTTATCTTGCATTTTACTTTGACTATTCATGTTGATAATAGATTGGAAATACTACAAACAGATTTTTTGTTGGTGAGTTGGGTGATACCAAAACATTCATTTAGTGGACTGGGGGTGGTGTGTTCCCCATTGAAGGAGGGTGGAGTGGGGTTATTAAGTTGAGTACTTTTTAGCCAAACCCTTCTAGGCAAATGGTTGTAGAGGTTCAGAATCAAGAAAGATCAACTTTGGAGGCGTGTCACTAGTGTGAAATACGGAGAAACATTGGGGAGGAAGGTTGGACAGCATAGATAGTTAGAGGTTTGTATGGGGTTAGTCTATGGAAGAGCATTAGATGGATTGAGAAAGTAAAAGGAGCGTATTAAGTTGCCATTGTGGGTCATTACTTTTCTTCCATTATTTTGGTGAGTGATGGTTCATAGATCCCTTTTTGGCATGATCTATGGGTGCTTGCAGGGAAGGTTGTGGATCTTTTTATTCAGGTGGAGGAATTGGTTTGGGAAGCATGACTCCAGTGTTTGGAACTTAGTTATCACGTGTTTGATGTGGATGCTTTGGACGGAACGCAATAGTCGTACTTTTGAAGACAAGGCTCATTCAATGGATCACCTAAAGGGTGCTTTTGTTTCCTCTTTGTTTGATTGGGCTAGGGTGTGGGGATTAACTAATACCACCTTAGTCACTGATTTTGTAATCTCTTTACGTCATTATTCGTTTCCTTCCTCTTTGTTGTAACTCTCCCTCCTCAATGTGCATTCTTTGTGCACATAGAGGAGTTGTGATTTTTTAATAAAACTTATTTCTTACCTATCAAAAAAAGAAAAAAGAAAAAAAAAAAGGCCTGTTCCATGATCCATTTACTCTATAGACAATAATGCTTCAGTTGCTTCTTATTTAGGCAATTCAATAGGCAGAGGAATGTGATCTTGAAACTTTGTTTAACTCGTGCTTTCCATGATTGGGAATGGGAATTAGTGGTTAAGTTTTTAATATGTTATAGTCTCATTTTCCTTCCAGTGGAGGTGTAGATCAAATGCCCTGGAGATTAACACGGTCTATAAATTCCGTGGTTTGGTCATTCTATGAGGTGTTGAAAGGGGCTAGAAGAGTAAAGTTTCCTTGGAAAAGTATTCTGGGCATCAAGGTGGCTTAGTAAGTAGTTTTTTGTACATGGATAGTAGTTTTAGGAAGGATTTTAAATGTGGACAATCTCTGAAAAAAGCTGAATATAGTAATTGTTGACTAATGTTGTATGTGAAAATGTAGTGGGGAGTTAGTTGATCATCTTTTATTTCATTGCTTAGTGGCAAAATGTATTAGGTTATATGTGTTTTCTTTATTTAGTTTATCATAGATGATGCTGAAGAATGTGATTTAGATGCTTGCATCTTGGAAAGAATGATTTGTTTGACATGAGAGCATATCAATTTGGAATGTTGCTCCCTTGTGTCTTATGGATGATATGGAGAGAGAGGAATAGTAAGATGTTTGAAGGTTTTGAATTTCCCCCATGTGATAAAGAAATTATATTTGAGATCCTTGTCCGATTGGATGTGCACCCTTGGTGGTGTACTCTCCACCTTTGTTTTTTTTTGTAGGATTTGTAAATATATATTTTTGATTAGTTTCACCACACCTAGTTGGTTTTGAACTCATTATCTCACCTCCCATTTATTCTTGTGGGAATATGAGGTATCATTTGAGCCAAAGCTATTTAAAAGAATTTTTAGATTGTAATATTTAGTAGTAGCTTGATACATTTCCCATGTATTTTTCTACTCATATATAAAAAATATATACTTATAAAAAAAGCTTGATTAATCGAACATAAACAGTTTTTCTCTACTTTTGTTGAAGCACATTTTAAATTTTATGTCCATATAGTAATTCAGGTTAGTCATCAGTGAATATAAAATGGGCAATTTATGACTCATATAAATTTGACTTATACACGCAGGTCATTTGTACGTGAGATATATGATGGCCAATTGTTCATAAAGTTAAAAAAGGGTTTGGATTTACCTGCCATGGATCCTTGGGTAGGTTATTTCTTTCATGTATACAGAAGTAATTGTAAATTGTCACTCTCACGAGGCATGAGTACTGCTGCTCATCTTTATCACCTACACTTAATATCTTTGGTGCTTTCAGTTAGTTAAATATCACGGTAATTGTATTTTCCTTTTGTTTTCTGTTTCTGTCCTACTGTTGCAACCTTTTGTGTGCTTCTCAGGGAACAAGTGATCCGTATGTGGTAATGCAATTGGATGGACAGGTTATCAAAAGCAAGGTTAAATGGGGGTAAGTTATTTGTATTTCATAGAGATTCTTGGAAAATTAGTAAATCTGGAAAATTCTTCATAATCAGGGATGTACCTTGCTTAAAAACTTTGGTGATAGTTGAGTTGTAAAATATGAAGGATTAGGGTTCAAAGAGAAAAATAAGGGAGGGAGAGAGAGAGATAAAGCAAGATCCAAACAAAGAGAGACAAAGAATAATAATAAAAAAAAGGTTTAGGACTTAATTAATCAGTCTTTCATCTTAGCAAATATTTATATCAGAGTAATATGTCAGCAAGGATACCTTTACGCTAATATAAAATACACTAAGGCTCCGTTTGTTTCGATTACAAATTTTGTAAATGCAAATGATTTCCCTGGTGTTTGTTTGCTGAGTCCGGAAAATTTTTACAGGTCAATGTTTTTTTTTTTTTTTAAACAATAAAAAGGTTTTATTTTAGGTACTCTAACAACATTGTTTTGTTTTTTCATATGATAAATAAACCGCAAAAAAAAAAAAAAATCAACAATTTAATTTAGTCCTTTAAGTTTGCTTTCATTTCAATTGTTGTTAGATGTCCAAAGAAAAACGACATTGTTTTTGTATGAGAAGAGAGATCGCGAAGTTCGAAGAGCTACGCGTGTTTTGGAATGGTTTAAAATTTTTTCCGTAAAAAATTTTTAAAAAAAAATTTTCTACTTTTGTTTTATAAAAATTATTTAAAAACATAAAACAAACGGAGCCTTTACAAATTTCACCCTCTGGGAATGTTCAATTTGAAAATAAAGTCCTTTAAGTTTGCTTTCATTTCAATTGAGGAAAGAAAAACTTGTTTTTGTAATAAAAAAAAAATGAAACGAAACCAAATTTAAAAGACTAAATTGAAACGGTCAATACTTAGAGGACTGAATTGAACTTTGACCAAACTTAAAGGGTGTAATTTGTAATTTAGCTTATAAAATAATAATAACCTAATCTAAAAATAACGAGAGTAACTCTAATAGTAATGTTGATGAAGGAAGTACGGACAAGAAATATCTGGGAGTGTCGGTGTGACTTGTATTAGACACAGATACTTGAAGGACAAGGCTAGACACACGTCTGAAGATTAACAAATATTTTTTATTTTGGTTGTGGGAGGGATATGTGGGGATACGGTTTGGAAATCTATAGGACTTGTGGACTTGCTGGCAGTGGAGATGTTGGCCTTGAGGGATAGAGGTGGAGGGCAGTTTTGTTAAGGATGATGTTTGGGGATGTAGAGCTGGTTGGTGGAGAAGTAGTAGAGAACTTCAAAGGAGAAGTTGTAGTTGGAGAGGATGGAGTGGATAACCTCGAGGATGAGGGATTTGATGGCAAGCGGTAAAGGGAAGCGATAAGAAGAGAGATTGGAGATTTAGATGAGAGGGAGAGTGAGGAGTGCTAGGGATGGTGAAGATTTGTTCACTTTACTAGTTTATTGTTGACAAATCATCCAAATTTGTGCCACTCATATTGATTATTGCTTAGGCCACGTGACGTAGGACATTGGGGCATTTGTCTATGCGTACTTGTGGTGAGTTAAGGTTTAGGAGAATTTGACTTATCAAAAAAAAAAAAAAGAAGTTTAGGAGAATTTGTGGATCTAGGGTTTAGAACTTTGAATAGGGATTTTTAGGGACAATGGAAATATTTGATTTTGGGTAAAAAAGATGTAAGAAGAAAAGGAAATCAAATTTATCCAATAATATAAACAGTGCGCATGAACAGTACACATTAATAGTATCTGTGAACACTGCCGTGAATAATACTGCAAGAAAGAGAAGAAAAGAGACCAGAGAAATGAAGGAAAACAACAATTAGGCCAACATGTCTCAATACTCAAAAACACTCAATGCTTTTTGTTAGAATAATAGTTATGATTAAATTCATCATTTCATAACAACATAAGCTTTTGGGAGAAGTGAAAATTCATCTTGGTATTTGACTTGATGGTCCTAAGTTCGAATCCTATCTCTACCTGACATCTCATTTAAAAGGTTAAAAAATCTCATGTGTTGAACCACACTAATTAAGGGGGATTTTGGGCCTACACTTGAGGGGGAGTTTTAGAATAATGGTTAAATGAATAAATTCATCATTTCCTAATAAGCTTTTTGGGAGAAATAAGAATTTATCAATTTTATTGATCAACTTCATCTCTTCTTTGAGTACATTGAGAACAAATTCATATAAGGATTCTTTCTTGTATTATATTATTAGGACTTCTCGTTTAACTAGTAACTAAAAGCCAAATAAAAGACTAATTTAGACTAAAAAACATAAAATAAAACTTAAGATAGTTAAGATCTTCTGATCTAGACTTAGCTAAACTATCAAAATATCCTTAATTCATTGGTATTGCTAAAATTACAATTTTTACCTGAATTCAAAATTGACCATAACTTATTAAATAAAACCCCAAATTAAAAACTTTTTTTAACCCTAGAGCACATATAACTAGACCTTTAAAGTCACACGACTTTTACTTCAATTGGAAAAATTGGACTTCACATATGGGTCCTATAAAAGAAGTCCTATATAGGACTTATCCAAAAAAAAAAAGTCCTGAATAGGTGAATTTATGTAGTTCCATGGCTGCATCACCACATTTGCTGGTGCTTGAGATTTAATTTGGATATTTTCCATTTCTCATCTGGTGTTGTTTTATCCAGTCTTTGGAAGACGATGTGGTTGCATGTGTGAGGTTTGAGGCTGAAGTGGATGTGGGCTTGTTATCCTTGGGCCTGTGAGGCAAAAGTGTTGTAGTTTTGAACTATATTGTTTATTCCTAGTTAGCAATAGTGTTAGCTTGGAAGCCAAAATAATAAATATTAACTCAGCACATATATGATCCCATTGTTTTTCAATTAGTTTGAAATATGTTTTCAAACAATTTGATATTTGTTATTTACTTTTTAAGCCTAAAATTAACATAATATATATATCTAAACCAATTAATTAATTTTCGTATCCTGCCATATCATATCCTACTTCCTAAAAAATTGCTATATGGCCACATATATATATAGATATATATATATATGTAGTTTCTTTTTCTACAAGTAATAAGATTTTATTGAGTAAGAGGAGATACTTTAAGCACAGAGGATGTGTACACAAGATACTCCTAAGATATTCAAACACCAATTGTTACATACAAAGAGAGAGTGAATCAATAAAATCTAGAATAGAATTTGAATCACTAGTGCCTATGGTTCAGACCACTCAAAAAATGCTCTTCAAAAGATTGATTTCAGCTCCAGAATAGTTGACTCCTTTTCATTGAAAGTCTGATCCCCTCGCTCCATATAATCCACATTAAAAGAGGGGGGGGGGATTCCACTCAAAAGAGCTTCAATTGGAGAAAATGATGTAAAAAAAATGTTTGACTGGCTTTAGTTCCCAATTATTAAAATCACATAAAAATATGATACTCCATATTGTATTGTACTGTGTCCTGCGTCGGTATGCTTCCTAGGTCAAAATGGTAGGCTTGTGTGTGTGTGTGTGTGTTTTTAATGAGACTGCTTCCTGTTTGATCATAAAGAATGAGTAATAGATAGTTGTAAAGAAAAAAATACTTTATGCAGACTGTCATAAAAAGAATGAGTAACAGATAGTTGGCAGAAATTTTAGCGAGACAATGTTCGAAAAGCCCATGGATGTGATATTTTAGAAAGTTTAGAATGATTCCCACTATATGCTTGCTTTATGCAGACACTCATAAAAAGGCTATTCTTTTTGTAAATTTATTCTACTTTGATTCCTTTCATATAAGGGATTATGTATTGAAATTAAAGGGATAGTAGGACTTATAGGTTATTTTTTTCTCTTTTCCATGTGTTCATTTTTTCTAGATCCTTTGAAAACCCTAATATAATCATGGCTTGTAATTCTGGTAGAAAAGCAGTCATGCTATGCTATATTTGTTATTGTCATATTCGGTGTTGTTGAAGGTACTGGAGGAAATTTGAAGCTTATGTAATTTCTGTTATTGCTTATCAGAAAATTTTGAGGTGCTTGTAGCTTTTTAAAATCAACTTTGTAAACAGGAATGCTCTCTAAATTGTTGACAGAATTATCGAACTTACTATTTGCATTTGTCATTCCTTTTGTCGAGAGTCAAAAAGTCCCACATTAGGCAATTAAAACCTTGCATCCCTACTTATAAGATCTTGGGCCTCTCCACCCTTTTCCAATTGGTTTTGAGGTTAGATGCTCCAAATTTAATATTGTATCAGAGCAAGTTATTTCCTCCACATCATCTAATTTAATTAGTCCACGTGTTTGGCTTGTCCCACTGCACGTGAGGGGGTGGGTTGTGAGTCAAAAAGTGTCACATTGTCCAATTAAAATCTTGCATAGTTGCATCCCTACATATAAGATCTTGGACCTCTCCACCCATTGCCAATTGGTTTTGAGGTTGGATGCTCCAAATTTAATAGGCCAACCCAACAACCAAGGGGGAGATCTTATATGTAGGGATGCAAGGTTTTAATTGTCCAATGTGAGACTTTTTGACTATCAACACCTTTAGCTGGAAGAACGTTGTTGTGATTAGATCCGTGAGTTGATATACATGTTTCATGATTCATAACTCACCTGATATAACTCATGAAAAAACTCAGGTGACCTAACTACCAAAGTTAGTGGATGTAGAAAACTCATGTAAGTTTACGTTGGGTTAACTCACTTAAGTTTCATTATATGTACAATTACCTGATGATAGGACAAAAGAGCCGACTTGGAATGAGGACTTCACTTTTAATATCAAGCAGCCTCCAACCAAACTTCTCCAGGTTCATATGCATGCTTTCTATATTTATAATTTGATTTTCCCATATAAAGAGCACTTTACATATTTGAAGTTACACCATTTCATTCTTCTCTTTTCTTATATTTTTCCCTTTCCTTTTAGCTTTTGTATTGGAAGAAAATAGGAGATTATATTTTTCCCTTTCCTTTTAGCTTTTGTATTGGAAAAAAATAGGAGAGGATAAGAGGAATGAATCATACGTTGACACTATATAAGAAGTAACAGTGCCTTTATTTTAAGCTTGTCTGAAAGAGCAAGACAAAATTATTGAAATGGATTGTACATTAACAAAATTATCAAAGAAGATTGGCTTCTGGTTTTTTTTTTTTTCTTTGTTGTCTTAAAAAATAGGGCAAATTGCACTTTTCCCCCTTAAACTATTGGGTCCATCTCAATTCCTCCCTTTATCTATAAAACTGAGCAATGTTCTCCCTTATATATTGAAAATATGCAAATCGCCACCCACCGTCTAATTTTATGTTAAATCCAAGCCAAAATAACGAAATATTTTTATAATATATTAATATATAATGATAGATTTTGAGTATTACTTATCAAAAAAAAGATTTTGAGTATTATGACTAGAAATTGACAAAATACATAAAAATATTTCGTTAATTTTGTTGGAATTGAACATAAAATTAGACAATGGGGGCTATTTGCATATTTTCAATACATAAAAGGGGACATTGCTCGGTTTTATAGATAAATGGGGGAATTGAGATAAACCCAATAGTTAAAGAGGGGAAAGTGCAATTTTCCCTAAAAAATAATGATAAAATTATGGAAATGAATCATTTGGAACAAATTCTGCAAATATATTCCTTTATAAAAGGGGACAGTTGCAACGTCATAGGTACAAAATAATATATTGTTTTAGCATCTCTTAATATGTGAAGCAGTGGTACTCCATATATATATATATATTTTTTATTTTCTTCAAGGGTTTCATTTAAAAACTTAAATACATCGACATCATAAAAAAAAAAGAAAAAAAAAATGCAAATATAGAAACCGAATAAAACACCTATCTTCTACTAAATCTTTCATTGAGACATTTCGTCAATATTTAACTATAGAGCTCAATCCTCCAATCAAGATAAATTAAAAAATACTAACTATGAGTCTATGACCATCAAAGAATCACCATGGGCATTAGAGAAACAAATAAAAATAAAGAAATACTCATGGAGATGCTAAGGGCGGAACCTATATAGTTCAAAGATTGAGAGAAAACTGTGGGTTTTTTGGAGAGATTTTTGCTCCGATCTACCATTCCCAAGTCTCGATGGAGCTGCAAAACACTTTTCTCAGGTTTCGTCGGAGCTACGTTGCGTTTGCTTCATGGGGAAGTTGTAGAGGAAGAGGGTTTAACTTAGAAAGTGAGAGCAACATGAAGAAAGAAAATGAAGAAAACAAGGAAAGAGACAGAGAGCAAAGAGCTGGTTTGAGAAAAAATGAGAAAAAAATAAATAATGGAGTTGGCTATTGATAATCCAATGTAGGTCTTTTTTTAGGTATATTAGGCATATTTTAGCTGAAATTGAGTTTTGGCTAATCCAATGTGGATGTACTAAGGTAAGTAAATTTATTTATTTTTTTTAGAAATTAAATAAATAAATTGAATGAAATCTGATTAGGCTGGCTAAAGAAATGGTCCATTGATAATCAGTTGTAGTTATTTGGGCTATTTTTGTTATTGTTGTTGTTATCTGGTTTAATTTTTATTGTCATATCCCTTTAATTTTCTGTTCTTTAATTTTTCAATCGATTTTATGGTTTGTCCTGCGTCAGTATATGTATGTGTCTCTTGTACTATGTTATATATTGTTCACATAAAATGAAAATTTAAAGCGTAATAGAGTAACCATTCCTGAAAAGTGTAAACTGTTAATCCAGAATAGATCTTCTAGTCAAGTGGAGACTTAAATGCCTGTTATTACATCTATCAAGAATGGAGACAGTAATCATAAATTTTGTTGCAATTAATCTGATAAACTATGGTGGAGTTGCCTCCTACTCATTAATTGGGTGGACAACATCTCTATCTTGTCCCCCTTGTTAGTAGCTATATCTAATAAATAAAAAAATATACAATTCCATAACTGTCATCATCATCTTGTAATTCTAGTTATTAATTAAATATTATAGTAATAATGATGAATCTCCTTATAAATTTGTTAATCACATGCACAGAAACAATATTAATGTGTTTTACAAATAGTGAATTATCAGTTTAGACTTTGATGAAGTAGTGAATGAGTGTATTTATGATCATATTATTGTTTAAGTGTATTTTTATAGTTGCTTCACAACTTTACCTCTTGTTTCTAACTTCTGGTGTTAAACTTTAGGTTGCAGCCTGGGATGCAAACCTTGTAACCCCACATAAGCGCATGGGTAATGCAGGCATTAGTCTGGATGGTCTCTGTGATGGTGAGAATCCAAAACCACTTGCATGGTGTTTGATGTTTAGAATTAGTATGATATCATGTTGCCCTAGTGTTAACTAATTTGAGTTGGGTTTATGCATCACGATATTTAGTGAATGTGTTATGTTCCTATTGCACTAGGAACTTGGACTGTCAATAGAATTAATATATATTTATACTTTCTTTTTTTCTTTTTTGTTAAGATTAAAATTTTATGGGAACTAAACTACTTGATTTCGTTAATAACAAGTTTACCAATGTTCGGCAGATTAGTTAAATGCAAGGCTGCAATTTTATTTATTTATTTATTTTTTCCTAATACAATCTTATAACAAACATGTCATTTGCTAGGAAATTTGCATGAAGTAATGGTGGAGTTGGAAGGAATTGGTGGTGGTGGAAAAGTACAGCTAGAGGTAAGATTCCATGGTACATGAAAATCAACTGTAGGGGCTAAAAGGATTAAATACTTTTTGTGTGGTTAGGAGAACGAACCTGATTTCAATTTGGGTCAATCCTGTGTAAGAAAATAACTGCTGAAAATGGTTTGTTATAAACCTAAAATGTTCCAACAGTCCTGAAATTGTTTTTTGGTTTCAGATGTAACATGCATCAGGACCTCTTGGAAGAAATAGGCTTGTTTGTTTTAGTCATTGGATGACTTAGTAGAGGTGTTTTGATGTAAGGTAGGTACAGTACCTGTCTCTTGCTTGGGTGTACCTTTGGGCTCGTGGTTTTAGGCACAAAGGTGTAGAATGCTACTATTGTGAAGGTGGAGAAGAGATTAGCGTACTGGAAAGATTGTATCTGTCATACGGTGGGAGAGTAATGCTGGTCAGAAGTACTTATTTTCTGTCTTTTTAATATTCCTGTTTCAGTAGCAAACTGGTTGGAAAATTTACAAAGAGATTTCTTGTAATGAGGCACTGGGAATGAATTTGAATATCATCTAGTTGATTGGAATACGGTATTCTGCCTGATAGAGGTGAGTGGACTGGACATTTGCAAATTGAAACCCTTTGATTAAGTATTGCTAGGGAAATTGTTGTGGAGGTTTGGGGTGGAACATGATCAATTTTAGAGGCCAATTATTGCTGCAAAATATGTGGAATTCTGGGGTATGGGGGAGTTCAAAAGGGGTGAGAGGACGGTATTAGGTTGTGGAAGAGCATTTGGAGCGATGGGAATTATTTACTAGGTTTCTTTGTTTCAAGATAGGAGTTGGTGGTAGGGTTCGGTTTTGGATATTTGGTGTGGTGATGCTGCATTGAAGGATAGAATTCCAGACTTATTCTTATTTTCTATGAATAAGAAAGGTTCAGTTGTGTTGTAATTAGGAATGTTTGGTGAAGATGCTCTTCATTGGAATGTTAGATCTGTAGGATCCATGGAGGATTAGGAATTATAGGCAGTTGACTCTTGTTTTTGAATTTATTGTAATCTAGTCTTCCATCAAGTGGGGGTGAAAATATCATCTGTTTGAGGTCTTCTAAGAAAGGGAACATTGAGGTTGTTCATTCCATGATGCTCTCAGAGAACCTTTAGAGGCCAGATTTCCATGGAGGAATGCAAAAGTACCTAGGGAAGTAACATTTTGTAGATTGACAATTGCTTGGGGTGAAGTGGTAGATTGCATTCTCTTATATAGTGTCACGGAAAGAGAATTGTAGTCTTTAGCTTCTTTTTTTGTTTGCAGTCATTAGGTGATGCCTAAAGACTCTGCTTGAAGTGTTTGCAGTTGAAAAGGAAGATTTAGTTGTCACATATGTGATAAGATTAGGAAGCTATTCTTCTTCTCATTATCTGGACAAAGTGGAAGGAGGGGAATAACTGTAGTTTTCACAACATAGAGCTGAATAGAAATTTGCTTAAAGCTATTTCCTATGTTTATTGTTCGATTGGCTATGTTCTTTGGGAAATATACATGTGATTTTTCTTGAATTTTATTGCTATTTGATTTTTAATTTGAGAGAGGATGTAGTATACTCATCCCCTGTATCTATTCTTTTACTTTCTTCTAATAAAACTTTTATCACTTATCCACAAAAAAAGAAGAAGGTTGAGGATCCTCCAAGAACAAATTTATTGGGTCTTGTTCCTGTCATGTTCTGTCATTTATCTCTGTTTTTGAATTATAAAATCAACAAGTGCTTCGTTTACGAGGAGATCGGAATCCCATGGAGCCACTTCTTAAATTGTTAGAAGGGAAAAAGAAAAAGAAAGCAAATGAAAGCAAGAGTAAAGTTGCCATAGTTTGGGTTGATTTTTTCTCATGCATAGAGATGGAAAAATACTGAGTTTCAAGAGCAATGTTATTTGATTTATTCTATAATTTTTGGAACTTCTTTTTCATGCTCTAAAATGTCATTGTTTTAGGTACCATATCTTTCATGCTGGTATGAAGATCTAATTCATCGATATTACTCTTAAGGCTTCATCTTCTGTTTTGTTTTTTTTTTTTACCCTGCAGTCTTTATTTATCAAAATGAACCAGTATTTTGTTTAATATCTCTTTGGATTATTCTTGCTAATGGTGAGGTTTCAGGTTAAGTACAAAACTTTTTATGAAATTGATGAAGACAAAAAGCAGTGGAGGATCCCCTTTGTTATGGAATTTCTTCGGAAACATGGTTTTGACTCTGCTCTGAAAAAGGTTGTGGGCTCAGAGTCTGTGCAAGCGCGTCAGTTTGTAATGTATGCTTTTGGGCAGCTAAAGGCATTCAATGATGCAAATCTTAGGAAGGGTCAGTTTTCAAATGATGACAAGTATGATACAGACACGCCTTCACAAATGGATGAAGATCCCCAAGCCCCTTTTAGTGACACGGGCTACATTGAAGAGAGAGAATTAGAAGATTTTCATGATGATAATGGTGGTATGGCGAATGGGCATGCCTTTGAACCATTGGCACCAATTGGTGACTCGGAGCAATCAGATCAACTTTTCTGGAGGAACTTTGCTGATGTCATTAATCACAATGTTGTTCAGAAACTCGGTCTCTCTGTTCCCGAGAAATTAAAGTGGGATGGTTTTGACTTATTAAATAGGATTGGCTTACAGTCGCGAAAAATTGCAGAAGCAGGTTATGTTGAATCAGGGCTTGCAACTCCAGAAGGTTCAGATGGTGAAATCAATAAAACAAGTGGCTCACTTGACATTAGCACAATTAAGTCTTCAATACCAGATATTAAAAAAGTAACAGAGGATATAATGAGGCAAACTGATTCTGTTTTAGGAGCATTAATGCTTCTGAATGCAACATTTTCTCAATTAAAGAAGGATGGAAATCCTGTAGGAAAGAATGAAACAAAAGAAGAGGCTTCTGCCAAACTGGAAGATGATAATGTTGTAGGATATTCCTCAAGTGAGAAGCTTTCCAGCTCAAGGAATGGGTCAGTGTTGGATGAAAAGAGAGATGAGGAGATGAAAGCACTGTTTTCAACTGCAGAAAGTGCCATAGAAGCCTGGGCAATGCTTGCCACTTCACTGGGCCATCCTACTTTTATTAAATCTGAATTTGAGAAAATATGTTTCTTAGATAATGAGTCCACAGACACACAGGTGAACTTTTATTCCTCAGCCAGGAGTTCATTTTCTTGTTATATTTCTTTGAGTTCAATGGAGTGGAATGTGTTTTTTTAACCCTATAAGTGTGGAAATGTCTTCATTTGATTTTGAGAATTGTATACTGTAAATCACTAAACTACTGAGAGATTCAGGTTGCAATTTGGCGTGATCCTGCAAGGAGAAGATTAGTTGTTGCTTTTAGAGGAACAGAACAAGTAGGTTATATCTCGTTGTTCTCCTCAGTTCAGTTGGGTTATTTGGCTTTCAGTTCAAATTGCTCATATATTTATCTTTCCAGACACAATGGAAGGACTTGATAACTGATCTGATGCTAGTTCCTGCTGGGTAATGTAATATATATCCAAGCTACAAATATTTTAGTGGTTTGCTAATTTTAATTCTTTTGAGACCTCATTTTCTGTCATTGTCTAGTTTAGCTGCATTTGTCGAAACTGCACCCTTACTGATTTGGTGGATGTGGGTTTCAATGGAGAGATTGCCCATGTGCAGCTTGAATTGCAATATTGTCATTAGCTGAATAATGCTATGTTATATTAGATAAAAAATTATATTCATTTTATAAATGAACTTCCAGATAAGCAGAAAGCAAGGAAGTAGTTTTACCATGGCTTTTGCAACCTGTTACTTAATACACTGTTAAATTTAGGGCAGCGGTACATAGTGATCATTCTTACTAGAATTATCTTTTTGGTGTCACATCACCTTTAAGCAATTCTTTAAAAAAAAAAAATTAAATGTTTTTTTTTTTATAATTATTTTTGTTTAAAATTTGTTCTGGATAATGATACTTATCAAAAAAAGAAGAGAAAGTTCTGGATAATGTTAACATAGCCCTAGGGGTTCTGATTGCTTCATCTGTTATGCATTATATTTTCTTTCTTGTTCTGATTCTTATATCACATGTACAGGCTAAATCCTGAAAGGATAGGTGGAGATTTCAAGCAAGAAGTTCAAGTATGTAAATGAATGGTTGATTGAAATGCGCTTAAGAGTATTCATGAGATGCATGAAGTGTTAACAACTGTGTTTACTTCAGTATAAGTGATGGTGCTCTAATTATTTCAGGTTCACAGTGGTTTTCTAAGTGCATATGATTCCGTCAGGACAAGGATAATCTCTCTCATCAAACTTGCAATTGGTTATATGTAAGTTCTTCTTTTGTTCCACTTTATTCTAAGCATCGAGCTAACATCTTAATCTTGCATGAAAATATGTTAGATGATTGATATCTGAAAGAAATTCATAGGTTATTTAGCTTCACTTTTATGCCAGAATATTTCTAATGTTTCACCTACATGACATATTTCTTTTCTTTTAAATAAATGAAATGCTTCTAGTAGCTACTAAGCTAGTGCAAGCCATAAATTAATGGGATAATTAAAGTTATGTTTCAAACCATAAGCGAGTTTTTTTAGATATTCCCCAAATCTTTTTGGATGGTTTGAACATGTTGCTCCTTGCTTGATCACTGTCCTTACCTACTATTTTTGTCAACTAAGAGCTAACCAAATTCTTGGTGAAGAAGAGGGGGAGGGGAAGTAAAGTTCTCCTTTTGGAGTACTTGTATATTATGTGTTATGAGTACTTTTTACATGTACTTATATATAATAAAAAAAGTAGTATTTAGATGTTAGGGGTAAATTTGTAATAATATAGTAATGTTAGTTATTTGATGTGCGAAGCACAAAGAATTTTTTACTTTTTTTTTTTTTTTTTAGGTTATTTAATTTTTTTTTTTGATAAGTAAGAATTTCATTAAAAAAGGCAAAACACTCCACGCACACAGGAAGTGTGCATGAAGGATGTACAGGTTAACAGAATTAGAAAGAACATAAACTGAGCATATCAGATACAGAGGAGGAAGTAGGTTAGGTTGGTAGCTTTTAATCAATCAAACATGGTCTGTATAAGTTTAATTATGAGAGGTAGTTAATACCTATTATGGAATATTTTCCGCTATTTAAAAGTTGAATTCCTAATACTTTTTTATGAACATGGAAAATGTTGAACGTTTTAAGGATTAAAGTTTGGATGGATTGAATCTTCCAATTGGAGACGAATTGTGATTTTACAGATGCTGTGGAATGCAATGGTTAGTGGTATTAGTAACTAGGGGCTCAATTTCGATAGGATGTTGTTTCTTAAGTTCGATTGGAAGACAATGACATTTTTAATTGGGAAAAGTACACTTTACCCACTTGTGGTTTAACCCATTTACAAGTTACCTACCTGTTGGTTTAGAAACTAACACTTTACCCACCTGTGGTCTTCACCGTTTGTTTCCGTTAACCCCCTTTCAATAGACGTTAAAAGATTAAAAAAAAAAAAAATCATAACAAAACATAAAACACTATACTTTGTCCTTCTCTCTTCCTCACCCACTCAGTCACCCTCTCTTCCCGATTTCCTCTAGAGAGACACTGTGGTTAGAGGCTGTAAAACCAATGAGGATGCCATCTTAATTAGAGGGCCATCCTAAAACCAAGGGACAAAAAGCTTGTTCATCTACATTCATGGGCTCCTTAGCAATTGGTGTTTACATGAACCAATTCAAAGAAACGAAAAGAAAAGAAAAAGAAAAGAAAAAGAAAAACACAATCAATCATCAGAAGAGAAAAGTACAAATTAAATCAACAATTCAACAATTATGTGAAATGTAATAAGGAAGCTTTAAAAAAAAAAATAAAAAAAAAATCTGCCAGCCAGTAATATATTTCAACGAAAGGTTGCCCATGAAGATAATTCTTGTCACTGTATCTTAATTCATTAGAAAAGCGATCTTGGAAAATATTTTTTTTGATAAGTAATGAATATTTTATTGAAGGTCAGCCTATGTGTACTAGATGTAAACATAAGGACTGCCGAAAAAATCAGAAGGAACAATGATCAATCAGATCTATCATGGAATGAATGGAAAAAACCCCCACAGCAGACACCCAGTTATACAAAATTTGAAAGAATAAAAGCTTAAGGGCTGAAATAGATCTTTCGCAATCCTCAAAGTGCCGAGCATTCCTCTCCTGCCAAAGACACCACATCACACAATGAGGCACCATTCTCCAGACAACCAGATTGCAATGGCTGCCATAACTGCCCTGCCACCCAGCCCACACATCCAACACATGACCAGGCATCACCCAATGCACCCCAAATAAACCTAACACCTAACACGGGTAGACGGGTACACGGTAACTCTAAAAAATTAGGGTACGGGTCCGGGTAATTTTTTATTATATATTTTTATATATTATTATGCAATAATTTTTAAGCATAGGACAATGCAGCAACAAATGATCAACGCAATTTCAAATCCACTCTTTATCTAAAAGTGCTTGACATACAACACCAATCTTGTGAAACAAGGATGCAAGGACAACACCTCAATTACAAGGATTCCGCAGATTATGTCTATAGTCAAAAGTCTGAGATCGAATATCCAAAACTAGTCTGCTGTCCAAGAAAAGAACCTGGAATTTTTTTTTTTGGAAAAAATGGGGTACAACAGCCCCCGCTGTCCAAGCGGGACGGGTAGGCGCCCAATTGCCGTAGCCTAGCCTCCAGATACTCCCAAGCCATAGCAATGGCAACAAATGACCTTTCAGCCTACAACACCAATCCAGGGAATTATCTTAGATCCAGGGTCCAAGAAAAGAAACCCTTGGTTACTCAAACAGAAACGGTACTCAAACACCGATAATACTCCTTGACCGAGAAGCCTTTGTTAAGATTATGCCTCCAACCCAACTTATCATCCCCTTCACCTTTCAGAGGAATTGAATAAATAAGCTCCATGAAGCTGGACAAAGATTCCAATTCCCAATCATGCACATTCCTGGAAAAGCGAACACCCCAATGGAGAATACCATTTGAGAAAGACATGATATCATCCACGGAAGCCTCCCTATCCCTCGCAATAACAAACAAATTCTGGGAAAGCCCCCTTCAAAGACATATCCCCACACCAACAATCATGCCAAAACTTGACTCTCTTTCCATCCCCAACTACAAAGCCACAATGCTGTAAAAAATTATCCCAACCCCGCCTAATAAATTTCCAAACACTCACTCCATAAGGACCTTTGGCCACCTTCGAACACCAGCTACCCCATAAGCTCCCATACTTCGCATCCACCACCAACCTCCACAAGGCATCTCTTTCCGAACCATATCGCCACAACCACTTCCCCAGAAGAGCCTTATTAAAACTCCTTAAGTCCCGAATGGCCAACCCTCCACTTTGAAAGGGACAGCAAATCTGAGACCACTTCACCAAATGGTACTTAGGCTGGTTTTCCAACCCACACCAAAGGAAATCCCTTTGAAGCTTCTCTAACCTTCGAGCCACCCCAGCTGGAATAGGAAAAAGAGAAAGGAAGTAAGGTAGGAATATTGGAGAGAGTACTCTTAATAAGAGTAACCTTTCCCTCCCTTCGAAAGGTACAGCCGTTTCCAGCCAGCTAAGTCTTCTTTCCACCTTCTCTAAGACCGAATTCCAAATGGTATGATCCTTAAAGCTTGCACCCAAAGGAAGGCCCAAATATTTCATAGGAAGAAGAGTAAGCTTACACCCCAAAATCTCTCTAACCTCCTCAATATTTGGAACATTCCCCACTGAAACAATCTCAGACTTACTCAGATTAATCTTCAACCCCGAACAAACCTCAAACCAAGAAAAAACATACCTCAAGTTGGAGATTTTATCAGTATCAGCATCACAAAAAATTAGCGTGTCATCCGCAAAGAGCAAATGGGATACCATCAAAGTAGTCTCATCCGACTTGCCAACAGTGAAACCCGAGCATAATCCTTCACGAACAGCTCGATCTAACAATCGACTTAAGGCTTCCATCACAATGACAAAGAGAAGTGGAGATAAAGGATCCCCTTGCCTTAGGCCCCTGGAGCTCGCAAAGAAACCACAAGGGCTGCCATTAACAAGGATAGAAAACCGAGCTGTGGAAATACAAAACTTAATCCAATGCCTCCATTTTTCAGAGAAACCACACCTGGTAAGCGTATACAGAAGGAAGTCCCAATTCACATGATCATACGCCTTCTCCACATCTAACTTGCACAGAACACCAGGATCCCCCTGTTGAACTCTAGAGTCCAAGCATTCATTAGCAATAAGAACAGAATCCAAGATCTGACGACCTTGAACAAAGGCATACTGAGAGTTAGAAATGATTTTGGGTAAAGCCACCCTCAAACGGTTAGCTAACAGCTTTGCCAAAATTTTATAAACACCACTCACAGGACTGATCGGCCTAAAGTCCTTTATCTCCATTGCTTCAGATTTCTTAGGAATCAATGACACAAAAGTAGCATTCAAACTTTTCTCAAAGGAATAACACTCATGGAAGTCATTTAAATATGCCATAATATCTGCCCTTACCACATCCCAGCAACTCTGGAAAAAACCCATTGTGAAGCCATCCGGACCCGGAGCTTTGTCACCGTTAAAACCCATCACCACTCCAACCACTTCATCATCATCAAAAGAACGCTCTAACCAGGCTGCATCCTCATCAGAAATCATAGAAAAATCTAAACCATCCAGCAAAGGCCTTTGATTTTCCTCCTCCGTAAACAGCCTGGTTATAAAAGAGAGTAATGTGATCGGAAATAGCATTAGGATTAGTCGATAACTCACCATTAATAGAAAGTGTGGAAATGGAATTATACCGACGGTTAGAGTTGGCTATGCGATGAAAGAACTTGGTATTCTTGTCCCCCTCGCGAAGCCAAAGAGTTTTGGATTTTTGACGCCAACTAATTTCCTCAAGCAAGGCAGTCCGCTCAAGGTCAGCTGCTATCAAGGCCTTCTTTTCATATTCTTCACCCGTGAGGGGTCTCACTTCTGCCACAGCATCCATTTCATTAAGATCAAACATCAACTGATTCCGACGCACACCCACATTCCCAAAAACCTCCTCATTCCACTTTTTCAAATCTGTCTTCAACGCTTTAAGCTTGCATGCCACAATGTAACTAGGAGTACCCTGGAAGATATAAGCATCCCACCACCTTTGAACCCTCTCCTTAAAACCATCCGCTTTAAGCCACATGTTCTCAAAACGGAACGGACGCTTACTCCTAGAGAAGTTGGAAAATATTAAGCGCAAAATCAAATCAATATTCCATTGTCCATGTAAGAAGCATGATAAAATTCTCTACTTTCCACCAAAACAAACAGTTTTATGTGTATAGGACTATAGGGCGGTAATAACCCCAATCCCAAAAGATATACCCAGAAATCATACCACATAAACCTCTCCATTATCCTCTTGAGTACCTAACTAAAAACCCAAAAACAAATCCTTGGCAAAAACAAGAATGCCAAGAAGAGGAACAAGAAATACCCGAAAATCTTTGAACAAAAATAGTAGAACATCTAATAAGTTTTCGATTAAAAAGATTATAAACTAATCCTCCTCAATGCCCTTTGCCCAATCATTCTTCTTGCGAAGATCCTCCTCTTCGGGATCGAAATCGTTCTCAACACAAAGTACCTGCGAACATAGTTGACACCCTTGTACTTGATGTGATCAGCCACAGCCTGGTTGAAGAAATCCAAGGCTTCCTTGAAGCCAGGAGAGAGAGAAGGATTGAGGTAGTTGCCTCTACCACTGTGTCCCTGTAGTGTTTTATGTTTTGTTATGAATTTTTTATTTATTTATTTTTTTTTTTAACGTTTGGGTAACAGAAGCAAACGGGTAAGACCATAGGTGGACAAAGTGCTAGTTTTTAAACCACAAGTAGGCAATTTGTAAATGGACCAAACCACAGGAAGGTAAAGTGTAATTTCCCCTTTTTAATTTGCTCGTGATAATTAGGTATAATAAACTTTGGCACCTTAGATTTTACATTGACATGTATTTAGGACTTATTACTTTTATAGTACTAAAGTTTGGGTTATTGGACCAACTTCCCGATAAGATACTTGTTTGGATAGATTTACATAGCAAGCTTACAAGATTCCAGTAGTTTCCAGATGTTCCCTAGAGATTTATGTGTTGGAGATTTGATATTATAGGTGTGAGTTGATCATTGAAAGATTTCATTGGTTCTAGATTTTTGAGTCTCGTACCTAGTTAAGTTTTAGAGTATTTTGTTAGAAATTTTCAAAAGTTTGACACTTTTCTGTGGACATTGTCTCTTCAAACCTTGTCTAAGGGAGGTAGGCTTACTTTGATTAAAAGCACCTTGTCTAGTCTGCCTACATATTTTCTCTCTTTGTTCGCGGTTCCGGTGAGTGTAGCCCATAGGATTGAGAAGCTTCAAAGAGACTTCCTTTGGGGTGGTATTGGGGAAGAATTCAAATATCACCTTGTGAACTGGCATACTATTTGTTCCCCAATTCAGCAAGGCGGTTTGGGGCTGAGACGGATTATCCCTTTCAACCAGGCTCTTTTGGGTAAATGGTTATGGCGGTTTGCTAATGAGCGGAATGCTTATTGGAGGCAGGTCATTGGTTGTAAGTATGGTTGTGATAGGGATGGTTGGCATTCGAAGGAGGGTAGGGGAGGGCATGGGGTCGGTTTATGGAAGCACATTCAGTCTGGCTGGTCTCGGTTTTCTCAGTATGTTCATTATACTGTTGGATCCGGTGAATCAGTCCGGTTTTGGGCGGATAGGTGGAGTGAAGAAGGGCTGTTACAGGATGTTTTCCCCGCCATTTATCAGATTGCTCTCCATAAGCAGGCAACGGTGTCCGAATACTTATCTTGGCATCATGAAGATATGGTTTGGGCAGTAACTTTACAGCGCCCCCTTCAGGACTGGGAACTGGGAGAATATACTGATCTCATGGCATTTCTATACCAGCTGAAGCTCAAAAGGATGGTAGTGGATCAGATGAGGTGGTCCTGCTCTACTAGCGGGTTGTTTGAAGTGCGGTCGTTTTACCGGTTGCTTACTTCTCATAATGCTACAAATTTCCCTTGGAGAAGCATTTGGCAGAGCCGTGTTCCTCACAAGGTTGCTGTTTTTATTTGGGTGGTGGCTCAAGGTAAGATTCTTACTATTGATAATTTATGCCGTCGGAGGATATGGGTGTTGGATTGGTGCTTTATGTGCAAGAGGGCCGGTGAATCAGTGAATCATCTTATGCTCCACTGTGAGTATGCCCAGGAGCTGTGGTCTATGATTCTCTGCATGTTTGGGGTTTCATGGGTTATGCCGCAAACTACTTACGAGCTTTTACATTGCTGGAGGAGGAAAGGGCCTGCTTATGCCATTTGGAATGCTATTCCCTCTTGTTTAATGTGGCTCTTGTGGCGTGAGAGGAACCAACGGGCATTCGAAGATGTGGAACGCCATTCCGCGGATTTGAAATTACTCCTCATTCGCACTCTGATGGAATGGACTGCTGCTATGTCTAGCCAGTCTTTCCCTTCTGTTTTTGCTTTTATTGATGGCTGTGTGTAATTGCGAGTCAGCTCTTGTATATTTCTTATGTACTAGTGCTGTTTTCTATCAATGAAATTTCTTATTACTTATCAAAAAAACATTGTCTCTTCAAACCTTATACAAATGGGAATTATAAGTTTATATTTGATGGTGGAATTATGAAGGACTAAATTCGTTTAATGAGTTAAATGAAAACATCATTGTATTAGACTATAGTATCTAAGAATAGAGAAGATCTAAAATTCTTTTTAGTCTTATATGATGATTATGTGTGAATGGGGAAATCTATAAGAATGACATTAAGGTAGTGTTCAGTTGATACTTAAGGTCTCTTGGGAATTTCTATATACAAAGTACTTTGAGGAAAAAACAAAATTTATGCAGATATGTTTCCAAATAGTAACTGTTGTTTATTGTTTTCGATATAAACCTTATATGAGTTATACCTTTGATTAGTGGATTGATCTCATTAATTATAATTGAGTTGCTTTGACGTTAACTTTACAGTGATCTATTTTTATCAACTCTAAAAGGAGTATAATTTCGATTTGAGGCATAAGAGTGATGTTATCAAAATGTGGTGATGAGAAACTGCAATCGTGATTTAGGAATATAAGATAAACAAAAAAAAAAAATTGTTGGAAATTATTCATGAGTTTCTAATCTTAGGTTTTAATTAGCTATTGATAAAGGACGGATGATAGTATTTTTTCTTCTCAGAACTTTAGGTATATTAGTGTTTTCAATTGCGACGCTTTGGATTCTATAGTGGTAAATCTTTTGAACTTTTGAAGTTATATAGTATTCAGATTGAGGTTGCTAGGCCTACTTTCCAGTAATGTAAAAATTTGCGTTGTTTCATTTAGCTGATCTAAAAAGGTTTCTATTCATAAATGTTTTGACACGACTTATGGACGTTGTCCTTTGTAGCCAATGTACACTTGGAGACAATAATTCTATATTAAGAGGAACTCGATTTGTTTAAGGAGTTAAGCCTCAGTATTATCGTATTTGACGATGTAGAAGTTAGAGGTGATTTAAATATGGTTTAATTGCAAAAGATAATTAATATGATTGAGGTATTCTATGACATGGACACCATGTTAGTGCTCAAGTGGAATATCTAAGGAGGCTTTTGGATATCTTCTAGTTACAAACTTTGAGTTAGAAAATATATATGGATATATTGTGAAACAATTTTGTACTTATAAGACAATAGAGACAATCTTGAGGTATAGAATGAAATGAATGTCAGAGTTTAGTGATTTATGGTGAATCTCAAATTGTGAATTTTCTTTTGTTATAATTTTGGAGACTCCTTAAGACTTTTGATTTATTTGAGACTAGCCATGATAAATTATCAAATTATCTGGATTGTTTTTGAGAAATAGGTCGTGCAATTTTTATGTTGTATGAAAGGAATTAAAAGAACTACTTGGACCAAAGTTATATATATTTGAATTATTTTTCATATTTTAGTAGTTCCTATACTGTGATAGATGAGTAAAGAAATTTATAGGCAGTTACAAATTGTGGCATTAGAGTACTGCATTGGAAGCGTGATGTATTGGTACAGTTTGGAATGAATTCAGAGGACTGAATTCTTATGAGTGGGGGAGATTGTAATACCTGGTCCCAATAAAAAAAAAAAAAAGAGTTTTGTTTAGATAGGGAACCTAGTCAAATTGTAATTTTGGGGTAAATACTAAATACTAGATAATTTATTCTTTTAAGAAGTTTCTAGAAAATAAAAATAGGTTGTAACCCAAGCAGTTAATTAGAGTATAAATACAGTTATAAGTTTTATTTAATACCTACAGACTTTTGACGGCAAGATTTTCAAGAAGTTCAAGGAGAGACACGTTGAAAAAGGATGGATGGCCAGCGTAAAATTTAGTCACTCTATTATGAATGGATCCACTACAAATATGCATTGGGGCGTCCCTTACTAGCAACGCGCTGCATCAGACCCCAAATGCATTGAAAAGTGGGCAAGGGTTAGCTTGGGCGTTCCCTTGTAAGCAACGCGCTACATTGGTGCTCGGGTGTAGTGAGAAATGGACAAGAGTTTCCGCACTTTTATGGACAGGTGCGGGTAAAGAAATTAGTCCAAGAAAATAGGATTCGTATAGGCACTTGGAATGTAGGGTTTGTAACAGGAAAACTGATGGAAATAGTAGATACAATGACTAGGAGCAGAATGAACATAGTATGTCTTCAGAAGACTAAGTGGGTAGGTGAGAAGTCCAGAAAAATTGAACATGTGGAATATATACTATGGTATACAAGAAGAGATAAAAAATATAAATGAGGTAGGGATAATCGTAGATAAAAGTCTTAAAAAAGAAGTTGAAGTTAGGAGGATAGGGGATAGAATTATGTTAATAAAATTGGTCTTAGGAGAAGAGATAATTAATATAATTAGTGCGTATGCCCCTTCAATAGGATTAGAAGAATCCATTAAGCAAAAATTTAGGGAGGACATGGATGAATTAATTCAAGGAATTGGAGGAGGCCTAAATGGTCATGTTGGAAAAGATAGTGGGGGCATTGAAAGATTTACTGGAGGCCATGGATATGGAGTAAGGAATGAATTAGGAGGTGCTATTCTGGACTTTGCAACAATTTATGACTTTAATATTAACAAATGCTTGGTTCAAGAAGAGAGAATCACACTTAATTCCCTTTAAAAGTGGGACAAATGTTAGGCAAATAAATTTCATCATTTCTCGAAAAGGGGATAGTAGACATTGTAAAGATTGTAAGGTGATATCAGGACAGAGTGTAACCACCCAACATAGGTTGGTGGTACTAGATATTTGTATTAGAAGATGGAGTAGAAGAGATATTAGAAAAAGAAACCTATGGATTAAGTGGTGGGGTTTGAAGAGGGAGAAACAAAATGTGTTTACGGATAAAATGATCAAATTTAGATGAAAATGTTGATAGGATGTGGAATGAAATGGCTAAAGATGTACTTGGAGAATCTAAAGGATGTGGGTTACCAACTAAGGAGACTTGGTGGTGGAATAAGGAGGTCCAAGCAACAATTAGATTAAAGAGAGAGCAATAAGGAGGTCCCAACACCGCTGTGACCTTTTAAAACCCAGCTCACTGAGTCAACCATTGCTGCATTACAAGTACTGAGGCTACCCAATCACGGTTGCTGTGCCCAAACAATCCCCTACAAAATTTGAAGGAGATTTCCTTATTCAAAGAGTCCTCTGCCCCGTTAGAGAATTACTGCCACTTAAGTGATTACTGAGACTTGATTGAAGCTCCACAATCCCACACCAGTCATTGAGCCTTCAACCAAGGCCACAACAACCTTCCAAGCCAACTCCAACCAATCGGGCTTCTCATTTGAGCTATGATTCCCATTGCCGATTTCCAAGAACCGTTAGCAACCTCAATAGTCCATTGCATGTCACCAGGTTCTCGTTGCGACCAGTTGTCCTCCATGCCACTACCAGAAGACCACTGCTAAAAAGCTGTGTGGTTCACCGCCACCAAAGCCCACCAACTTGCCATGCCTTTTAGCCCCTCAACCCGGTCTCTTGAAGTTAAACGCCACCACTTGGGTTTTGAAAATCATTGCTTGACCCACTACAGACCAACCAAAGCTCTTATCCTAACCCGTTTAACCAATATTTTTCTAAGCCCAACCCGTTTAACAAATATTTTTCTAAGCCCAACCCGTTAATCCATAACTCAACTTGATCCCTTTTTGGAAGAAAAAGGCCAAACCTTCATCAGCCCGATCCATCTAAAAAACAAACTTTTACGTGACCCGACCCATTAAAAAAACCATAAAACTTCAACCTAACTCTACCTGTTTAAAAGATCCAATCCTGAGCCCTCTGTATGCCCAACCCAGACGAGTGACGACCCATCTAATACTACCATGAGCTACACTCAATGGGGTCAAGTTTCTCCCATCATAGGAGAGTTGGTGTGGACACAAAATTTGACCTATTAATACTAATTCCTAGGTTTTTGAATTCTCACTTGGTGCTTATTCTAAGTAATCCTAAGTGTTGATTCCTAGTTTTATCTTTTATTTTTTCTATTCTACTTGTTTTTCCCAATTTCATTGAATTTTGTGCTACGTCAGGAAGATTACTGTATATGAATAAGAAACTCGTATTATTTACTCCAGTTATTGGGGATGAATGATCTTTATGCTTGAATAGCTGGGAGGAAAGAAAGGGCAATGATAAGGAAAAAGGGAGCTGCGTTTACGTAATTCTTTTTGACTGGCTACTATTTTTCCGCACACTTTTTGACTGGTCAAGAGTGTGGCACTCATACTGTTTCTCTTCTAGATTTTATTCATTCTCTTAATCTTAGCGTATAACCATTTGTAATTCTTTTGGTTATGCTGAGTTTACAATCGTGAACACAAATTAACCCTATTTCAATAAGACATTATTACTTATATAAAAAAAAAATATGCATGTCTAGTGAAGTCACTTTTAAGTCTTAATGTTTCGAGTTGTCATTTCATCCACATACTGGATTACTGGAGATTGCTTCTTTTTCCTTTAAAGGATCGCTTATAAGGGCATCTGTCATTTAACAGCAATTTTCTATGCTGTTATTGTCCATTCAATTCAATTTATTTAATTGGGGATAAAGGAATATTTGTTTTAGTGCCATTGGAGCTTTATATTGGATTATATATTCTACATATTACATCCATATCTTGAAATGTGATTTTGTTAGTTGACAAAGCAGAAGTAATTTATTTATTTATTTTTTTGACAGAGATGATCTTGCTGAGCCGCCATTCAAATGGCATGTGTATGTGACTGGTCATAGTTTAGGTGGTGCATTAGCTACCCTTCTCGCTCTTGAGCTTTCCTCTAGTCAGTTAGCTAAGTAAGTTCTTTATCTTTCTACCTATGAGGTTATTCTTCATTACAAACATTAAATATGTGTGTGCATGTCTTTACATGTGTTTTTGTGTAGGCAAGACTCTCTATACAAAGCTTATGGAGGGTTTTGATTTTACCTTGAACTTAATCCAACCTTCCCACACAAGCGATGTTTTTTTTTTTAAGCCAATTGTGAATGATGCCAGACAATATAAACAAATGAGATAAAAAAGGGAAATTGATAAAAAATAAAGGATAGACCTAAGAATCAGCACTTAGGGGTTTGCTTGGAATTAGTACCAAGCAGAAAAAACTTAGGAATCATCACCTAAACTGTTAGGAATCAGCACCCAACAATTGGGAAAATTCCAATTAAAATTTTCATTCATCAAAAGCTACTACTTTCTATTTTTACAAGGGCCCTTTTAATTAGGCTTTCAATGAGTACATCAATAAGGAAACTAATTCAAAATAAAAAAACATAATCCCACATAATCCTCAACAATAATTAAGTCAAATTCCAAATTCAACTGAAATATGGTTTAGAATTCGAAAATAAAATCTGGAAGAAAATCTTAAATGGTTTTGTTTGTGCTCCTGCATCAGTGAAGCATCTAGTTTCGATAGCTTCTTAGTTTGAGAAGTTTAATTGATTGGGACGGTGAGAAGAATTTAGGAATTTAATGACAATAATCTGCCAGAGCTTGACATAGTTTGTCCCTAATCTTGTGCACTTTTGTGAAAATTGCTCATCTACTATAGTGCATGTCTATGCAACAACATAGGATACATGGCATCACTGTTCAACATAAAATGGTGGGTACTACTTAATTGCACTATTATAGAAGGTAGAAAGTATGACATGGTACAAAGATGTGGAGGGGAAAAGTATATTTTTGAATGTACCCACTATAAGTTTTGGCTTCTCACTATATTGAAATCCAGTCTTTCCATGTGTGTTAGCATGTATCATTGCACTTTTCTGGTCTATACCTGTAATTGTCTGTATAATTTCCTGTAAGTCAATGTTTTATTTTCTTAGTGTTTCAGAATGAGGAGATTAATATTTGTGATTTATTGTTGATAAAATGAGTCTTATTCACAAAGAAAGATGATATTGAGGAGCAAAAAGTGGCACAGTATATTACTTATCAAAAAAACAAGAAGAAAAAAAGTTGCACAGTATATAGATTGATTGGACAGTTTGCAAGATCTGTTAAACCAGGAAGATACTGGAATGTTTTGTGATGTGGCATAATTTATTGCATATTGTGTTTTGGATTTCTATTTTGAATTTTTGATTTTTGAATTTAGCTTTTATTGTGGTTAAATCTAATTAGGGCTGATTAACCTTGATGTAACCTAGAGGCTTATTTTTTTTTTGATATTTACATGTTGTAACCTAGAGGCTTATTAAAAAGAGGCTCTAGAAAAAGTGTAAAGCAGCCATTGAATAATATGAATAAGAATTTTCTGATTAGAGATGTGTCTCTCTTCTTCGTTTGGTGGTGATGCTAGACACCCCTAAGGTGGTGATGCCTAGGGTTTTGCAGGCAGATTCTAGATGGTGATTCCTAGGGTTTGTTCTCTTCCTTTTCCTTATCTCTATTTCCCTAATTGTTTTCCTGCATCAACTTGGTATCAGAGCAAACTTCTTTCCAACCAGCTTCCCACACAGTCAAACCACCATCATAGCTTCTAACACCAAAAAACCCACAACAATCTCAACTTCCCACAATTCAAATCCATCATCCACGACACAAATACCTCAAAATCCAAATTCAAATCCATCATCCACGACACAAACACCTCAAAATCCGGCAACCCCACACCTACAAACCACCACTCAAAACCAAACTTCCCAAAATATTCAGCACCACCGTGAACCCACCATCAACAAAATACCGTAACCCATAACCCACCATCATCACAAACCAACACCCAAACAACACTCACCGTAGACCTAGCCAAGAAAAGTTCTGACCCACTCACCAAACCACCGTGCCACCACTATCTAGAACCCATCTCACGATCCTAGTACCGCCAGCCATGATCTCACAACCCACCAAACCAAAAAAATTTCCCGCACCCAAACCCATTTTGAATCAACTCCAGTCAACCCAAACCACAAAAGTCCAGATTGCGCCTTCTCAACACTGTGCCGCCGTCGCTTCTTTGGCCTTGTGCTGTGCTGCCTCGTCACCTCCAGCAGCCCACAATCTTGCACAGCACTGCCAAACCCCCGACCTCATCTGCGAAGGTAATTTCAAATCCCACACCACACTTGGCATGTGTGTTTTTGAGTTATTTTTTCTTTGTGTGTGTTGATTTCCAGCGAGTGGTTGAGTGATCAGTGGGGGATTGAGTGATTAGTGGGATCTTCTAAAAGTGGTGAGAAGGGAGAGAGAAATGGAGAATCAGTGAGAAAAGGGAGGGTTGACCGAAAGAAGAGAGAGAAAAGAAGAAAAAAAGAATTTAAAAAAAGAAGAAAAAAATTGGAGAAAGCGGGGGGTAGGTTAGTATAAATGGGGTTTCTGGTTGGCAGTAGGGTTTAGTTAGGTAAATAGGGCAGGTGGTATTCCCACAACATGTCCAGTTGAAAAAAAAACGAAGAGAAAAGGACCATCTTTTAGGCCCACATGCGTTATCATTTTACTGCCTAGTAAGCCCACTCATCAGCAACCACTCAAGTCCAATCAGCCCATTAACCCAACAAATAGCTTCAACACACATGATTTAGGCTCACACACCAACATCCCAGTGCAAAACCCATCAGGTTTAGCCCAGCAGCATAAGTCCAGCCCAGTGCTAGCCCGTGCAATATCTTCAGCCAGAACATGAGTCAGGCAACAACGGTTCAGGTTCTTTTTAAATCTCTTTGTTGGAGCATTACTTTAGTGAATCATGGTAACCTGTGAGCCACCTACTTTTTATGGTTATCAAGTGCTTGACACATGTATGGTTTGGTTTTTTGCAATGGATTGATTCTTTGATTACATGGGTGTGTCAAATGAATTCGAAAAATTTCACTGGGCTAGAACCTACTTTGCTGGTAAAGCTTTGTAGGATTGGCACTTGTAGAATTATTTGCGGAATATTTTCTGTGTATATTCTTCTCTCTAGGAGGTATATTATATAGATGTACAATAGGTCTAAATAAGGAAACAATCAATCATAGCTAATTACATGATTTACTCCTACAATTAAGCTATATTATACATAAATACTAACAACACTCCCCCTCAAGCTGGAGAGTAGATATCAATGACTCTCAGGTTGCTACAAATAGAGTCGATGGCATTCTTGGGAAGAGCTTTAGTGAAAATATCTGCTAGTTGACTTCCAGAAGATACAAATGGTGTGATGATGTCTTTTGATTCCACTTTAGAACGAACAAAGTGACAATCAACTTCAATATGCTTGGTTCTTTCATGGAAGACTGGATTACTAGCAATATGAATGGCTGCCTGATTGTCACAGTAAAGAGGTGTTGGACCTTGTGTTAAGAGTCCAAATTCTTGAAGAACAGTTCTCAACCAAGTTAACTCACAAGTGGTATGAGCCATGGCACGGTACTCTGCTTCAGCACTAGAGCGAGCCACAACTGACTGCTTCTTACTTCTCCAAGTGACAAGATTACCACCTATGAAAGTGCAATAACCAGTGGTAGATTTTCGATCTGAAGGTGACCCTGCCCAATCAGCATCAGTATAACCTTCAATGCGGAGATGACCAGATGATCGATAAAAGAGACCACGACCTGGAGCATTTTTGAGATACTTTAGGATGCGTATGACTGCATTCATGTGAGGAACTCGAGGATTGGTCATAAATTGACTCACAATGCTAACTGCATAAGAAATATCAGGCCGAGTAATGGTTAGATAAATAAGTTTACCAACAAGTCTACGATAGGTGTTTGGATCATCAATAAAGTCACCCTCGTCTGGCATTAATTTCAGATTAGGTTCCATGGGTGTAGCAACAGGTTTGGAGCCAAGATAACCTGTGTCTTGTAGAATGTCGAGCGTATATTTTCTCTGAGATAAGCTTATGCCTGCTTTTGATCTGGCAACCTCAATACCAAGAAAATAACGAAGCTTACCCAAGTCTTTAGTGAGAAAACTCGAGCTGAGATGATTGATTAGGATCTGGATGCCTTCCTTGTCACTCCCAGTGATGACAATATCATCCACATAAACAACTAATATCACAATACCAGTTCTTGTCTTCTTAAAGAAGACAGAATGATCTGCTTGGCTGCGAGTCATACCATGAGAAACCACTGCCTTACTGAATTTGTCAAACCAAGCACGTGGAGATTGTTTGAGGCCATAGATAGATTTCTTGAGATGACACACACACTCCCCCTTGGACTCAAACCCGGGTGGTTGAGTCATATAAACAGTCTCAGTAAGATCACCATGCAGAAAGGCATTTTTGACATCGAGTTGGTGAAGTGGCCAATCAAGATTAGCAGCCAAGGAGATAATAATACGGATAGAATTCAACTTGGCAACAGGAGAAAAAGTCTCGGTGTAATCAAGGCCATATGTCTGAGTGAAGCCCTTGGCCACAAGACGAGCCTTCAAGCGATCAACAGTACCATCGGGATTCTGTTTAACAGTAAAAACCCAACGACAACCAACAATAGAAGTTCCTGCAGGTTTGGGAATTAGATCCCAAGTATGATTCAATTCTAAAGCATGCATTTCCTCTTCCATTGCCTTACGCCAACCAGGGTGAGAAAGGGCTTCCCTGTAGGACTTAGGAACAACAAGAGATGATAATGATAAAGAAAATGCTTTAAAAGAAGGAGACAGATGATCAAAGGAAACACAGTTAGAGATAGGATGCTCAGTGCAAGTACGCTTACCCTTACGAATGGCAATGGGAAGATCAAGATCCGAGGTAGACTGAGGAGGAGGCGAATCTGCAGACGGCGAGGCGGATGGGGGAAGTGGTAGAGAGAACTCTACTGGTGGTGGTGGTAGGAACGAGAGGGACATCCTGATTTCGCCGACGAACATAAACCTGAGAGATAGGAGGAACAGGAGGAACAATGGAAATAGGGGAAGTTGGAGGAGCAATGGGAACATGTGTAGGGATAACAGGGGCAGATAACATAGATTCCTGTAACTGTCTTCCCTGAGGAGAATAATATGGGATATCCTCAAAGAATGTCACATCAGCACTGACAAAGTGTTTGCGTAAGGAAGGGCTGTAGCACCGATATCCTTTCTGAGTACGAGAATAACCGAGAAAGATGCACTTATGAGCACGAGGATCAAGTTTGTCATGATTGGGACTGTGATTATGAACAAAAGAAACACAACCAAAGACTCTTGGAGGAACAGAGAAGGGATTTTTGCCAAGAAAGAACATCTCAAAAGGAGACTTACCTTTGAGAATACGAGATGGCATCCTATTCAAAAGATATGCGGCAGTAAGAACTGCATCTGCCCAAAAAAGCTTAGGGACATTCATTTGGAGCATGAGAGCACGAGCAATAGCTAGAATGGGCCCATTTTTCCGTTCAGCAATGCCATTTTGTTGAGGAGTACGAACACAAGATGTTTGATGTATAATACCTCTAGACTCAAGAAATTGCTGGAATGCACTATCTAGATATTCACGAGCATTATCAGTTCGAAAAGCAAGAAGTTTGGCATTAAATTGATTAGAAATTTCAGCATAAAAGGATTGGAAGACTGAAAACAATTGAGATCTATCTTTAAGCACATAAACCCAAGTTAAACGAGAGTGATCATCAATAAAAGTGACAAAATAACGAGCATCACATAAACCAGTGGTACGAGCTGGCCCCCAAATATCAGAGTGAACTAGTTCAAACGGATGTAAACATGGGTCATCAGTGCGAAGTTTAAAAGTAGCTCGGTGATGTTTACTAAGTTCACAAGTTTCACAATTAAAATTAGAAAAAGAAGGTAAGGTGGGTACTAAATGTTTAAGATTGACCGACGAGGGGTGCCCAAGACGACAATGCCACTGATATGGAGAATTTGTAGAATGAAGAGCAGATGGAATCGAGGTGCTAGATGGTTGAAAGTAGTAGAGTCCATCTTTGACAAATCCCCCACCAATCATCCTCTTCGTCTTCAGATCCTGAAATTCACAATGAGAGGGATAAAAAGCAACAGAACAGTTTAAGGCAAGGGTAAGTTTGTGTACAGACAATAGATTAAAAGGGAACTCAGGTAAGTATAAAACATCTGACAAAGTGAGATCAGAAGTGGTTAAAGTACCTTTCCCTTGGACAGGAGTTTTAGTACCATTAGCAACAGTGACAAATGAAGGGGAACAAGGACTAGAAGTATGTGAAAGAAGTGAAGAATTACCGGTCATATGGTCAGAAGCTCTTGAGTCGATAGCCCAAGATGGACTAGAAGAGGAATGAAGACAAGTGTTACCTGAAGCGATCAGCAAGGAGGATGAGGCATTAGCACGCTGGAGAAGTGAATCATACTCAGTTTGGCTAATAAGAACCTGGTTCACAGGAAGAGAACTGGAATTGTCCCCATCAATATAGTGATTAGTACAACCACAACGAGTACACTGCTTGATACCGCGGTCACTTAACCTCGTGATACAACCAAAATTTTTGAATCAGAACAAGATAATGTCACGAGCTTTCAAGAGAACACGAACAACTCGTGACCACCGAAGATAATTGGAGCCTTTGAATTTGGTACTAGTCATAAAACCATAGAAAAGAGAATCCTGAAAGTCTTTGGTGTCACCCATAATAATACAAGAAAGATGCCAAGAGTACCCAAAAAATAGTGGGTGTTACCAAGATGCACAGATATGTTACCAAAAACGATGCCAAGAGTACCAAAAATGAGTGGCTGTTACCAAGAGGCACAGGTATTTACCAAAAAAGATGCCAAGAGTACCAAAAAAAATCAGTGGCTGTTACCAAGATGCACGTAACCACAGCTTATAAAAAAAAACTGATACCCAAGATGCCCTGTGGTTCCGAGAGAGATCTGAGAAAGTAAAGTGTTGGCAGCGGCATGAGAGAGCCAAGACCGAGGCCCGAGACAAGCCTGAGAATAGCCGAGAGTAGTAGATTGGGAGCAAACCGAGGAGATCGAGACCGAGAGCCACTAGCGGAAGGCCTAGTGGTACGATGAGGTCCGAGATGCCGAGTTGGTCACCGGCGATGCCTGGTGAGCCGATACGGTGCGAGAGGAAGCCAAGATAGTCACCGGCAAAGCCTGGTGAGCCAATGAGGTCCAAGATGACCACCGGCGATGCCTGATGGTCTGAAAAAGGTACCGGAGAGGCCTAGCGGCGCCGGAATCCAAGAGAGAACAAAGAAACCCTAAATTTTTAGGGTTTCAAAAAAGAACAGGTAACCTGCTCTGATACCATGTAGAATTATTTGCGGAATATTTTCTGTGTATATTCTTCTCTCTAGGAGGTATATTATATAGATGTACAATAGGTCTAAATAAGGAAACAATCAATCATAGCTAATTACATGATTTACTCCTACAATTAAGCTATATTATACATAAATACTAACAACAGCACTATTGTGTAGACCTTCACCGTTGTTGGCATTTTCTCCAATTACTTGGACAAAAATGAAAGCTAACTTTCGGACAATTTATGCACCACAACGTTCTGTACAAGATTGTCCCCCTTAGTTTTATTATGGTAATTCTCAATGTCGACAAGCGAATAAAGTGAGAGTTCATTCAGTTTCTAGTCCTACACTTAGTCCAGCATCTTGGTCTCGTTTGGAACAACACATAGAAAATTTGAGAAAAATTATGCAAGACCAAACTAAAGCGTCTCAAAAGGAGACCAATAACTTTGAAGCTTCACACACAAGAGACAATATTGTCAAGTTATCAATCCTTAGTGCTACAATAGAGGTGCAAGACTTACAAGTGCCAACATATGTTACTTCGACTTTTGTGCATGACGAAGGGCTTATTGTAGAGCCTACACAACAAGTGTTTGTAGAAGCACAACTTGATAATGTTGACAAGATTGGTACAATGGTGTCTTCAACAGTTGATGAAAAGACGGTCTTATTTTCCACACTGCATCCCCACGTTGATTTTGTAATTCTAGACATATTTATGGATGTGATGGTCCCTAAGGTTCTTTTGTTATCAGTGCTCCCGAAAGTGATTCCCGCCTTCAAGCAAGCTCCCAAATTCTCATCCTTCCACACTTTAAGACTTGTGTTCGAGTTTTCTCCAACCTAAGGAGTATGATGCGGCATAATTTATTTCATATTGTGTTTTGGGTTTCTATTTTGAATTTTGAATTTTGAATTTTTGATTTTTGAATTTAGCTTTTATTGTGGTTAAATCTAATGAGGGCTGATTAAGCATTTCCTTATTGATGTAACCTAGAGGCCTATTAAAAAGAGGCTCTAGCAAAAGTGTAAAGCAGCCATTGAATAATATGAATAAGAATTTTCTGATTAGAGATGCGTCTCTCTTCTTCGTTTGGTGGTGATGCCTAAGGTTTTGTAGGTAGATTCTAGATTTCTAGGTGGTGATTCCTAGGGTTTATTCTGTTTGTTCTCTTCCTTTTCCCTATCTCTATTTTCCCAATTGTTGTCCTACATCATTTTGCAAGCATACCAGCATGCTAAGGCTGTTGTAGATCAGGAAGGAAAGGGCTCAAACAGGTCAGCCTACAATCAGCACCCTGATTGAGCCCTTTCCTTGCTTAATTTCAACAGCCTTAACACTCTGGTATGCTTGTTAAACATCCAAATACTTTGCTGGTTTAACATGTCTTGCAAACTATCCCCAGTCCACAAATATATCCTCCTAAAGTTTGAAACTGAGCAGTAACACTCTAATGTTTCTCACATTTTCAAATAGCCCCCCTGTTGTTCCAATTGCCATCAAATTATGAACAAATTAGCGGGCATGAGAAAGAGCAAAAGTTCAAATTTCAGCACACTTTTTTTTGTTTGTTGCTCATTTTTTTTGCAATAATTTGTTTTTAATTGGATGCAAGTGGAACAGTATGGGGCTATTTGGAATATTGAGCAATATTAGGGGGGGGGGGGGGGGTTGATTGCTCTGTTTTAAACTTTAGGGGGAACATTGCAACTTGAGTGATAGATTAGGGTGGATATTTGTAATTTACCTGAAGATGTTTATGGAAAGCGAAAAACTGGGTACTAACTTCATGATCCTTTTCCTCATGATATACAAGATTAGGAAGCATGACTTACAAGTTGTCATGGATAGTAAAGTTTATTACAAATTCTTGCAAGTGATATGCTGGAACATAGTGTCATCATAGTATAGAAAATGTAGAAAATTGCACATAAAATTACTAGAAATAGAAAAAGAACTATTCCTATGTTTTCAAGAAACGTAGTTTGCCTTCTAGGAAGCTGATAATATTAAGTTCTTTAAAAGTTGGGGATATCAGTTGACTCATCCCCATCAAATGTTAATTGGTGGTATATCAAATAATTAGATCTGTTGACTTTTCAGGTTTGTCTGAAATAATATTTAGAAACTATAGAAACCTGATTACATTTATTTTATGAGAGAGTTGTGGATGTTTGGGGTCCACTGGGTGTTACTTGAGTGAGTTATGGATGTACTATTTGGTTGGAAGATTAGTGTTGGTGTTCATGATAACTTTTTTCCTTGGAAGATAGCTGCTGTGTTTAATGTGGACAGTAAGGAGGGGAATAGTCACACTTTTAATGATGTGGAGATTTCAGTTATGAAGTTGAAAAATTCGTTTTTCTCAGTGCTGTTTGAGTAGTCTTGTTTCTTGAAATAGTGATGATCATTCGATTGTCGACTTAATGGGCTCTCTTTCTTTTAGAGCCTTTTTTTTCTGTGTAATTATTTAAGAAAGTTTGTATATACATCCTGTGTACTAAAGCTTTTCTCATCTCAATGTTTTTTTTTTTTGATAAGTAATAGACGGAGTATATTAAAAAAGAGCTACATGGTGTGCATAAAGCATGAACACCGCAATCAAAGAAATTACAGATTATTAGTACAACCCAAGGATTTAATAAAACCCCTAACAGAAGTTGAGGTTGTGAAACCCCAAGTCCTAGACCAATCAAAAAGAGTACACATAGAAAACTCAATAAGCCATCCCATTGAATGTTCAACATTCTCAATAGTACGGTTATTCCTCTCCCTTCACAAAGACCACATCACACATAAAGGGGCAAGATTCCAAACATCCGATGAATGTTTACCAAACCAATTCCTCCAACCAGCCAACTGATCCAACACACACCTAGACATCACCCAATCAACTCCAAACATTTGAAAGACAAAGCCCCAAATCTCATTCGCCACTGAACAATGTAATAAGAGATGATCCACTGTCTCACCACTACACCTGCACAAACAACACCACCCAACCATAACAAGACCACGCCACCTAAGATTATCACACGTCAAAATTCGCCCCATGCTGCTTCCCCTGGTGCAACCCCAACTTGAAATCCTCAAATAAAACCTCCTTCCTCCGTTCTCTTGAATAACCTGCTTAACACTTCCATAACCAACAGAAATAGCAATGGAGACAAAGGGTCACCCTGCCTTAAACCCCTTGAACTGTTAAAGAAACCAGTATGGGATCCATTAACCTGCACATAAAACATACTGTAGAAATGCACATGTGGATCCATTGAATCCATTTACTACCAAAGCCCATACGACTCAATAGATAAAGCAGGCTACCCCAATTAACGTGATTGTAAGCTTTCTCAATATCCAACTTGCAAATTGTAGGTTGCTCTTAATACGGCTGTCCAAGCACTCATTTGCAATTAAAACCGAATCCAACATTTGACAACCCCCCACAAACGCATTCTGAGAATCAGAAATTAAACCATCCAGCACCAATCTAAATCTGACAGCCAACACCTTCGATAACAGCTTATACACACTTCCAATTAAGCTAATATGGCGGAAATCCCTAATATTCGAGGCATTTACCTTTTTGGGAATGAGAGTGATGAACGAGGCATTAAGTGACTTTTCAAACTTACAGTGCTCATAAACCTCATAAAAAAAAAAATCTAAAACATCCTTCTCTGCCACCTTCCAACAATGTTGAAAAAATGCCATAGTGAAGCCATTCGGACTTGGAGCTTTATCACCTTCAAGGTCCTTCAAAACCTGAACAATTTCCTCCTTCTCAAACCTTCTTTCCAAAAGATTTCGCTCTGCCTCTCCAATAGATGCAAAAATTATTATTTTTCAATATAAAAAAAGTTGATAAAACTTACTACAACCTAGTAAACTTAGAAATTGTTTCTTTTGTTATGTGTTTGAGACTAGTGGCATGAAACTTATAATAAAATCATCTTCTCTTTGTGTGTATCAGGCGTGCGGCAATCTCTGTGACCATGTATAACTTTGGATCTCCTAGAGTTGGTAACAAAAGATTTGCAGAAGTTTATAACGAGGTAATAAAAATCTGTACTAATTATCTTCAATTTTTTCATAATTTTCTTATTAGATAGAATTTTGCATAAATAACCTTTCTTTCACCCTATGGCACCATTTCTTTGTGCTGAAGTGATGTGGTGAGCATGTAGAAAATTAGCTAGGGCTAGAAGGAAAGGAAATCAAGTCGGCTTTGAAGGCAATAATAATCAGCCAAGAAAACCCCTAATGTTAGTCCAAAGGGATGAACTTTAATATAATTTCAAGGGTAAATTACAGTAATGTTTCTTGAGGTTTTGTGAAATGGTAGTGCCTCTCCTAACAAAGGTGAGGGGTCGGAGTGTCATTTTTTAACAAAGTTGAGGAGGCAGAGTGTCATTCTCTGACAAAAGTGAAGGGGCAAAGTGTCATTTCTAAAATAGAAGGGGGGCACTGTCATTTCGCATAACCTCAAGGGAGTTATTGTAATTTTCCCTAATTTCAAAATAAATTCAATAGCATGTCTGCTGCTAGAAATTCAACAATTTGTTATATAGGAAACTTCAAAACCTTAATATAATTAAATCTAAACCCTTAAAACAGGTTTAATCCCTGCCCTGTATTTTAATTTAAATAAAATGAAATGAAAAGGACAAAACTACCTGATCAAAACATGCTACCGGTGTGTGAACGGTATTCCTGCTTAAAAGAATCAATAACAAGTCCAAGTGTAGGGAAAGAAGATAGCAGAAAATTAGTCCTTGTTTGTCTACTTCTTCCGATCTAACTTCTTTATGAATTGATGGGCAATCTGTCCTACATCATGAAGTCATCTTCTGATAGAAAGCATGATGCTTTAGTTCATAAAATCTGTTTTTCTTTTTCCGTTGATGGTTTTGCTACTTATTAATGCAATATGTAACAACTTTCTATTCCCACCAATTCCTCCCTCAATAAATCTCTTTCTGAATCACGGTTTGAACCATAAATCCCCAAATAAAACCATTCAAAATCATTTCCAACACACCTAAACTTGCTAGATAGAGAAAATTCCTCTTTTGCTACCTTCTACTTCTCAACAATCCGCTTGTCCCACAACAACAAAATCCCACCTGATGCTCCCTCTGCTGCCAAGAATTCCTAGTCCACATAAGGACTACCCCAAATACTCCAAAGAGAATTTCTAACCCTCAAGCGCTTGTCTCTATCATTCAAGCCCCTAACATTCCACGATACTAGGCGTAGATTCATCTGGACAATGACAATCCCCTCCCTGATCCCACTCCACTTCCACCAGCTCCCTTATTAGTCTCGTAATTGATTGACGATGAGAGATTTCTTAACTCTCTGATCCCCTTTTCTTACAGATCCGTGCTTCTGTGAGGATGATGCCACTTTTGTACCTTTAGCCCTCCATCGTCCTTTAATCGTCATAAATAGCCACATCGCCTCCTCCTGATGGCCAGTAATAGCCACCCCCATAAACTTGTTGAATCTTCACATACGGTACTGGACCCACTCAGATGGCTTGGCACTTCCTTGAGTTGTGACAATAATACTGCACATATATCATATCTGGGTCAAGGTGTTTGAGATTTTTCCCATTTTCATAGAGTTTTTTCTTTCTCTTCGTCTTTTCACTTATTCTACTGATCTTATGTAACATACTTTTAAAGACTTTGGTTGATCTTTATCATGTTTCTTTCTCATTTCATTCTCTTTTCACATTCTTAACGCTTCTTTTGTTTTCTTCTTAGCTTATCATTCCCCTTTACTTCATAGTTTTACTAGGGAATCAATCATCTAAGCGTTGGTTCATCTCCTCTACGAAGGTCACTCTTTCTTATTCTTCGATTAATTTCTTTCCAGGTAATTCTGATAGAGTTTGGTCCAGATCTCCCCTCATTAATAATAGAGAGTATGCCTTCAGACTAGAGAGAGAGAGAGAGAGTGAGAGAGTGAAACACATTGTGTGAGTGAGCGGCTCCACCACCGTTGGTGGAGTAGGATTAATGGGAGGCAAACGGAGTTTTCGTATTGAATCAAAGAGATTCGATTTGGTGTTGGGGGAGAAAGGCCCGAATCATGTTAAGTTTACTGAGATAGGTAAACATCATCGGTGCGACATTTTCACAGGCAAAGAGGGAGCAATCTGGTTGGGAAGATGTGTGGAGGAAAACATTACACGAGAAAAAGATCAAGCATTCATACGAACGCGGGGTGAACATAATAAGACATATGTTATATGGTGTTATAGTAATATCCATGGAAGATATGTCGAGGTTACTGAGTGTGGCAGGGGCGGTAGTAGGGGCAGAATAATTATACTAGAAGGTCTGAATCAGAATGGATGGCGTGGCTTTGTCAAGGAGTTAAAACTCCTATTGTCACCGGAACCAAATAACCAGGGGCCTCAACTTGGGAATACGCAACACAGAGAAGAAGTGGCAGCTGGTGATTGGCCTGGGAAGGGAGGGGATTGTGGCGTGAAGGGGTAGAGTACATACATGGAGGTAGTGGGAAGGGGGTTGACGACGAAAGGTGGGAAGGAGAAGGAACTGAAGGTTGCGCCACCTTTACCAGCGTTGGCAATCAAGCGGTGCGATGATGACTTGAAAAAATCTAATCCTCAATTAGTTCCACTTTTGCCGGCAAAATCCAAGATTCGGGTGCCATTACAATTTTTTCCAAACGGTGATCCAATCACGGAGAAGCGAAAATTGGGGGCAGGACTAATAATCAGCGTCAATGAGCTGGGCATTAGGTGAGTCTCGTGGGACTTTAAAGAGGGTGGAGTGGCATGTGAGAAGTGGGTGCCCAAGGTGAATGTGGTAAAACATAAGGATGTGGGCCAAAATAATAAAACCTAGGAGAACGTGGACTTGGTAGGGCCAAGTGTGGTGGGTTTATCCACTTATGAGGTGGGTGAAGGGTCTGGGTTAGTAAAATATGGGCCATGTGAAGGGCCCAAAGTGGGTTTGGGCTCTATCCAAGATCATAGTCCACAAACCCATGTTAAGGCCAATAACTTGAGTCGGGTGGTCCTTCAACCCAATAAGGTCAGACAAACTCAAGATCTGTCTTGCGCGGTGGCTGTGATTCCCAAGAAGAAGATGAGGCTTGAGTACAGCCATGGTGCGATCGTGAACTGCACAACATGGTTCATACAGTTGGCTGATGACCGTCGATTGGCGCTGTCGGAGTGTCCAATTTCGCGGTGGCCACCGGTAAGTATTTTATGTTCAAGTGTCATCTTTCTAATTCGCCACATGCAGGGTTTCGGGTTGGGGGTTTCTCAACGTAAGGTTGGCAGTCGAGAGTATGACGATGAGGAGGGCGAAGTAGAGAATGGTGGTGCCGAGGAGGTTTGCTCCGGTACGGAGATGGTGGTTTGGTTGGCTCAGGATCCAATAGTGGTCGAACCACTTTCTATGGTAGTTCCTCAGGTTGAAGAGGTCACCACGAAGTTGTGGGATGCACTGAGAAAGCGGTTTTATCAAAATCCTCCATCTGAGTGGGTTTTGGGCCAACTAAAAGAATTTGGGAGATGTGTAGGTGCTTTGTACGAGGGTTATGAAGATGAGGTTATTGCTTTGCTCCAAAAGATTGAGGCTCGGCGACCCCAACAGAATCAAAAAGTTCCAAAAAATGGAAATTAGTCTGCTACTAGGGGACAAAGAGAATTATGAGGTCTTCATAGTTCTGTGAATTACGATGTTCGAAGGTCTGTTAGTTGCAGAAACACCAGGGAAAAGGTTCTGATGTTGTCGTCATGAATTTGAAAATCATGTCGTGGAATGTCAGAGGGTTGAATGACAAGGATAAACGGCTTCGTATGTGTAATCTGTTTAAATTATGGAAGGCTAATGTTATCTGTCTTCAAGAAACAAAGATGGCAGAGATCAATCGTCAGGTTATTCAATCATTATGGGGAAACTAGCATCTCGATTGGACTAGTTTGGGTTCAAATGGTGCGGCTGGTGGAATCCTGTTAATGTGGGATAGGCGGGTGGTTGAGAAGGTTGAAGCAGTTGCCGGCAATTATTTGCTGTCCTGTAAGTTTAGGAGTGTGTTTGATCAGTTTGAGTGGATTTTTACAGGGTTTATGGCCCCAATTCAGACAGTGAGAGGGGTGTTCCATGGGACAAGTTGGCTAGCTTGATAAGTTGGTGGGATGCTCCTGGTGCATTGGGGGCGATTTCAATGTGGTTCGGTTTCTAAGTGAAAAATCTGGTATGGCTACATTCTCGGCTGCTATGCATGAATTTTCTGATTTAATTTCTGAGTTGGGTCTGCTGGATATCCCACTGGAGGGTGGTCTGTTTACTTGGTCTAATAATCGAGAGTCTCCAGCAAAATCTAGAATTGATCGTTTTTTGATGTCTTCAGAATGGGCTGATCACTTCGGTCTAGTGAATCAACGTCGACTTCCTCGGCTTTTGTCTGACCATTTTCCTATTCTTTTGGATTGTGGGCGAATAGTTGGGGGTAAAAGTCCATTTCGGTTTGAGAACATGTGGTTGAAGGTAGATGGCTTTGTTGATCGTGTTCGGGGGTGGTGGGACTCTTATGTTTTTCCTGGTTCTCCGAGTCACGTCTTTGCTAGTAAGTTGAAAGCTCTAAAGGTGGATTTAAAGCTGTGGAATTCTAATGAGTTTGGTAATATTCATTTTAAACATCAGAAGTTGTTACAATCATTGCATGAGCTGGAGTCAACTAGTGAAAGGAGGGACTTATCTGAAGGGGAGGTGGCTGAGAGGATTCGGTTGATTAGTGAGCTGGAGAAGAATACCCTGTTGGAGGAGATTTGTTGTCGTGAAAAGTCTCAGGTGCTTTGGTTAAAGGAGGGGGATAAGAACACTAAGTATTTTCACAAGGTTGCAAACTCCCATCGTCGGCACAATTCCATTCGGCATTTGTCCATTAATGGCGAATTGTCTTCGGATATAGCGGATATCAAGGCTCAAATTATTGAGTTTTACAAATCTCTTTACACAGAGGATGTGGGAAGAAGACCTCTGTTGGATGATTTACAATTCTCCTCAATTTCTTCTGATGAGGCTGTTTGGTTAGAAAGACTATTTGAGGAGGAAGAGATTTTCCATGCCGTGAGTAATATGAACGGCGACAAAGCTCCCGGTCCAGATGGTTTCCCCATGTCATTTTTCCATGCTTGCTGGCCTATTTTGAGGGCGGATCTCCTAGCTGTCTTTTCGGAATTCCATGAATTTGGCTCTTTTCAAAGAAGCCTTAATGCTACATTCCTTACTCTCATCCCTAAGAAGACTAATGCTGTTGAGGTAAGGGATTTTCGTCCCATAAGCTTGGTTAGTATTGTTTATAAAATTTTGGCGAAAGTTTTAGCCAACCGGTTGAGTGGGGTTTTGGATGCTATTATTTTTCCTTCTCAAAATGTTTGTTCATGGGCGCTAGATGATAGATTTGGTATTAGTGGCAAATGAATGTCTAGATAGTAGAATTAAGGTAGGTATTCCTGGGGTGATGTGTAAATTGGATGTGGAAAAGGCTTATGATCATGTAAATTGGAGTTGTTTACTCTATTTACTGAGTAGATGTGGTTTTACACTGAATTGGAGAAGGTGGATTGCCTTTTGCATCTTTACTGTCTGTTTTTCGGTTCTTGTTAATGGAGGGCCGGAAGGATTTTTTGGGAGTTCCAGAGGTATTCGTCAAGGAGATTCATTATCTCCTCTCCTATTTGTGATTGTTATGGAAGCTCTTAGTAGAATGATGTCCAAAGCTGTTGAGTGTGGCCTTGTCTCGGGTTTCCAGGTGGGTTCTTCGGATAGGCATGTGGTGCGGGTGTCTCATCTATTATTTGCGGATGACACTCTAGTCTTTTCCGATGCTAACCCTGAGCATATATTTAATTTGCACCTTTTAGTCACTTGGTTTGAGGCTGTTTCGGGGCTGAAGATTAATTTGAACAAGTCTGAAATGGTTCCAGTTGGAAGTGTGCCTGATCTGGAGGAGCTGGCTGGTATTATGGGTTGCAAAATCATTCAGCTTCCTATGACATATTTGGGGCTTGCGTTAGGTGCTAATTTCAAGTCCAAATTAATTTGGGACCCTATCTTGGAGAAGATGGAGCGTAAATTGTCTGGCTGGCAGGGTATGTATTTATCGAAGGGAGGTAGGATTATTTTGATTAAGAGCACTCTATCTAGTCTCCCAACATATTTCATGTCTTTGTTTCCCATTCCTGCTTCAGTGGCTCTTCGAATTGATAAAATTCAAAGGGAATTTCTTTGGGGAGGAATGGGAGAAGGGAAGAAGTTTCATTTGGTTAACTGGAGCTAGGTTTGTCAACCTTTCAAGATGGGTGGTTTAGGTGTGTGGAATTTACGTGTCTTTAACCAAGCATTGTTGGGGAAGTGGCTTTGGCGGTATGGGACTGAGGAAAATGCTTTCTGGAGACACCTTATTTCTGCAAAGTATGGTAGCTCTTTTGATGGTTGGACTACTAGAGAGGTTAATGGGCCGTATGGGAATGGTCTTTGGAAGCACATCAGAAAAGGTTGGGGAAGTTTTGCTCGTCATATATATTTTGAAGTGGGGGATGGATCTAAGACCAAGTTTTGGGATGATGTTTTGTGTGGGTCTTGTAGTCTAAGGAATGCTTTCCCGGATCTCTATCGTCTAGCAAGACATAAGGATGCGGTTGTAGGGGATCTGATCCAATCCCAAAATGGGTGGTGTAACTTGGTTGCTAGACTTTGTTCGACATGTTTAGGATTGGGAGCTTGAATCTATCAATTCGCTCTTGGAGGTATTATATTATATTCGAGTTCTGCCAAAGGTCATGGGGAGGATAGGATGTGTTGGAGGGGAGGCGCTAAAGACAGTTTTCAGGTTAAGGCTTATTATAATGCTTTGCTGCCTCAAAGTGGCCTTAATTTGCCTTGGAAGAGTATTTGGAAATCTAAAGCTCCTCCTAGAGTGGCTTTCTTTGTATGGACAGCTGCATTGGGGCGCATTCTAACTACTGATAATTTGCGGCGTCGTAGGGTGATTGTGCTGGATTATTGTTGGCTGTGCAAAAGAAGTGGTGAATCCATTTCTCATCTCCTCTTGCATTGCTCATTTGCGACAGAGATCTGGAATTTTTTTGTCAACATTTTTGGGATCTCTTGGGTTATGCCTTGTGGAATTGTGGAGTTTCTTTCTTGCTGGGGTGAGGGGTGTCGGAAGTCTAGGATTAGGAAGGTTTGGGATATGGTCCCTCTTTGTATTTTCTGGTGTATTTGGTGGGAGAGAAACACTAGATGTTTTGAGGGGGTGGAGAGGAATGTGCTGGAGCTAAAGGGATTGGTTCTTAGAACCCTTATGGAGTGGTCTAAGGCATCTGGAGTTCTGGTGTTCTCTTCTGTTCTGGATTTTTTAGAATCCTGTAATGCTTAATTCGTTGTTCTTGTTTTGTACACTTCCCGTGTACTGTTTTTAATAAAGTTTCTATTTACTGATAAAAAAAAAGAGTTTGGTCCAGATCTCAGGCTTTTAGTTTTGGTATTTTCTTGCACTTTACCTGTGACTTATTATGTACTGGACAAAGGAGTCACTCACCAGCAAACCAACCACTGACTGGGCTAGTAAAATGGATTAAGAGACACACATACACATTGCTTTTACTATAACATTCTTTGGGTAATGCCTTTTCGGGTTGTGGATTTAATGGCCTGTTGGATGGGATCTTTTCGCAAATCCCGTCATGCGGGTGAGTGGGGGGCAGTTCTGTTATGCATTATGTGGGTGCTTTGGTGCGAGCAGAATCAACGGGTTTTCAAGGGGCAGGAGCAGACGGTGGTGGAGCTAAAAAGTGTCCTGCTGCGTACTCTTTTTGATTGGATGCATTGTATTAGCAACCATAGTCTCTCCTCTTTTGAGGATTTTTTAGATTCTTGTACTTTGTCTTAATTCTGCTTCCCATTAGTACACACCCTGTGTGCTTGGGGAGTTTTTATTCTCTTTAATAAAATTTTCTTATTACCGATAAAAAAAAAAAAAAAAAAACATTCTTTATGCATCTGGTTCTCCCATATTGTGCCCTGATTGCATGTTTGGTGAATGCTTACACAACCTTCAGTACTTACTTTGCAGAAAGTTAAAGATAGCTGGCGAGTTGTAAACCACAGAGATATTATACCAACTGTCCCCCGCTTGATGGGTTATTGCCATGTAGCTCAACCTGTATATCTGGCAGCTGGAGATCTAAGAGACACCTTGGTGCGTAGTTTGTTTTGGTCTTTGTCATGGTGGTCCTTTTTTTCTAAATTTAATAACATATAGAACATGTGTCCGTCTCTATAATTTGTTATCTTCATAGATGTTTTTGGCACATGTTTATGTTTAACTTTATTCTATGGATGGAATGGAATAAATGGTTCCCTCACTAGATTGTGACTTGCAAGGTTGAAACATTGATTTGATTCCAGAGGAACTCTTTTAGCAACAATATATGTAACTGTCACTTTTGAGAGTAACCTAAGTGGCCTTGTTTACTTGATATTGTGGATTTGGCACTTGCTGCCTGCATTCTTTTCAAATGGTCCTCATCCATACAGCAGATACATTAATTACGAAAAGAATGCAGGCAGCAAGTGCCAAATCCATGATATAAAAGAATGCATGAGGCCATTGGAAAATTCTTTACTTCAATAAATTAGTTTATCTAACTTGTCCTGTTAACAGCTCTAGTGTTGTTTGAGGTTCTTTATCTGCTTTTTTTTATATTTTTTTTCCTTTGACTTTAAAAATTCATCCTTTACCTCTCTTGTAGCTTATTGGGTTATTCTTAGCTTTTTCAGTGGTAAAGCATTTTTACTCATTTAGTACCCTATGATTATAGTAGTATTTTTTAAGTCCCCCTCCCCTCTCTTTCTTTCCTCCAATGAGTATATAGTTAGTTTCATGCCAAAATCCCCACCATTTAAAGCTAATTTCTAGGGAAATACTCAAGAAATCAAAACCATATCCTAATTTTATGGGGTCAGCAACTGTAATTCTTATAGTATAACAAACATGCTTTCTACCAGCTTGAGTGCTTGGATGTATCAATGCTGAAAATTAGTTTCCCATTATATAAAAATTAGTTTGATAGCTGAATGGTACAAAACAGATACTGATTACAGTATACAATATGTTTTTACTTCATGATTAGTTAATTAGTCTAGTACATGCTATTCCAGGAAAATATGGAGCTTTCAGGAGATGGTTACCAAGTTGATGTGCTTGGAGAGTCCACACCAGATGTTCTTGTTATTGAATTTGTACGTTTCTTGTTATTCATTTTCTCTTTCCTTTGTAATATTATGTTTGAATGCCTATTTCTTTTATATCAATCAATATATTAATTTTGGTATGTATACATTGATGTTTTCATAATTGCAATGCATGTACTCTTAACATATTATAAGTAATAAGTTTTATTGAAGAACAGTCCAACCAGAATACCAGGCGTATACTAGAGAGACTAAAAAATCATGTGTTACAAGAGTCAATAAAATCCTGGAAAGTAGTAAAAAGAAAATAAATTTGTGGCTTGCATCCACTCAAACAGAGTTCAAAAAAATAGCAGCTTCAGGTCACCAGTTGTTGTCTCACTGCCCTCAAAAGTTCTTAAATTACGCTCCCTCCATATACCCCACATGAGGCAGTGAGGTACAGCATTCCAAATCCCCGATTGCCTATGCTTAGACAGCCCAACATGCCAGCCTTCTAGTAACTCTTTCACTTGCCGAGGCATCACCCTGCATCCCATAACTCCTTAGCCACCGGGCAGTAGATAAAGAGATGGTCAATAGATTCTCCAGCAACCTTGCACATACAGCACCAGCTAACAATCACAATATTTCGCTTAAATTTTCAGCAGTGAGAATCTTGCCTAACGAAACAGTCCACATGAAGAAAAAACCCGTGGGGGTACTTTGGGTTTCCAGATGGCCTTCCATTGAAATGTCATTGATAGAGGGGGACTCAAACAACAATAAAAAGACTTCACAGTAAAGCCTCGCATTGAGTTCCGCTGCCAACAAGGAGTATCAACCCCATGATCCTCCACAGTAGCAGAATAGATTAACTACATAGAAGAAGTCAGAGACTCCATCTCCCAATCCTGGACATTTCGCACAAAATTCAAATCCCAATGCATCGAATCATTTCTAGAATCCATAAGTGCAGCCACAGAAGCTTCTTTATCACTAGAGGTCGAAAATAGCCCCAGATACGCCACCTTTAAGGGTGAGTCACCACACTAAACATTATGCCAAAACCGCAACAAATCCCCATCTCCCACTTTGAATGAGAGGAAAGGAAAGAAACAGTCCCACCCCCGCCTTATAAACTTCCAAAGGCTCACCCATAAGGACCCCGCCTAGTTTCAGAACACCAGCCACCCCAAAGACTACCATATTTGGCCTCCACATCTACCTCCATAATGCCTCCCTTTCCGTCCCATAACGCCAAAGCCATTTACTGAGAAGGGCTTGATTGAATCTCCTCAAGTTTTTCACCCCCAAGCCACCACTTTGTATAGGTTCACAAATCTAGCCCATTTGCCAAATGAATTGCCTTGGATTCCCCCATCCCACTCCATAGAAAATCTCTTTGAATCCTTTCTAGTCTAGAAGCCACCCTAGTCGGGAGACGAAAAAGAGAAAAGGAAGTAAGTTGGTGTATTCGATAGAGTACTCTCTAGTAATGTGAGCTTACCTCCCTTCGACAAATACGCTCTTTTCCACCCTGCTAATCATTTCTCCATCTTCTCAAGAATCGGATTCCAAATGCTTGTAGAGTTAAAATTAGCCATTGTAGGGGAGTTAGAAAAAATGATTCTTCTTGAGGAGATTAGTTGGCGCCAAATTGCCTGCTGTTTTTAAATAATTTCAAAATATTTGGCATCACATGGACATAAACCCTAAAGAATTCTTAGTGTATCTGTTGTTTACTAAAAGCAGTTAAACCAAATACTTTACAGATAACATATTTGTGTTCGTCTGGGAATTATAAATTTGGTGAAACTATGGTTAGCATTTAATCCTCGGTTTCTTTCATACTTCTAAGATTGTTTTTTTATTCTAGATGTTGGAATGCATAATTCTCTCTTATTAATGTTCAATTATATAGCGTGAAGAATGATTTTTAGCCCTGAATTTCCATTATGCCTTTGGGGTGATTGAATAAAATGATTCATGGGTTATGAATTACTATTTGCTAGGTACATCAGGACTCTCAATTAGATGACACTGCAATTAATTCTTTTAAAGTATGCAATTTTGTTCAGCACATGAACTCTGATAACTAGGAAGGCTTAATTGAGGTCAAATTAGAGATTCAATGTGATTTTTGATACTTTTTAGTCAGATGCAAAAAAATTACCTATTCATTCAGTACATTAACTTATATTCTGTCAACAATTTCTACACTACTGAAACCCCTGTTTTATGACTTCATATTCATTCCAGATGTTCCATTTTTTTTTTTAAATTTCTGAACTCAATTCTGATTGAGAACGTTTTGTACAGATGAAGGGTGAGAAAGAACTTATTGAAAATATTTTACAAACTGAAATAAATATATTCCGTTCGATTAGAGATGGGAGTGCACTTATGCAGCATATGGAGGATTTTTATTACACCTCATTGCTAGAGGTATGTTCATTTATTTGAATAATTATATGTTTTACATGTACTTGTTCTTCTGGTTCTCTTGATGGTTGGTAAGGCAATTACAGCAAATCAGATCAGTTCTGTTGGGAAATTGTTGATTCATTAGATTAATAGATCATATTCTTCAAGTTGTATATTACTGTTTTCAGTTTATGCATAATTAATGGTTACTGAATTTAAGTGGCTTGAATTTCTTTTTCTTTTTCCCCTTCAGCATGTAAGATCGAATACCGTTGCAAGGTCCCGTTCTGAACAAGACGATAGCTTTTCAATCGGCTAAGAAGGTTGTGATAACTCAAGGCCAGCAGCAAGGTTGTACATGTCAAGTCTAATTCCAAAAGGAAAAAGAATATGTAAATGCATATGCAAATCCAAGGCAGTCATACCCACAGGAGAACCTTTCCAAAAGTAAGATGTATATTTCTAAAAGAAAAACTGATACCAATAAAAAGTAAGCTTAAAGTTTTTTGCCTAATTAGTATTCATAAGTTTCTAATGCTCCTGGTGGATCTAGAACCACCCTCTGTCCTGTTTGTGTTGGAGGAAGTGATAAAGCACGAGAGAACTAAATCTGAAATATTGATACAATATATAAGCGAGATGAAAGCAATAGGTGAATCATAATGCTACAATTTTCATGTATTGCTATAAATGAAATCAATTCATCAACTAACACAGACAAACCTGAATATAAACCCATTGAAAGCACTCTAGATGCTTTCCGAATTAGCAACGGCATCATAGTGGGAAGTATCACCTGTAATCTACTGACAACAAAAATGGTCCACAGATTAGGCACAGTTACAATCATGTCCTTGACATCAAAAAATTTTAACTGGTAGCTTGAAACGAAATTATACCACAGCTCCAATACATAAAGATTGCATGATATTTTTGTGACTTACCTAGCCTTTTTGCAACAACACTAATTTTGAAACTACAGGAACCCAAACAGCCTGATTGACGAAAATAAGCACGCCTTGTCAAAGTTTGCTCATGAAAATTAAGACTAGACCAAGCCAACAATCGCAAACATCATTACATCAGTGTCCTCTTTCTAGAATCGAATAATTCTTGAAATTAAGTAGCCACTAGCCAATGCTACCTCTAACAGTTATTTTGTCACAATCTCATTAAACCAGGCTACCACCTTCATATTCACTAATCCAAATTCTATGAAACTAATAACGAAAGCGAAGAAAGCTGATGCTATACAGAATAGATTAATGGGTGAAGTACAAATTACACCCATTTTCACATCAATATTTAGACGTAAAGATCAAAATTGTAACATATGTGAAATTAGTGGACTGAAATGATAATTTTTAAACTTAATGTACTGAAATAACAATTGAGCAAATTTAACGGGTATAATTTGTACTTTACCATAGAATATATCATAAACCAAAATTAATTTTTTGACAAATTTTATAGCCGATTGTGAAAAACAAATAATTCTAACAATTAAATACATGTATATATATAATTTTGTGTGACTTATATATGTGTGTGTTACAGAGAGAGGAGTCCCTCACAACCAAGGACGGAGGGAAGGGGGTTGTGACTTATTACTCTTATACCATACATAACTCCTTAAATCATAACATATTTAAGATATATATTCATATAAATAGATATTAATTAAATTTGTTTAATAGAAACTTTCATTATATTCGAAAAACAATTATTATTATTATTAAATTTGGAGAATTAGTAGTATAAACACTATTTTTTTTTGCTAGAAGAAAGAACAGTTACGGATTTCGTAGTTAAGGGTTACAAATCTTAATTTCATTTATTATCCATGAAAAAAAAAGTTTTTTATTTTATTTTTTATTATTGTTATATTTTTCATATATTGACTTGTATAAGTTTAGGCATGTAAAGTCACATTTCTTATTTAAATTATTAAATTTGATTAAATTTTTATATGTTTCATGATTTTAAAAATTATTTGTATACTCTAACAGTGTAATTTTTTAATTATTTGAAAAGATATTGATCTCAAATGTTTTAAAAAAATAATTAATTATGATCAATATGATTTAAAAGGTAGTTTACAACTTACAAACTAACTAGATGAGACAAAATTAATTGGAATTATGTGAACACTAACTTAATATAAATGAGAATGTGTATTTATTTATTTTTTATTTTTTGCTATATTCATCTTGACCCCATGAAAAAAATTCCTATCTACATCCCTTTCAAATTTCAAAATCCTAAATCCGACTCAAAGTTGGAGTCTACTCTGTAGAAGTATTATTATTATTATTATATATATAATCACTCCTTAATATTGGGCTATCTTTTATGTGAGCCTAATATTATTTAATGTTGGCTTGACTTTCATCAGTTCATGTAGCCCTAACATATAATTGATTTTTTTTTTTTTTAATAATTACAAAAGGTTCAAACCGGCCTAAACCAGTTGAACCGGTGGTTTTCAGTTTTTTCTTGATTTTCCATCCTTTTTGGTTTTTAAGAAGAACTGGACACGGTCAAACTGGTCGGTCAGTATCAGTTTTTAAAACGTTTCAAATTTCAAAATCTACTAATCCAACTTGTAGTAAAAAACTCTTCTAATCCAACTTGTAGTCGAAAACTCGGAATCTATATATATATGAAACCAGAAGACATTGCCAATTATCTGCCATGTTGCATATATGGCAATGTCTGTCTTCAAACCAATACATGTCATCCTACTTGGACAAACTACACCACGTGCCTGAATTTTATTGGTAAAGTAATTGTCACCTATCAATATTCTATAATTATTACGAAATATTTTATGACGTTCTTAAATTACTCATGAATTAACTTAAAAGGGATTTAAATGTTAGCATTAATTTGTCAAATTAATTTGCTCCTTAAATTCCTCGCTTTCTTACTGTGTGAAAGAATATGACGTTCCATTTGCTTCAAAAGTCCAAAACAAGAAAAAAAAAATTTCTCAAAAAACGTTAGATATAAAAAGGAAATAATTTTTTTATATAAATACAGGTATAAATATATTTATTTTTAGACATTAACTATTTCTAAGTAGCACATTAATTCATATACGTTAATTTGATACCTATAATATCTTTCTAATTAAAAGATTAAAACTACTACAAAGTCAATATTTCCAAAACGACGCCGTTTTGGAAATTACTTAATTTTTTCAAAAAGGAAAATATCTATTCTGCATTCTAGAACCGTCCAAAAAAATTTTAAAAAATAAATAAAATGGCATTCAAAGTCACGAAGGAAAGTATTTATTGTACATTAAACCGTTCAAAAAGGAAAAACAAAATTAAATAAAATTATAGCTAATTAATTTGCACGTCTTCACCATTAATAGATCAAATTTAAGTCAATATCCAAAACGATGCTGGTTTGGAACTTAATTAATTTTTGCAAAAAAGGAAAATATATTTTCTGCATTCTAAAACCGTCCAAAAAAAATTAAATAAAATGGCATTCAAAGTCACGAAGGAAAGTATTTATTGCACATTCTTAAACTGGCCAAAAAATAAATAAATAAATACAACTAAACCCTAAAAGATTAAAACTACTACAAATATAAGTCAATATTTCCAAAATGACACCGTTTTGAAAATTAATTAATTTTTTCAAAAAGGAAAATATCTATTCTGCATTCTAAAACCGTCCAAAAAAATAAATAAAATAAAATGGGATTCAAAGTCACGAAGGAAAGTATTTATTGTACATTCTTAAACCGTCCATAAAGGAAAAACAAAATTAAATTAAATTATAGGTCATTAATTTGCACGTTTTCACCATTAATAAATCAAATTTAAGTCAATATTTCCAAAACGACGTCGTTTTGGAAATTCATTAATGTGTTCAATAAGAAATATATTTATTTTGAAATTCATTAATGTGTTCAATAAGGAATATATTCAATCTATGATCTAAGACCGGCCAAAAAAAAATTTACAAATAGAATGTTATTCAATCTTTCCAAAATGAAATCCCCCCATAATAATGTAGTTTAATTTGAATATATCACATTCCAAAATTCCAAATACCCCTCCATTTAACTTGGATATATCGAAATTACAAAAAAGAAAAAAAAAAAAAGAAAATCCTAAATTTTTTGTCCAAAAAAAATAAAAAAATCCAATCATGAAAATTACAAGCAAAAGAACTTTGTCTCTTCGCTTTCTAACCCATCAGTTTAGTTTTTACTCACAACTATAAAAAGGCTTGCTATTACAGACACAATCATCAGTGATCAGACGCAAGGTGCTAAAAAAAACAATCTGCTAATTTCAAATTTGGTTCTCACACTACAACAGGTATATTTCCTTAGTTATGTTTATTTGTTTTCCAATTTAATTCATAATATTTCTATTCCATAGCTCCTAATAGTTACACTGTTGGAATTCAACTACAACACAAATTGATGATGAATTCTACAAGAATAATCTAGGGCCATTCATCATAATTGTCACCTCAACAACTATCAAGACATTCGGAGGTATTTATATACAACATATAAAATAAATTATTTTATGATTTATGTTATATTGATTTCTTTTAAAGAAAAATTAACTATGAAACTAGGTCAATATTCATTATCTTCAACAAGTGCGACTAAGGTGTATATCAATCTTGAGATACCAGAAGTTGATGAATTATTACAAAGGTAGATACTTCATATTGATAACTTCAATTCACAAATATAAATATTTTAGTATATTTTCATAATACATTTGATACACTAAAAAAACTTACGTCAATATGTAGACAACCAGATGTACATGTCGAGGAAATAATAACACAAAAGAAAAGTAAGGAGCTCCTAAAGCAACTGACTACATCAAACAAGAAAACAATTGCTGAGATCAAATCAATTACATGGGAATCAAATTGTGAGGTAATAAAATCTTTCAATTTTAGTAAAAACAACAACAAAAAAAATAATAATAAAATAGAGAATTAAAAAGGAAAAATTATTTAAACTTCATTTTATGTTGAAATATAGGAACTTGAATTCATATGTGCTGCATGAATTGAAAACGTTGATGGCTCATTTGGATGGCAGTACCCTTCATGTTTTTTATGTAACAAAAAAGTATGGCCCAAAGATGGAACATTTTGGTGTCCAAAATGTGAATTAGAACGAAAATACCCTATACCAAGGTGAGTAACAATGATATTGTGAATTACGTCGTTTGGGATAAAAATATATGAAAACTAAAGGAAACTAAAGCAATAAAAGATATTAGGGTAAAACTTAGGTACAGTATCTTATATACTGTTGGTTAGGTTCCCTTCCTAAAATTAAGACACCTGGCTTATTAACCCACCCAATAAACGGCGTTAACTCTCACCGTTATCTTCTCCTTTTCGTTTTTTCTTTTTCCTTTCCTTATCTTCTTCTTCCTCCTCTATCTCTTCTCTCTCTTCTGCCACCACCACAGTCCCACCACAACAATAACTCCAGCAACTATATCATTCTTGAAGACCCACAAAACCCACACTTCAAACTCACAAACCCAAATGAACTTCTGACTCCGATCCTCATGACTTTTGTAATCGATAACATTCTTCTCATCAGGAAGCTTCGTGGCTTCTTGAACAAGCCCGTCTTCGCAAAGCCCATCGAGCATTGGGGGTTTCCTTGAGCTTCTGGCTACGGAGGAGGCGGCGATGACGACGTCGTTTCCGCGTATCCTTCAACTTCTTGTTGTTGGTGCAACAGATCCCCTTTGGGATCTCCGATCTGAGGAAATGAAGTAAGAAACTTACATGTACAGAGTTAGAATTCAGTTTTGTCTCAAAACAAGATCAAATTCTAAATTAATTAAAGCGAATCGAGAAAGGGAACAAATTTTCCCAGAATTTTTTTTCCCCGGGAAACAAACAGAGAAGAGAGAGAGAAAGGAAAATAGACAGTTTCTTGCCTTCCTCGAGAGCATGGGCCAAAGTGGAAGAAGAAATTTATTTAGAAATTTATTATTAAATTAAATTTTTTAATGTGAGTTTGAAGAATGATAATAGTTGCTGGAGTTATTGTTGTGGTGGGACTGGTGGTGGCAATTAGAGAGAGAGATAGAGAGGAAGAAGAAAATAAGGAAAAAAATAAGAAAAAAGAGAAAAGAAAAAGACTAAAGGTGAGAGTTAACGCAGTTTATTGGGTGAGTTAATAAGCCAGGTGTCTTAATTTTAGGAAGGGAACCTAACCAACAGTATATAAGATACTGTATCTAAGTTTTGCCCAAGATATTATATGATTATTAAAATTATTGTTATGTAAGTATAGACTACAAGTTCAAGTCTTAGACAAAACAAGAATTGAACTACAACTTTCGTTCTATTTGACAATGAAGCAAAGAAAATTGTGCATAAAACTGCAAAAGAGATTGCTGAAACACATGCAGAGGTAGATTAAATTTGTTATAAATAAATTAAAAAAATTGAAAAAAAAGATGTCAAATTATTTATGATTATTTCTAAAAAATTAATATGAAATCAATAATGATGCAGGAATCGATGACAAAGAGATCCCACAAGAATTAAAGAAGCTGGAAGGGAGAAATTATGTCTTCGAAATACGACTTAATGAATATAATAGCCACAATGGGCTTCAAAATTACACAGCCACAAAGGTCTATGAATCAGAAGAAGAAATAACAGGAAAAAAAAAGGTACAATACCAAACTAATTGTGCATATATATCGGGTAAACAAAATTAATAACAATTATAAAGTAAAAAAAAAAATTAACATAATACTAAAATGATGCAAGAAGACAACCATGTCTTACAAATTGAGTATACTGAAGATGATTACACTGCAGCCCAAAAATACAAAGGAAACAAAGGCTATACTACTCATAAAGATTCATCAGGACATATCTAGCAAAACAATGGAGGAGATATCCAGTACAGAAAGGACAAAGCATCAAAAGAACGATGCTTAAGCTCTACAATTAAGGGCAAGCAATAAATTTCATATGTTTAGCAAAAATAAATTGTCATGAAAGACTACCACCTATTAATACAATGGGGTTTAAATTAATTAGTAATTTACATTATTAAATAAAAATATGCATTACCAATAAAAAAATTATATATGGTACAAAACATGTCATTCCTTCCAATTTCATGCTAAATAAAAACAAAAAAAAAAAAAATTGAATGGTTTTAAATTATGATTTAAAAAAATAAAATTAAAAGTAGAAAAAATGAAAAAAAATGCAAATTCATAGAAACAAATTAATTATAAATAAATAAATTTAATATTTTAGAAAAATCACGTGTATCGCACGGGTTATTGTCTAGTTATAAATTAATAGAAAGAATCACTACTTACTGATGAACTCCCTCTCTCCAACAAAGAATCACTCCTTACTGTTCTATTCCCTCTCTCCAACACAAACCTGTCATACATGCCCAACATGACTCACCCCCACAAAAAAAAGAAGAACAATTTCTGACCTCCCTACGGAAGTCTTGGATATAATTCTAACCAAGCTTCCTTTTGTTGACACCATTCGCAGCAGTGCGGTATGTTCTTCTTGGAATTCTGCAACTACACAAGCTCCCCTCTGCCCTCAAACTCCATGGCTCATGCTTCCCAGCGACCAAGAACATGACTTTACAACTTGCCGCTTCTTTAACCTAGCAGAAAACAAGATTTATAAGATGAAAAACGTGTTTGAGGGGCTTGGTTATGACGTTTGGTGTGTGGGTTCATCTCACGGTTGGCTTGTGATTTTGGATGATGAAGCCAACCCACATCTCTTTAATCCATTCTCTAGAGTTCAGATTCAACTCCCATTGTTTACTGATGAACTCGCAAACGTTAATAACTTGCGGAAGAGTTTTATCACCAAGGCTATCTTGTTGGCAGACCCATCACGTTCCAATGACTTCGTGGTGGTCATGATCTATGACTATGACTTTGCGTCAAGGCTCGCATTCTATAAGCAAGGAGACAAAACGTGGACCAAACTTGTTGGCGCAAATCAAGACTACTGTGACATTATATGCCACGATAATCAGCTTTACGCATTGGCAGATAATCGTTCAGTGGAAGTATGAGATTTTCAAAGTTCTTCTCCGACGAAAATCATGAGCATTGAACCTTCGATGCAACTAAAAGATGTTGAAAAATTTCCCAGAAACAACAATATTTCAACAAAGTTTTATCTGGTCAAGACGTCCAATGATGATGTCTTGTTCATCGAACGGTTTATTGGAAATTTTGTGAATGCACAAGGACTTGTTGTGGATGAGTCTTACTTGCCAAGTTCTGATGACACGCAACCTTTGGTTTGTCCATATCGTACGAAGATGTTTTTTGTGTTCAAGTTAGATTTCAAGCAGAAAATATGGGAAAAGGTGGAATCTTTGAAGGATCATATTGTGTTTTTGGGCGGAAATCAATCGATGTCGGTCTCAAGTCATGATTTCTTGGAGTGCAAACCAAATTCAGTTTATTTCACGGATGATAGATGGTATGAGATGGATTTGGACAACTTGTATGGTGGCCCACGATCTCGGATTGTTCAATTTGGATGATGAAAGTATTAAGCCATTCTATCATTCTGATTTGGAGAAGATAGATCCACCCCCATTTTGGATTACACCAAATCCATGGTAGAGCAGCTATGCTACATTGTAGCCTTGTTCAGAGCTTTTGTTTTTCTCTTCTTTGAACACTGTCATAGACAGATAGATTCATAGTTATGAAGTAGTTTGTTAGTACATTGTTTTGTTTTGTTTTGTTTTGAGGAATTGTATCTGTTAGTACACTGTTTGATTTGAATTGATATACAAGGAATTAAAATAGTGCAGTTTTAGTTGCAAAAGTCATTTTTGTGAAATATGTCAGTTTGATGATGGGCAGTTCTTTTTGAACTGGACTTATGGTTTCCTTAAATGCATGTAGAATGAAGAGAGAATAAAAGAATAATGTTACTAGAAAAGAAGTTTCAACTATAGTACAGAGAACCAACTAGGCAACTATTTTAATTCCTTGTATATCAATTCAAATCAAACAGTGTACTAACAGATACAATTCCTCAAAACAAAACAAAACAAAACAATGTACTAACAAACTACTTCATAACTATGAATCTATCTGTCTATGACAGTGTTCAAAGAAGAGAAAAACAAAAGCTCTGAACAAGGCTACAATGTAGCATAGCTGCTCTACCATGGATTTGGTGTAATCCAAAATGGGGGTGGATCTATCTTCTCCAAATCAGAATGATAGAATGGCTTAATACTTTCATCATCCAAATTGAACAATCCGAGATCGTGGGCCACCATACAAGTTGTCCAAATCCATCTCATACCATCTATCATCAGTGAAACAAACTGAATTTGGTTTGCACTCCAGAGAAATCATGACTTGAGACCGACATTGATTGATTTCCGCCCAAAAACACACTCTGATCCTTCAAAGATTCCATCTTTTCCCATCTTTTCTGCTTGAAATCTAACTTGAACACAAAAAACATCTTCGTACGATATGGACAAACCAAAGGCTGTGTGTCATTGGAACTTAGCAGGTAAGACTCATCCACAACAAGTCCTTGTGCATTCACAAAATTTCCAATGAACCGTTCGATGAACAAGACATCATCATTAGATGTCTTCACCAGGTAAAACTTTGTTGAAATATTGTTATTCTAGGAAATTTATCAACATCTTTTGTAGTATCGAAGGTTCAATGCTCATGATTTTCGTCGGAGAACTTTGAAATCCATACTTCCACTGAACGATTATCTGCCAATGCGTAAAGCTGATTATCGTGGCATATAATGTCACAGTAGTCTTGATTTGCGCCAACAAGTTTGGTCCACGTTTTGTCTCCTTGCTTATAGAATGCGAGCCTTGACGCAAAGTCATAGTCATAGATCATGACCACCACGAAGTCATTGGAACGTGATGGGTCTGCCAACAAGATAGCCTTGGTGATAAAACTCTTCCGCAAGTTATTAACGTTTGCGAGTTCATCAGTAAACAATGGGAGTTGAATCTGAACTCTAGAGAATGGATTAAAGAGATGTGGGTTGGCTTCATCATCCAAAATCACAAGCCAACCGTGAGATGAACCCACACACCAAACGTCATAACCAAGCCCCTCAAACACGTTTTTCATCTTATAAATCTTGTTTTCTGCTAGGTTAAAGAAGCGGCAAGTTGTAAAGTCATGTTCTTGGTCGCTGGGAAGCATGAGCCATGGAGTTTGAGGGCAGAGGGGAGCTTGTGTAGTTGCAGAATTCCAAGAAGAACATACCGCACTGCTGCGAATGGTGTCAACAAAAGGAAGCTTGGTTAGAATTATATCCAAGACTTCCGTAGGGAGGTCAGAAATTGTTCTTCTTTTTTTGTGGGGGTGAGTCATGTTGGGCATGTATGACAGGTTTGTGTTGGAGAGAGGGAATAGAACAGTAAGGAGTGATTCTTTGTTGGAGAGAGGGAGTTGAACAGTAAGGAGTGATTCTTTCTATTAATTTATAA